>CM073129.1:57404974-57862474 GCA_037039145.1 Fundulus diaphanus
AGCTGTTAGCTTAGCTTAGCTTTAGTCAGAAACTGTTAGCCTAGCCTAGCCTCCCCCGTTTAACAGAAGCTGTTAGCTTAGCTTAGCTTGGTCTATTGTAGTTAATTTCCCCCACCCCGCTTCTCTCTTCTTGTCAGACCCGAAACATCCACAGAGTGTCCCGGGAACGTTCACGCTCCTCCAATACGAAGGGAAAGCAGTTTGCAAGGTCCAGTCAGTGGAGCGGGAACATGTTGGGGGGGAAAAACGACCAAACTCTGCAGACTTTCCCCACTTGTTCCTGTTTACGCCTCCCAGGCTACTCATCTCAGTCATGGTAACCGCGGCACAAGAGTGCTTTTCCGGTGGAGACTTTCAAAACAAAAGCTGCCGAGATTCAGGCAGATTTTGCTGTCAATTAGGGAGGTGTTTCAATTACACTTTAAAACGGATTTAAACTCAATAATTACAGAAAGAGCCGTTGTACTCTAAGTGGTTACCTGATTCCACCTAAGAACTTACATGATACTCATCTTTTTCTTAATCTTATTATTATTTAAATTAGCATAATTTTTATGATTATTATTTTTATTATTACTATCATTAGACTTAAACAACTTTATTTGTTATTTTGTACAGAGTGCATACAGAACGAAATTTCGTTGCATACAACTTGTAAATTACAGTATAAAGCAGTGATCAAAATGTAAACAATGCAGGAGAAAGAAACAGTGTGCGATCACAGTGTACAGGAGAAAGTTTAAACCATTTTTATGTGCAGAAATGATGGTGCAAAAAGGCATTTGTGCAAAAATGCATTTAATGCATTATAACAGTTGAACAGAGCTGTATATTATTTTAAAATGTATCCTACAGATTCAATATAAATGTGTTTTAACTGAATAGTTCTAGAATGTGTAAAGTTACTGCTTTTAAAGTCACATTTTATTGCTAAATCTTTGTCTTTTTTAACTGTTCATCTGAACCTGAAATGTTAAACAATAGAGCTCCATCTCCACTGCGCTCCACTCCTGCTTTGCTAATGTTTTTTCAGGCCAGCTGGGTTTCTCCGGTCCTGCTCAAGCCCAGGGTCAAACCAAGTGGACTCCAGAGGAGTTTGGAGCGAACCCGCTGCTTCTCAGTGATTGGCCGAGAGGCATGGCGAAATGAGAAGGTTTTTCTCCAAGGAAGTCCTAGGCAGGCACCCCCAGCAGGCGCTTCTCTCTATCAGGCTTTTCTGGGCCTAGGAGTCGAACTGGGCGGGCCAAACCGTGTAGGTTTGGTGGAAATGGGGCTCTAAGCGGTATTTTCCGGTCACTAATGTTCAAACAATATCACTGTTCTGTGCAGATAAACATCGCTGAAACAATTATGGAAATAATAGAGAACTGCTAAAACCAGAGAGCAACGTTTTACTCAGTGTAGCTGCAAGTAGAAGCCATCATGAATGCAGAAGTCAGGGGTGACTCTGTTGCACCGACTTTCCAACTCGTAATTCCAACTTTAATGTTGGTCCAGTTAAAATGTCCGACTTGGAGGTTGGAAATTGTGACTACCGAGGACAAATGGATCGCACCATAAGTCTTCTCAAAGCCCCAGATGAGCGTTCACACTGAGCCTGGTTCTGGTGCTGCCGGAGGTTTCTTCCTGTTAAAGGGGAGTTTTCCTCTCCACTGTCGCTGCATGCATGCTCAGAATGCCAGCACCTGTCCAGAGAACGCTGCAGGTCAGCGGCTGGATGCAACCTGCTGGTTTCCTGAGAGAAACTCTGAGCCAACCTGTCTGGAGGATCTGATTGGACTGGAATAAAGAGCCTTAAGACGTGAAGTGAACTGATGTTATAAATTAAATTGAATTTAAGCACAGCGGAAGATATGGACCTTTATTTTGAAAGGAGGCCCAGGCACTTCGATCTCGTTTCCGGTACGTTGCAGCTGATGCAGCCCTGCTTCTGCAGCAACAGGATGGAGACATCATCAGGAGCTGCTTTTGCTGCGGTCGCCGAGGAGCCGCAGAGCAAGGCAGTGTAAAGGAGAAAGCTCCTGGTGTTTAACTCCAACGCGGATCATTCGCAGTTTTAATCATGGCGGGCAGGAAGCATCCCAGACTGTTAACTCATGCTGCTCACTTCAGACCACAGAAAACATACAAGACTGGAAAAATAAAGGGCAGAAACATGTTAGAGCGGAAATAATACTTTAATACCGAGATAAATGAACGATTCCCTTTCAAATAAAGGGAGCTAAAAAACAAATGAAGACGATCCTCAGAATGAAAGATAACCTTCATTCATCAAGATTGTATAAACATGTCAGAAAACTGAGAATATAAATCCATATCTGGACGTTTGTAAAGTGCCTTGACATGACATCTGTTGTGAATTGGCGCTATATAATGAAATATTTTGGTCCAGAAGGCAGGAGTTAGTCAGAAAAATACAGGAACATTTGAACATGATCAGCGGTTCCTGCAATAAACACCTTTAAAAACAAGAAGCATAGAACCTCAAATTCATGTCAATTACAGTAAAAATCTAAGAGAATAAACTCTGTCACGTTGGAGCAGCTTCCAGTGATGGAAATGATCCAAACTAATTCAGACATGTCACCCAGCTTCAGCACTTCCATTTTCATGTTAATTTATCTGAGAGCCCCAGAGAAAATAAAAGCTGCTCCTTTCTTCTCCTCAGAGCCTCTCAGGGTCTCATTCAGCAAGCCGTTCCCAGGGAAACAGGCTCCATGGCGTCCAGCATCTTTCTGAGAACGGCGGAGGCTCAACGGTCGCCTCTGCTGCACAGAACCGGTACCAGTTCTGTTTGCCTGAAAAACCAAACAAGTCATACCTGAATCTAACCAGCTGGACCTCTGCAAATCAAGATTCTTCAATAATATGCAACTGGAAAAAGGTGTTACTCTAAATAACTCATACATATAACTCAAATTTACTGAAATATCAGGTTTAAATATACAAAAAAGAAAACATCTTTATATTCTCAATCTGAATTCTTAAAAAGAAGAAATCTTGGATTCTGAAAGAGGAGAATATTTTTACTAACCCTAAATCTGACCAACTTAATCTGACAGCAGCGTTTTCTAACCGGGATCAAACTGGAGATCATCTTCTGTTAACTTCCTGTAAATGATCACAAACGGTCACTAAAATACTATGAAGGAGCATTTTCAAACAGCCAGAGTTCACAAAAAATCAGAAAGAAGAAAAAACTCAAATATTCTCAGATTCTTTATTCAACTTACAATAAAAGGAAAACAAGAATAGAAAAACGGACAGAAAAGACAAAAACTAAAAGAAAATTAGGAACCGTGAGAAACAGTTCAGGATGTTCACATCGTTGTTTCAGCTGCTTCTCTGGAGCGCAGACGTTCGACAGGAAACTGCCTTTCAAACAGAGAAAACCCTCCAGTCTCTTTATTTTGAAAAGTCTCTGATGTGGAGGAGTTCCTCTGGAGCACCACCATCAACAGGAAGTGGATGTCACAGGTAGCATCATGGTGTCCTTCCACATCTGAGGAGAAGTCGGTTGCGCTAAGTGGTCGGGAAACGGGGATACTTCCTCTCCTAATGAGGAGGCTCCTTCCTCCTCCTCTTCCTCCTCCTCAGATCAGACCTGAGCAGCAGCAGCAACCGAACATGTAATTTTCTGCAGGAACTGCCGCAGGTGTCCATCATGTGGAAAGCCTAGAAAACATCTCGTCTCTGGCTCTCTGGGGGGTCACTCAGCCCCTGCAGCTCCCGCAGACCCTGGAGAGAAGAAGAAGAGAGCAGCCAGTCAGATGCCACATCTGCAAAGCCATAGACATCATAAACGTAGACTGCCTATGCTGCGATGCGTCAGAGCGTCCGCCATGTTTAATGTGGCAAATCTGCAGTTACTCACTTAAACAATATCAGAGGAACTTTAATCTCAGAATATACTTTATATTCGTAATATTTTTATTTTTGTAATATTACAAGTTTATTTTCGTATCCCTTTGGCTTCATTCTCCTGACTTTATTCTCGTAAAGAATAAAAATAATCTAACCTGGCCCCATTACTCCAGGAGTGAAATAATTCTGCAAACTGTGAACATTCTGGAAATGTTCCCCCTTAATTCTCATAATATGACGTTTTTCTCATAACATTATCACTTTTATCTATTTTTTTTTCATGTTTTTTTTTTACTTTGTTGTCCTAGGTCTTTTTTCTCATATTAGTAATTTTACCTCTTTAATACTCCCCCAAAGTCTGTTCCTAAAGTTTCACATGTGACACGGTTTTATGAAATAATGAAGACCACAATGTTTAGATTTAACAAATTGATCCTTATATTCATAACACATACACACAAATATATATATACACACACATATACAAATATATATATATATATATTTGTATATGTGTGTGTATATATCTATATATATATATATATATATATATATATATATATATATATATACACACACACATTATATATATATATCTATATATATATATATATATATATATAAAATCACAGCTATTTATTTGGCTTATTTATAATACTTGAAAATCTATCTATGTCTAAATACAATAGTCTGTACTGTATGCAAGCTAAAAACCTTGAAAGAGAATGGTCTTGCACAGCTTTTTCCAGTGTTACCACTCTGCAGCTTTAGTGTCCAGTTTTGCAACATGGTGCAGCCTTAGTTTATAGAAGGCAGATACAAGTAGTGAGCACAGGAATGAGGCATCTTCTCTGATCCACGTTCACTAAAACAGAACTTAACTTTTTTGTGCCACATACAATATGGCGGTGACGTTGACATGCGAACCTGCGCCCAACGACGCGTCTACGTATATGATGTCTATGTGCACAGCAACCAGCAACACCGCAGCTCTGGACTTTGTCCTGCAGACGGCTTTAAAAGCTGATGCGTCCTGAGAGCTGTTCCTCTTAGCTACAAGTTAAACTGACTGTAATCTGGACCGAACTGGACCTGATCCGAAGTTCTGGAGAACAGGTGAAACTGACCTCCAGCACCATGCGGATATGGGCTTTTATTTTGGCGGAGTCTTTGGTGAGCTGCTCAGTGAAGCTGCAAACAAACAAACACAGAGTTAGCGTGACTAGCATCTCTCATTAGTAAGAATGGATACTACTAGCATCGAGCTAACCCAGCTGAAGCAGCGCCACAAAAAGTTTACTTTTTGTTCAACATTCAGCAACTGATTCCTAAAAAACTTTACAAATTATTTTATCAAATCTATCTTGATTTATCTTCTATTATAGAAATATATTTTAAATTCAATGTTTGATATTTTATGTAAAAAAAGAAAAAAGAAAAACATTCTAGAATCTTAAAGTAGAATTTATGGCCTCTAATTTTACAACAGAAAAAAACTAAATAGAATTTTCAGTTTTTAAATTTACTACTAAAATGTTGAAAAGTAAATAAAAACATCTATGTTAAAAAAATCTCAAAATGTTTTTAAAACATTTATGAAATACTAAAATGTCAAATAATTTTTTTTCCCAAAAAGAAGCAGCAGAAATAAATGCAAGAAATAGTTTGACAGAAAAAAATACGGTTTTAGTAAAAAAAAAGCAGCATAGAAAGATCAGTTTTGTTGGTTGAACTATAAACTATTATAATTTGTTTCAAATATGAAGTTTGAAACATTTCAGACAAAAAAGTTCAAAAAGTAAAATTTGTAGAATATTTTTAGCATTTTTCAGCTTCCTGTACTGCTGTTGCCATGGTGGTGATGAACCCACACTGTCAGCTGAGTCGTCTTCTTGTCGATGAACCGCAGCGCCTCATCGTGGCTCATCTCGACGAAGAACCCAAACCCGACCGCCACAAAGACCCTGGACGAGTCGTGGCTGAGAAGAAGAAAAGTGCGAGTTAGAACCAGAACCGAGGTCTGGTACCAGGATCTACAGCGTTCAGCACCCAGCGGACGCATTTCACCGCAGCTGTAGAGGAACTCACACATGTGCCTGAACGAAGAAATTACAGCCGAGGTCCACGTCGGCCTTTAGCTGCTGAGAGCCCGCCTCCTGCAGGAACACGTGGTGACATCACGATGACATCACGGTGACATCACTAAAGCACTGACAGGTCTGATCTTATGGCAGCTTCAACATATGCATAATAATAATAACTTCACCTGAAACAATATGAGTGTGAAAATAGAGCAATAAAAAAAATTCCTACAAATCTGCAAAAGAAATATAAGCAAAAGTGAAAAATATCATTTTAGATGCATAACCTTAAAGATAATCAAATCTCCACTAAATGTTCATTAAAAGTGCACAAAGTCTTTGTAAATCTAAGTATTTCAATGACTTGAATAAAATGTCCCAAAATAAAATAACTGTGGAAGTAAATTATATCATAATATCTCATAATATATAACTTACTTATGTTTTAATATCGCTTATAACTATACTTGTATATTTACAAATATACAAGTATAGTTATAAGTAATATTTCTTGATCAAAAAATAAATCTGACATAAAAAGGAACCAGGAATCCAGAAAACCTCTTAATTCTGATAAATTTCAGGAGCGGCTGGAAGACGCCGGCTAAAGTTTCAGATGTTTTTTAAAACTAAAACTGGAAGAATTTAAACTAAAAGAAGTTTGTGAACTCGGTTCAGGCAGTGTTTTCATCTTTTGACCCGGGTTTCTACCTCCTGACCCCTGCTCTGTTTACTACATCTATGTCAGCTGTGCCCACAGCGCCACCTGCTGCAGGAAAGGAGGAACATTTTGTGCCAGGTGAGTGAAAGAACAGTGACGCCTGCTTGCTGATGAGGCGTCTGTGTCCTCAGCGTTGGTACCTGCAGACTCTGGATGGTGTTCTTCAGCTGCAGGTACTGAGAGATCTTCTCATAGACCTGGTCCCTCTGCTCCAGCACCTTCCTGCCAAACACCAGCAGATGGTTTCATCAGAGCTCTGCTGGGTCACAACTGCCAACAGGACCAACAGTCAGCCAGGGCACGTAGTCATGGACCTGTGCAGCACAAACCAACTGATTTCACATCGCAGCACCGCAGCAAGCTCATCACAAGCTGTAACCTGGTTGTTACGTCACATGACAACTTTTAAACTCATTTTAGGGAAAGTGTTTGTCTTTAAATAAACACACCCAATGTTCAGTTTTCTTTGGAAGTTCAGAAAACGAAAGGAAGGTTCTGACAATGTTCTGGTCCAGAGGAACTCCAAGGACGGTTTTCACTACAACATTTCTGGAAAAACTAAATAATCTGGTTTGAATATAACCAGGAGAAACTGCAGTGTTGCTCTGTGGAACCATAAAGGCCAAGAAGAACCATCATGGCAACCCCTGTCTAAAAGGTCAGAACCACTCTGACTGTAGACCATCTTAAGGTGTCTGAGTGTAGACAACCATAATGTCTCTAACTGTAGACCATCATAATATCTGTCTGTAGACCACCTTAATGTCTCTGACTGAAGACCAGTTTACTGTCTAACTGTGGACCACCTTAATGGCTCTAACTGTGGACCACCTTAATGTCTCTAACTGTAGACCACCTAAATGTCTCTAACTGTAGACCATCATAATGTCTAACTGTAGACCACCTAAATGTCTCTAACTGTAGACCATCATAATGTCTAACTGTAGACCACCTTAATGGCTCTAACTGTAGACCACCTTAATGTCTCTAACTGTAGACCACCTTAATATCTCTAACTGTAGACCACATAATGTCTCTAACTGTAGACCATCATAATGTCTAACTGTAGACCACCTTAATGGCTCTAACTGTAGACCACCTTAATGGCTCTAACTGTGGACCACCTTAATGGCTCTAACTGTAGACCACATAATGTCTCTAACTGTAGACCACCTTAATGTATCTAACCGTAGACCACCTTAATATCTCTAACTGTAGACCACCTTAATGTCTCTAACTGTGGACCACCTTAATGTCTCTAACTGTAGACCACATAATGTCTCTAACTGTAGACCATCATAATGTCTAACTGTAGACCACCTTAATGGCTCTAACTGTAGACCACCTTAATGGCTCTAACTGTGGACCACCTTAATGTCTCTAACTGTAGACCACATAATGTCTCTAACTGTAGACCACCTTAATGTCTCTAACTGTAGACCACCTTAATGTCTCTAACTGTAGACCATCATAATGTCTAACCGTGGACCACCTTAATGTCTCTAACTGTAGACCATCATAATTCCTCTAACTGTAGACCACCTTAACATCTCTAACTGTAGACCACCTTAATGTCTCTAACTGTAGACCACCTTAATGTCTCTAACTGTAGACCACCTTAATGTCTCTAACTGCAGTCCACCTTAATATCTCTAACTGTAGACCACCTTAATGTCTCTAACTGTAGTCCACCTTAATGTCTCTAACTGTAGACCACCTTAATGTCTCTAACTGCAGTCCACCTTAATATCTCTAACTGTAGACCACCTTAATGTCTCTAACTGCAGTCCACCTTAATATCTCTAACTGTAGTCCACCTTAATGTCTCTGACTGAGGCCCAGTTTACTGTCTAACTGTAGACCACCTTAATGTCTCTAACTGTAGACCATCAAAATGTCTCTACCTGTAGGCCATCATAATGTAACTAACTGTAGACCACCTTAATGGCTCTAACTGTGGACCACCTTAATGTCTCTAACTGTAGACCACATAATGTCTCTAACTGCAGTCCACCTTAATATCCAGTGATGGGCAGTAGCGCCGCTACATGTAGCGAAGCTATTAGTTAAACTACATTTTCCAGTAGCTTGACCGTAGCGTCGCTGCTTTATGAATCAAGTAACTTTCCTGTAGTGACGTTATTTTTTTGATCAAGTAGCGACGTAGCGTCCACAAACGCTACAAAATCCAGGACATAACTAAGAAATGAAACCAGGTTTGCTATTTTGAAACAACATTCAGAGTGAACAATCAATCAGAGTTGTTGGTTGGACATGTTCGTGCGCGAGCTTCTACTCTGCCTCTCCTGTCTGTTATGGCAAGCCGATGAGGCCAATTATCGTCCGTACAATAACGCGCAGTTCCAACCAGTATTTTACGCGAGCGCGCGTTTTTTACGTCACCGCGCGTTTCCAGCCAGAACGCGCGGTGACGTAGAAAACGCGCGCTCGCGTAAAATACGTGCGGTGGCGTTAATAACGTTTGGTGGCGTTTTTTTGCATATTATATTATCAGGAGGTTGTCTTTTATGTGCTCAGCCACTAGATTTAAAGGTGTTTTACCCAATAAGAACACTGCAGCACCAGACACAACCAGGAGGTCCCTGATCGTTGGGGAAAGGCAAAAAGAAGATGCACTTTCCTTTCTGATCCTGTCTAAATCCTGCTTAGTTCAATAATAAAGTCTGATATTACACAAAACTCACTCTGCTTGTTCTCCCTACTTATGCCCCTGGTGCAGAAGATAAATGAAATCTTTAACAGAAATGTTATTATTAATTCTGAAAATATTATCATGTGAATATAAATACAAAGCATACAGAAAATGCAGCTTTATTAAGTGACCTGGTTTATTTTATTTAGCTTTTAATTTCTTTTCAACATTTAGTTCTACTACTTGGCTTGTGCTTTGGTAGTTTCATGTTTAAAATGACAAAAGAAATATGAAAAAGCTTATGGTGCATTTTCTTTCTGCCTTTCCCCAACGATCAGGGACCTCCTGGTTGTGTCTGGTGCTGCAGTGTTCTTATTGGGTAAAACACCTTTAAATTTAGTGGCTGAGCACATAAAAGACAACCTCCTGATAATATAATATGCAAAAAACGCCACCAAACGTTATTAACGCCACCGCACGTTTTATTTCTAGCAGTAATTACTTCAGTTTGTATTTTATTATGCTGCTCATAAAGCAATGTCTACACTGTGTTAGGTCATTGGCTGATCTTTAATAAATGTTTTAACCAGTGTATCAAACTCATTTTGAATTGATCTGACATTAGGTTGGTACAACGTTAAGTAGCTTCTGATGTAGTTAAGCTACTTTTAACAAATTTGTGTAACTTAGCTTGCTATATTTCTATAGGTGGTAGCTTTTGTGTAGTGAAGCTTAATTTATTGTTGAGTAGCTAATAGCTTAGCTCACTACACTGGACAAGTAGCTTGCCCAACACTGTTAATATCTCTAACTGTAGACCATCATAATGTCTAACCGTGGACCACCTTAATGTCTCTAACTGTAGACCATCATAATTCCTCTAACTGTAGACCACCTTAACATCTCTAACTGTAGACCACCTTAATGTCTCTAACTGTAGACCACCTTAATGTCTCTAACTGTAGACCACCTTAATGTCTCTAACTGCAGTCCACCTTAATATCTCTAACTGTAGACCACCTTAATGTCTCTAACTGTAGACCACCTTAATATCTCTAATTGTAGACCACATAATGTCTCTAACTGTAGTCCACCTTAATGTCTCTGACTGAGGCCCAGTTTACTGTCTAACTGTAGACCACCTTAATGTCTCTAACTGTAGACCATCAAAATGTCTCTACCTGTAGGCCATCATAATGTAACTAACTGTAGACCACCATGCTGTCTGCCAGTCCAGGCCATCATAATGTCTCCTGCTGTCAGTAACATGTTATCGGCGTCTCTTACTGCAGGTCTCTCCTCAGGACGTCGTTAATGAAGGCTTCATACTGCAGAACCTTCTGATCCACACCAGCAGGAGGAACCATACTTTGTTTCCCCGTTTTCTCTTGAAAACAACAAAAATTAAACGTTCGTACTCTCTGCCTGAAGATTAGTTCACCGTTTCTACAACCCAAAGTCCGTCAGCACAGCTAGCATGCTGCTAGCTCAACATCAACACTTCACACCGGAAACGGCTCTTCTTCTCTGTACCCATTGATGTTGGTAAAGCATTTTCCGGTAAATACCGCCACCTACTGGTCAGGAGGACACACCGGACACACGGGACTACACTGGTTAGAATGCAAAATCACAGTACATGGAAATACTGCGGGGAGCAGGAATCAACAGAACATGTTAAGTTGAAATGTCAGAAATAAGAATAAGAAAGAATCACGAGGAAAGAATTTGACATAATTAAAGAAAAGTTGAATACAACAGACACATTGCGAATGAGCTTAGAGAGCAATCCTATGCAAATTAATATATATATTTTTTAAAGAAAACAAAATTGATTAATAGAATTTGATTACCGTATATAGTATACAGGACTGTCTCAGAAAATTAGAATATTGTGATAAAGTTCTTTATTTTCTGTAATGCAATTAAAAAACATGAAATGTCATACATTTTGGATTCATTACAAATCAACTGAAATATCGCAAGCCTTTTATTGTTTTAATATCGCTGATTATGGCGTACAGCTGAAGAAAACTCAAAAATCCTATCTCAAAATATTAGAATATTTCCTCAGACCAAGTAAAAAATAAAAATTATAACAGCAAAACAAAATCAAACATTTGAAAATGTCCATTAATGCACTCAGTACTTGGTTGGGACTCCTTTTGCACAGATTACTGCATCAATGCGGCGTGGCATGGAGGCAATCAGCCTGTGGCATTGCTGAGGTGTTATGGATGCCCAGGATGCTTCAATAGCAGCCTTTAGCTCATTTGCATTGTTGGGTCTGGTGTCTTTCAGCTTCTTCTTCACAATACCCCACAAATTCTCCATGGGGTTCAGGTCAGGGGAATTGGCAGGCCAATCAAGGACAGTAATGCCATGGTCAGTACACCAGTTACTGGTGGTTTTGGCACTGTGGGCAGGTGCCAGATCTTGGTTGTGCAGCGTTTCCTGCCACATTTCCCCCTTCCAACACACTTTTTGTGAATGTGCTTTGAAACTGCACTCTGTGAACAGCCTGCTCTTTGAGAAATTTCTTTTTGTGTCTTACCCTCCTGATGGAGGGTGTCAATGATGGTCTTCTGGACAGCAGTCAGATCAGCAGTCTTCCCCATACTTGTGATTTAGTTTACTGAACCAAGCTGAGTGTTTTTCAAGGCTCAGGAAACCCTTGCAGGTGTTTCGAGTTAATTAGACGATTCAAGTGATTAGTTGAATAGCCTACTAGTATACAGTACTTTTTCACAATATTCTAATTTTCTGAGACAGTCCTGTATATCTGGGGAGTTAAATCATGAACACTCCATACCAGCTGGGGGCGGTAATGCGCATTTTAAGGTTTTCGCCAACCGTCAATAAAGTCCATTAGAAGAAGAACAGGAGGAACAGACAGGTAGTTCTTCATTATAACTGTATTATATATAATTCTTCTCTCTGACCGGCGGCAGAAGGTCGGTGTGACGTCACAAGGTTAGCTGGTCAGGGCTAACATAGCCGCTCCGTTACCATGGCTACGCCTCTGTTAACGGTTGGTGAGGCTGAAGCTACGTCACCAGGTTCAGTTTTAGCACCACTAACTTACCGTCACCGTGGCAGTTTGTCTGCGTTTGAGCGTCAGAGAGGTTGAATTAGAGCGAGCGTCAGAGGAATGGAGGATTATGTGGAAGTTTAACCGAGGAGAAACCCACAGCTTCCTGAAACGGCTGCCTTTCTCCTCCTGGAGGAGCTCAGAGGTTCTCCTCCTGCCTTTTGGGGTCCTGTTGCTCACTTAGAACGTCAGGCTGGTTCTGATGGTGTTCTGGTTCTTCTCTTGTTCAGAGCAGTCTTCCTCTCCACCTGGGTTCTCAGGGGACTAAAGAGGAGCTTCAGTTCTGACAGCGACACTGCATAGACCCACAGACTGACCCACTGACTGGCCCACTGTCTGACCCACTGACTGACCCACTCCTGACCCCCTGACTGACCCACAGACTGACTGATCCACTCCTGACCCACTGACTGACCCACAGACTGACCCACTGTCTGACCCACAGACTGACCCACTGTCTGACTGACCCACTCCTGACCCACTGTCTGACCCACAGACTGACTGACCCACAGACTGACCCACTCCTGACCCACTGACTGACCCACAGACTGACTGACCCACAGACAGACTGACTCACAGACTGACCCACTGACTGACCCACTGTCTGACCCACAGACTGACTGACCCACAGACAGACTGACTCACAGACTGACCCACTGACTGACCCACTGTCTGACTGACCCACAGACTGACCCACTGTCTGACCCACAGACTGACTGACCCACAGTCTGACCCACAGACTGACTGACCCACAGACAGACCGACCCGCTCCTGCAAACATGGAGCAGTACAGCATCCTGGGTCGGATCGGCGAAGGAGCTCATGGCATCGTTTTCAAGGCCAAGCACATAGAGGTATCTCCAGCCAGGTGGTGTATTGGGGTTCTGGTTCTGGTTCTGGGTGTACAGGTGCTGAACTGGACTCTGTCTGTCAAGACAGGAGAGACCGTGGCTCTGAAGAAGGTGGCTCTGAGGAAGCTGGAGGAGGGCATCCCCAACCAGGCCCTGAGGGAGATCAAGGCCCTGCAGGAGATCCAGGACAACCAGCATGTGAGTGTGGGAGAGCGTCCGGGTCCGAGGCATCTGGTGCTGGTGCCGGTTCTGGCCTGGTTCTGGCCTAGTTCTGACCTAAACTGTGTGAATGAAATGAGTCATTAGAACAGAAACCCCGTTATTGTCACAGGAGGGAAATACGGGCGTGATGGAGTTACACGCCGCGTTGGTACTGAGCTCAGTTAAATGAGCAGTGAGGGTGTCTCACCACTAGGCGGCGCTGTGGAGCTCTGTCTGTAGACCAGAACCAAACCCGGCTCCTTCCCAGCAGAACAGCCTCACCTTTCAGAGGAACATGTCTAGAGAAAGTAACTCCTGACTTTATGAAGCTGTTAGCAGGAGAACGTTTTGATCTGCTGGATGCTCTCCTACTACTCTGCTCTGACGGAGGTACTTCAGGGCAGGGAGGGCTGAGCCCAGAGGGGCGGCTGGTCCCGGTCCGGTCCGGTCCGCTACGTAAGGGAGAGACGGTCCATCTGAAACATTACCTTTAGTTCTTCACGTCATTAATTTTTTGTTCTTTCTGTAATACTGAGATTTAGCTTGTTGTTCCTTTAAGTTATTAAGCAGAAGAGAAAAAACTAATCATCCATCCATCCATCCATCCATTTCCCAAACCGCTTAATCCCTCATGGGGTCGCGGGGGTTGCTGGTGCCAATCTCCAGCGTTCACTGGGCGAGAGGCGGGGTTCACCCTGGACAGGTCGCCAGTCTGTAGCAGGGCAACACAGAGACAAACAGGACAAACAACCATTCACACACAGACTCACACCTAAGGACAATTTGGAGAAGCCAATTAACCTAACAGTCATGTTTTTGGACTGTGGGAGTAAGCCGGAGTACCCGGAGAGAACCCACGCATGCACAGGGAGAACATGCAGACTCCATGCAGAAAGACCCAGGGGTGTACTCGAACCCAGGACCTTCTTGCTGCATGGCAACAGCGCTACCCACTGCGCCACTGTGCAGCCCTCAAAAACTAATCATAAGGGAAAATTATTAAAGCGGCCATGAGAAGAACGACATTTCGTTTGCATACAGCTTGAAAATCACATTAAAATTACAGGATAAGGTGCAGCATTGATTTAACAGTAAACAATTGAAATGTAAACAGTGACAGTGTGCGATCACAGTGTACAGGTGAGTATTTTTAAAAACCATTTGTATGTGCAGAAATGATTGTGCAAAGGGCATTTTAGAAACTGAGAGTTCGGCAGCATTTGTGATGCTAGATAAGATGCAATGATGCAAATGTGCAAATGTGGTACAGAGTCCAGTTTATAGTTCAGCAGTTCAACAGTCTGATGGCAAGAGGGAAAAAGCTTTTGCAGAACCTGGTGGACCTGCAGCGGATGCTGTGGAACCTCTTCCCAGAGGGCAGCAGGGAGAACAGTCCTACATCATTCATATTCTCCAATCAGAGCACAGCATCAAAGTTGTCAGCCAGACGCCTGTCCTCTCCGTCTCCTACATGAAGACCTGCTGTCGGTGGAGGAGAAACAAGCAAAGACGAGCGTAGATGGCTTCTAAAAATACTCACCTGTACACTGAGATCGCCCACTGTCTCTTTCTTCTGCACTGTTTACATTTCAATTGTTTACTGTTAAATCACTGCTGCACCTTATCCTGTAATTTTTCAAGCTGTATGCAAACGAAATTTCGTTCTGTACGTACTCTGTGCATACAAAGTGACAAATAAAGTTGTCTAAGTCTAAGATCATCTACCTGCCGTTATCTGTTAACGGAGGACCATCCATGCTCTCAGGGAGGGCTTCCTCGCACCTTCATGCTGTTGTAGGTCACCTGCTTCTGTAAAGTCACCGTCGTTTTGACAGGAGCGTTTAACTGTGAGCACATTCTGGGGACTGTTACACACTGTCAGGACGCGCCGTCGGTGCTTTAAATCTGAACATCACGTCTTGTTTAGTGTGAATTCTGAGGCGGATTCTCACCAAAACGTCATGTTTACTCTGGATCCCTGAAGACTATTAATTCAATCAATAATACTTTATTAATCCTCAGATGGTGACCTTTGAACTCCAGGAGAACAGCCAATCAGCTGCTCACCTTCAAACTTCAGGAGCGTTTCACAGTGAGCTAGAAGTTGGGCTTGTTCTAATCTAGCTGAAGGCTGAACTTTAAAGTCAAACCTTCATAAAAGGCTGAAGAGCACGGATGGACGCTCAGCATGGGACTGAAACAGGACGTCCTGCTACGGCGCCAGCAGCACACGGGTTCTGTCTCGGCTCGCTTGGTTTAACGCTGTTCCAGGCTGGGAACACGTGGCAGGTCTGTTCTAACAGGTGTTCTGGAAGTGTTCTCCTCAGGTGGTCCAGGAGGGAGAACGTCTCTGCTCCTTCCTCTGGTGGATGAAGCAAAAGTCAAGAGAAAATGAAAAGGTGCAGAAAGTGAGAAGAGGCGCTTTTCTATCCAAACGCTGCACACAGGCGCACAGGTAGGTCACGGGGAGGGCTGCCAACTGGGCCACTCCGCTGCAGCAGAGAACCCAGTGTTCTGGTGGGGTCCTGGTTCTGATGGGTCAGAGCCTTTTTCCACTGAAACGGTCTGTGACCAGGGAGCGAGGGGTCCGCTGCAGTCCTGGCTGCAGGGTGCGGGTCCAGGAGGTGGACAGGTTCTGGAGGGATGGGAGACTTTCTCTTTAAATCAGAACCACATCAGCCCGACAGGAAGCTGGACCAGCAGCAGCACACAGACCCGCCTAGCTCAGTACCTGGAAACATCAGGGCTGCTGAACACCATCTATTCAGAGATTAAAGAACCAGGAAGCATCCTGTCTGTGCTTCGTACCGGCGGCCCAGGCCGGACGACACCAGAACTGATACCTTTACGGCCCTGATGACCAGGGAGGTGGCAGCCAATCACCTTCTCTGCTGAGCAGCTGATCTGCAGCAGAATGTGGAGCTGCTGAACAGGTCCTCTGCTCCGTTATCCTGCCAGCCTGCGCTAAGCCACAGACAGTCTGTGGGACGGGCTTGGACCTCCAGGTTCTGCTTACCTCTGCGTTGTTGTACCAAACTGCCAGACCTGAAGCTGATGTAGCAGCTGGACAGACAGCATCTCAAAGCTCCTCTCTGTCTGGTCTCCTCAGGTGGTGAAGCTGAAGGATTTCTTCCCCCACGGCACCGGCTTTGTTCTGGTCTTCGACTTCATGCTGTCTGACCTCTCTGAGGTCATCAGGAACTACCAGCGACCCCTGACCCCGGCTCAGGTGAAGGGCTACATGATGATGCTGCTGAAGGGCGTAGCCTTCCTGCATCACAACAACATCATGCACCGGGTGAGTCCTCCCAGTCCCCTCAGCTGGATCTGGTGAGGGGACCTTATGGGCCGGTACCAGAACCGTGAACCGTCTGTGATCAGACAGATGGAAGCTTCTGTTGGACTAAAAATAAAGTTCAGTAGCAGAAAATGAGCTGAAATATAAATTCTCTGTCATCTGCATAGAAGGTTACATCCATCCATTCAATTCTATTTTATTTCTATAGCTCTAAATAACATCACATCATCTCCAGGCTCTTTCCAAAGTCAGACTCCATCAGATCCTCCAGGTTGGTCAGAAAGTTTCCTCTCTAAGGAAACCCAGCAGGTTGCATCAAGTCTCTCCAAGCAGCATTCACTCCTCCTGAAAGAGCGTAGAGCCACAGTGGACAGTCGTCTGCATTGTTGATGGCTTTGCAGCAATCCCTCATACTGAGCATGCATGAAGCGACAGTGGAGAGGAAAACTCCCCTTTAACAGGGAGGAGAACCTCCAGCAGAACCAGAACCAGGCTCAGTGTGAACGCTCATCTGCCTCGACCCACTGGGGCTTAGAGAAGACAGAGCAGAGACACAGAAAGCTCAGAAGCTCACATTGACCCAGGAGTACTTTCTATGTTAGATGGTAATAGAGGATGATCTGCCTCCCCTGATGATGTCACAGCTAACAGAACGCCAGACCAGGTGTAGCTTCTATGAAGAGAACAATGACAGAGAACAAAAAGTTAAAAGCTGAAATAACAACAAACAATGCAGATTGGAGAGCAGTAGGAGAACTCAGCAGAGAGAGAGAAATAGACCCTGATGTCCTCCAGCAGCCTAAGCCTATAGCAGCATAACTATAGAGGTAGCTCAGGGTAACATGAGCCACTCTGACTAGCTTATATATGGATCCATCCATCACTTTACGTATCTGTCTGCTGCTGTGTTTGTAGAAATTGTTTCTGAAGAACGGACTTTGCTCTTGATATTTTGTTCTGGGTGTCTGGAGAAGGACCTGAAGCCCGCAAACCTCCTCATCAGCTCCTCGGGTCATCTGAAGGTCGCAGACTTTGGTCTGGCCAGGCTGTTCAGTAATCAGGGGGAAAGGCTGTACAGCCACCAGGTAGCCACCAGGTAAGCAGAAGCTCCGCCCCTTTGTGCGGCTCCTTCACTTCAGAGCTTTAGCTGTGACCTACCTGTCCACCTGTTGTCCAGGTGGCAAAGAACATGAAGCTTTCAGACGCATGTCTGCTGTGAACCTGCTGCTGCCTCCCAGAGACAAAGTGTCGTCTCTTCTGTGTTCAGGTGGTACCGAGCTCCAGAGCTGCTGTACGGAGCTCGGAAATACGACGAGGGAGTTGACCTGTGGTAAGGTTGACCAGCTGGTTCTGCTGCCGCCTGATTCTGGTTCCCGTGAACTGGACCGGCCTTTGTTCTGATGACAGAAAAAACAGCTTTCCTGCAGTTTTTAAAGGTGCCTCGTCACGTATTCTGACCATGAAAACACAAAAACCGTCTATTCATCTTCACGTAAATCCAAATACGCCACGTCTTGGTTAGCCTGAACAGAACCACCAGCAGAACCGCGGCGCTTTCAGAAAGATGTCAGAGCCGCAGACCGTCCAAGACCGACCCGATCTGCCGGCTCCTCTGCTGGGCTCCATCGCAGACGTAGACACAGTGTCCGAAATTAACTTCCTGATTCACCGGCCAAGTTGGCCGGTAGATGTAAAAATCAACCGGCCAGGCATATTTTTTACCGGCCAAAATATTAATCCTGACCAGACCTCAACTTTTACCAAAAATTAAGAGTGAGATTATGTTAATTTTTGTGGGGCGTGGCTGTCTGGACCCTGGAAGAGAAATCTTTGTTTCCTGCCTTTGATAGGAAAATATTACGTTTATTATAAAAGGCACAATATGAATTATCAGATCCACATCCAGGCAATAAAAAACACTACACATTATCATTATTCTATCCGTGTTGGTCTCATTGTGAATGAGGCAGAGTTTCATCAAGCCTTTACGCTCCAACATTTTCCCTCAGCTGCAACACTTAAAGCACGCAGGGGTTCACGCTGCGTCTTTACGCTGATCCAGCTGCTGGATAAACGGTGGGGAAAATGCATAAATGAAGACTGTAAAGGGCTCCTTTAGAGGGGAGAGAAGGAAAAATGGGTCTGAGCTGAAGCCCCTGATGTTACAAGTTCCTTAAAATGACCCTTAAAAGTCCGCACCTAAATTACATGTAACGTAATTTTGCGCACCTGAATTCAAGCACAAGGCAGCAGCCCACCGAGGCACCACTGGCTCTGTGTCGTTAAATACAAAACAGCATTAAACATAGCTACTGACTCTCCTGTTGATTTCAATTGGGACATGTTGGTACGAGTGGAAGGACATTAAACGTAGTGATTCACGTTTTGAAGGCTGGTCGCTGATAAAAGCACCTGGCTCCGAGGGGGCGGGGGGCGCAGTAAGAGCGGTGAAGCACAGAAACACAGCGCACGTAGTTAAAAAAATGCAGAATAAATAAGAACGAAACTTATAAACAGACTAATTGCCGTTTTAGACTGTATCTGGTTAGCAGATCTGTTTTCTGATCCAGCGTGTAGCCATGACTGGCTCTGAATGAAGGCTTTATCTGGGAGCCTCATGTGATCACATGAGGCGTTACAGCGTCGTATAAATGGCTCCTCTGCTGCTCTTTGCGCGTTATCGTACCTCAGGCCACGTGTTGTGGTACATTCACACACAGAGCTCCGCTCGCTAACATACAGCAAAGACAAAACAGAGATAAGTAGACCGAGCCGCGGGAATCTAACGGGGAACGCCAGGCGTGTGAACCCACGCTACGTGACCGGGCGCCTTTAAAGCTGGAGTCTGAGCAGCGAATGAGCAGCCGCCGTCTCGTGTGCTCTCTGCCTCTCAGGGCGGTGGGCTGCATCTTTGGAGAGCTGCTGAACTCCTCTCCTCTGTTCCCTGGAGAAAACGACATCGAACAGCTCTGCTGCGTCCTGAGAGTCCTGGGCACGCCGACACGGGACAGCTGGCCTGTGAGCAGCACGCTAGCACAGCAGGCCGCCCGCCACCGCCCCCCCGCTACATTTACACCCACAAACAACCAGTAAAGTTATGAGCCGGCAGCTCAGAGGCGTTTCTGACAGCCGGCGGTCCAGAGGAGGGCCTGGAAAGCAGGACCACGATGCAGCGTCTCCTGGTTCTGACAGGGGGTTCTAGGTCGGGTTCTGCTGCTGTAATCAAGGTGCAGGGAGTGACTTGTTGTTGGCTTTAGACAGAAGCTGCTGGTGTCTTGGTTCCAGGGAAATTTCAGAAGAGGTTGTTGAGTTTTCAGAAAGTTCTAGGCCAGGTTTTAATGTTCAACTTCAGAGTTTGGGGTGTTTTGCTTCTCTGGTGATGGAGTTGCACCAATATTAGAGTTAAAGGAACCTTTAGGGTGAGAGAGGAGGTTCTATAGTTAAAGGAACCTTTAGGGTGAGAGAAGAGGTTCTAGAGTTAAAGGAACCTTTAGAGTGAGAGAAGAGGTTCTAGAGTTAAAGGGACCTTTAGGGTGAGAGAGGAGGTTCTAGAGTTAAAGGAACATTTAGGGTGAGAGAGGAGGTTCTAGAGTTAAAGGAACCTTTAGGGTGAGAGAAGAGGTTCTAGAGTTAAAGGAACCTTTAGGGTGAGAGAGGAGGTTATAGAGTTAAAGGAACCTTTAGGGTGAGAGAAGAGGTTCTAGAGTTAAAGGAACCTTTAGGGGGAGAGAAGAGGTTCTAGAGTTAAAGGGACCTTTAGGGTGAGAGAGGAGGTTCTAGAGTTAAAGGAACATTTAGGGTGAGAGAGGAGGTTCTAGAGTTAAAGGAACCTTTAGGGTGAGAGAAGAGGTTCTAGAGTTAAAGGAACCTTTAGGGTGAGAGAGGAGGTTCTAGAGTTAAAGGAACCTTTAGGGTGAGAGAGGAGGTTCTAGAGTTAAAGGAACCTTTAGGGTTAGAGAGGAGGTTCTAGAGTTAAAGGGACCTTTAGGGTGAGAGAGGAGGTTCTAGAGTTAAAGGAACCTTTAGGGTGAGAGAGGAGGTTCTAGAGTTAAAGGGACCTTTAGGGTGAGAGAGGAGGTTCTAGAGTTAAAGGAACCTTTAGGGTGAGAGAGGAGGTTCTAGAGTTAAAGGGACCTTTAGGGTGAGAGAGGAGGTTCTATAGTTAAAGGAACCTTTAGGGTGAGAGAAGAGGTTCTAGAGTTAAAGGAACCTTTAGGGCGAGAGAGGAGGTTCTATAGTTAAAGGAACCTTTAGGGTGAGAGAAGAGGTTCTAGAGTTAAAGGAACCTTTAGGGTGAGAGAAGAGGTTCTAGAGTTAAAGGGACCTTTAGGGTGAGAGAGGAGGTTCTAGAGTTAAAGGAACATTTAGGGTGAGAGAGGAGGTTCTAGAGTTAAAGGAACCTTTAGGGTGAGAGAAGAGGTTCTAGAGTTAAAGGAACCTTTAGGGTGAGAGAGGAGGTTCTAGAGTTAAAGGAACCTTTAGGGTGAGAGAAGAGGTTCTAGAGTTAAAGGAACCTTTAGGGTGAGAGAGGAGGTTCTAGAGTTAAAGGAACCTTTAGGGTGAGAGAGGAGGTTCTAGAGTTAAAGGGACCTTTAGGGTGAGAGAGGAGGTTCTAGAGTTAAAGGAACCTTTAGGGTGAGAGAGGAGGTTCTAGAGTTAAAGGGACCTTTAGGGTGAGAGAGGATGTTCTAGAGTTAAAGGAACATTTAGGGTGAGAGAAGAGGTTCTAGAGTTAAAGGGACCTTTAGGGTGAGAGAGGAGGTTCTAGAGTTAAATGAACATTTAGGGTGAGAGAGGAGGTTCTAGAGTTAAAGGAACCTTTAGGGTGAGAGAAGAGTTTCTAGAGTTAAAGGAACCTTTAGGGTGAGAGAGGAGGTTCTAGAGTTAAAGGAACCTTTAGGGTGAGAGAAGAGGTTCTAGAGTTAAAGGAACCTTTAGGGTGAGAGAGGAGGTTCTAGAGTTAAAGGGACCTTTAGGGTGAGAGAGGAGGTTCTAGAGTTAAAGGAACCTTTAGGGTGAGAGAGGAGGTTCTAGAGTTAAAGGGACCTTTAGGGTGAGAGAGGAGGTTCTAGAGTTAAAGGAACATTTAGGGTGAGAGAGGAGGTTCTAGAGGTTCTACAGGACGTTGGCTGAGCAGTAGAGGAGGTTCTAGAGTTAAAGGAAACTTCAGGGTGACAGAGGAGGTTCTAGAGGTTCTACAGGACGTTGGCTGAGCAGTAGGGGAGGTTCTAGAGTTAAAGGAACCTTGGGCTGAAAGAGGAGGTTCTATAGTTAAAGGAACCTTTAGGGTGAGAGAAGAGGTTCTAGAGTTAAAGGAACCTTTAGGGTGAGAGAGGAGGTTCTAGGGTTAAAGGAACCTTTAGGGTGAGAGGGGAGGTTCTAGAGTTAAAGGGACCTTTAGGGTGAGAGAGGAGGTTCTAGAATTAAAGGGACCTTTAGGGTGAGAGAGGAGGTTCTAGAATTAAAGGGACCTTTAGGGTGAGAGAGGAGGTTCTAGAATTAAAGGGACCTTTAGGGTGAGAGAGGAGGTTCTAGAGTTAAAGGAACCTTTAGGGTGACAGGGGAGGTTCTAGAGTTAAAGGAACCTTTAGGGTGAGAGAGGAGGTTCTAGAGTTAAAGGAACCTTTAGGGTTAGAGAGGAGGTTCTAGAGTTAAAGGAACCTTTAGGGTGAGAGAGGAGGTTCTAGAGTTAAAGGGACCTTTAGGGTGAGAGAGGAGGTTCTAGAGTTAAAGGAACATTTAGGGTGAGAGAGGAGGTTCTAGAGGTTCTACAGGACGTTGGCTGAGCAGTAGAGGAGGTTCTAGAGTTAAAGAAACCTTTAGGGTCAGAGAGGAGGTTCTAGAGTTAAAGGAACCTTTAGGGTGAGAGAGGAGGTTCTAGAGGACCTAGGCTTAGCAGTAGAGGAGGTTCTAGAGTTAAATGAACCTTTAGGGTGAGAGAGGAGGTTCTAGAGTTAAAGGAACCTTTAGGGTGAGAGAGGAGGTTCTAGAGGTTCTAGAGGACGTTGGCTGAGCAGTAGAGCAGGGGTCGGGCTATTTCTCAGTATCTGGGCTAATAACAGGGAAGGTTTGAACTATAGAGGGACAGAACAAGTGTCGCGTTCCTCTCATGCTGAGGTTCTTGGAGATCTCCATAAATATTCAGAATTTTGTGAAGAGTTGTACTAGAAATAAAAAAATAACTAGAATCTAGATTAAAGGAGCAGAAGTTTTTGAAAAATACCCCGTATGACTTAGCTGAGGGGAAATGAGCAGGTGGCCAGGTGGGTTAAATGTAGACAGGTGTTACAGCAGCAGATCAGGGTAACCAGAACACATCTACCATCATGATGTGAGACAAGTGTTCAGACAAGAACAGCAAACAACGACAGCGGTACCAGGTGATTAAAGTCAGGAACTCTGTCCTCTCTGTCCTCAGGAAATAGTCGAGTTGCCAGATTACAATAAGATCACCTTCAAGGAGAACCCAGCCATCCCACTGGAGGAGATCGTCCCTGACACGTCTCCTCAGGCCATCGACCTGCTCTACCAGTTCCTGGTGTACCCGTCCAGACAGCGCTGCTCTGCCACACAGGTGGGAGACAGGAAGTGAGCTTCTGACCTGCCGCTGGTGCTCAGCACGCTCAGTGTGACGTTTCTACTGACTTTAGAGCTGCAGCAGGAAGTTCTGAGAAAACCGCGGACACCCGGCACCCCATCTGGGACTGGGAGCGCTGAATGTCTGCAGATGGCATCAGGACTACAAGGTGGCGCTGGAGGAGCTGCATTCTTAGCGGTCTCTTGTTTTACAGTCAGAACATAGTGACGGTTTAACTAATATGTAAAAGGCAAGACACATTTATCTGTAAAGTACATTTCAGCACAGAGACAACGCAAAGTTCTTTACATGATTAAAATATAGGAAAATAAAACAGAATAAAATCAAGTTGGAATAAAATGTAGAAACAAAATAAAACATGGAAAAATAGAAACTAAAAGCAAACATTAAAAACAGTTGGACTATAAACTTAAACTAACGATGTTTCTGTTTAACTAGAACAGTCCAAGATAATCCTGAACAAACATGTTTTTAACTTTAATTTAAAGGAACTCAGGCTTTCAGCACTTTTACAGTTTTCTGGGAGTTTGTTCCAGATCAGTGGAGCATAGGAACTAAATGCTGCTTCTCCTTGTTTAGTTCTGGTTCTGGTTCTGCAGAGCAGGCTGGAGCCAGAAGACCTGAGTGGTCTGGAGGGTTGATGCACTGATAACAAGTCTGTGATGTATTTAGGTGCTAATTCAGGGATTTATAGACTAACAGAAGGATTTTAAAGTCTATTCTCTGAGATCCAGGGAGCCAGTGGAAGGACTTCAGAACCGTGTCCATGTTCTCTACGTTCTTAGTCTTAGTGAGGACTTTAGAACCGGGTCCATGTTCTCTACGTTCTTAGTCTTAGTGAGGACTTCAGAACCGGGTCCATGTTCTCTACGTTCTTAGTCTTAGTGAGGACTTCAGAACCGGGTCCATGTTCTCTACGTTCTTACTCTTAGTGAGGACTTCAGAACCGGGTCCATGTTCTCTACGTTCTTAGTCTTAGTGAGGACTTCAGAACCGGGTCCATGTTCTGTACGTTCTTAGTCTTAGTGGAAGGACTTCAGAACCGGGTCCATGTTCTCTACGTTCTTAGTCTTAGTGGGAGGACTTTAGAACCAGGTCCATGTTCTCTACATTCTTAGTCTTAGTGGAAGGACTTCAGAACTGGGTCCATGTTCTCTACGTTCTTAGTCTTAGTGAGGACTTCAGAACCGGGTCCATGTTCTGTACGTTCTTAGTCTTAGTGAGGACTTCAGAACCGGGTCCATGTTCTCTACATTCTTAGTCTTAGTGTAAGGACTTCAGAACCGGGTCCATGTTCTCTACGTTCTTAGTCTTAGTGAGGACTTCAGAACCAGGTCCATGTTCTCTACGTTCTTAGTCTTAATGTAAGGACTTCAGAACCGGGTCCATGTTCTCTACGTTCTTAGTCTTAGTGAGGACTTCAGAACCGGGTCCATGTTCTCTACGTTCTTAGTCTTAGTGAGGACTTCAGAACCGGGTCCATGTTCTCTACGTTCTTAGTCTTAGTGAGGACTTCAGAACCGGGTCCATGTTCTCTACGTTCTTAGTCTTAGTGAGGACTTCAGAACCGGGTCCATGTTCTCTACGTTCTTAGTCTTAGTGAGGACTTCAGAACCGGGTCCATGTTCTCTACGTTCTTACTCTTAGTGAGGACTTCAGAACCGGGTCCATGTTCTCTACGTTCTTAGTCTTAGTGAGGACTTCAGAACCGGGTCCATGTTCTGTACGTTCTTAGTCTTAGTGGAAGGACTTCAGAACCGGGTCCATGTTCTGTACGTTCTTAGTCTTAGTGGAAGGACTTCAGAACCGGGTCCATGTTCTGTACGTTCTTAGTCTTAGTGAGGACTTCAGAACCGGGTCCATGTTCTCTACGTTCTTAGTCTTAGTGGAAGGACTTCAGAACCGGGTCCATGTTCTCTACGTTCTTAGTCTTAGTGAGGACTTCAGAACCGGGTCCATGTTCTCTACATTCTTAGTCTTAGTGGAAGGACTTCAGAACCGGGTCCATGTTCTCTACGTTCTTAGTCTTAGTGAGGACTTCAGAACCGGGTCCATGTTCTCTACGTTCTTAGTCTTAGTGAGGACTTCAGAACCGGGTCCATGTTCTCTACGTTCTTAGTCTTAGTGAGGACTTCAGAACCGGGTCCATGTTCTCTACGTTCTTAGTCTTAGTGAGGACTTCAGAACCGGGTCCATGTTCTCTACGTTCTTAGTCTTAGTGAGGACTTCAGAACCGGGTCCATGTTCTCTACGTTCTTACTCTTAGTGAGGACTTCAGAACCGGGTCCATGTTCTGTACGTTCTTAGTCTTAGTGAGGACTTCAGAACCGGGTCCATGTTCTGTACGTTCTTAGTCTTAGTGGAAGGACTTCAGAACCGGGTCCATGTTCTGTACGTTCTTAGTCTTAGTGGAAGGACTTCAGAACCGGGTCCATGTTCTCTACGTTCTTAGTCTTAGTGAGGACTTCAGAACCGGGTCCATGTTCTCTACGTTCTTAGTCTTAGTGGGAGGACTTTAGAACCAGGTCCATGTTCTCTACGTTCTTAGTCTTAGTGGAAGGACTTCAGAACCGGGTCCATGTTCTCTACGTTCTTAGTCTTAGTGAGGACTTCAGAACCGGGTCCATGTTCTCTACGTTCTTAGTCTTAGTGAGGACTTCAGAACCGGGTCCATGTTCTCTACGTTCTTAGTCTTAGTGAGGACTTCAGAACCGGGTCCATGTTCTCTACGTTCTTAGTAGTGATGGGTCCGGCAACACCAATGCGTCGGCGCATGTGTCGGTCTCATAGAGCGAAACCCGTGTCGATGTGTGTATTGCTACGGAAAAGTCACGTGACCAATACAGCACCTGTTTCGAACTGACTGACGCGCCAAACTGTTTCTGTTCCCTCCAAGCTGCACGCGTGTGCATTCGCGCACAGCAGCGCGCACAGCAAAGCTATGCTGCGCAGTAAATAAAATCCAAGCTGAACTGTAAACAAAATAACGGTTAATAATGGTTAATTTTTAACCATTTTGCAACTCTGGTGTGATGGTGTACCACAGTCTCGCTCTGTGAGCGCAAGGTGCTGATCGGAGCGCACCACTGATTGATGGGTTGGGCAGACGCCTTTATGGTTGGGCGGGTTGCGCTGTGCGTCTTTGTTCTGAGCGTCGTTTCAGAAAAAAACGGCTGATTTACACTGAGTAGAAAGCTGCTACTCTGAGTAGTTCTTCCTCCCTTTGTCATACTCAGCATGTCCGATTTCAGAACAGATGATATCAGTCAGGTAACTAAACACAGCGCCCGATCAACCATTTGTAAAAAATAAAAAAGCCAGTCCACAAGCATCCTCCTTCACATTATTTATTGACTGTATCTAAAAAAAAATCAAATATATGTTTAATTCAAATGAAAATATAAAATAATACAATGCAACATACAATGATTTAAATTGTATTGTGTATACTTGGTCATCAAATCAGTGTCAGTTAACTCTGTCAACCGGGTTGCCTGTAGGGATTTTTAAGGTCCAGCAGGTGTCAGTATTCAGTGACACAGTATCGGCACAGAGTGGCAATGTGTCGAAACGTTTCATGACGCCTCATCGACCCATCACTAGTTCTTAGTCTTAGTGAGGACTTCAGAACCGGGTCCATGTTCTCTACGTTCTTAGTCTTAGTGAGGACTTCAGAACCGGGTCCATGTTCTCTACGTTCTTAGTCTTAGTGAGGACTTCAGAACCGGGTCCATGTTCTCTACGTTCTTAGTCTTAGTGGGAGGACTTTAGAACCAGGTCCATGTTCTCTACGTTCTTAGTCTTAGTGGAAGGACTTCAGAACCGGGTCCATGTTCTCTACGTTCTTAGTCTTAGTGAGGACTCCAGAACCGGGTCCATGTTCTCTACGTTCTTAGTCTTAGTGAGGACTTCAGAACCGGGTCCATGTTCTCTACGTTCTTAGTCTTAGTGAGGACTTCAGAACCGGGTCCATGTTCTCTACGTTCTTAGTCTTAGTGAGGACTTCAGAACCGGGTCCATGTTCTCTACGTTCTTAGTCTTAGTGAGGACTTCAGAACCGGGTCCATGTTCTCTACGTTCTTAGTCTTAGTGAGGACTTCAGAACCGGGTCCATGTTCTCTACGTTCTTAGTCTTAGTGAGGACTTCAGAACCGGGTCCATGTTCTCTACGTTCTTAGTCTTAGTGAGGACTTCAGAACCGGGTCCATGTTCTCTACGTTCTTAGTCTTAGTGAGGACTTCAGAACCGGGTCCATGTTCTCTACGTTCTTACTCTTAGTGAGGACTTCAGAACCGGGTCCATGTTCTGTACGTTCTTAGTCTTAGTGAGGACTTCAGAACCGGGTCCATGTTCTGTACGTTCTTAGTCTTAGTGGAAGGACTTCAGAACCGGGTCCATGTTCTGTACGTTCTTAGTCTTAGTGGAAGGACTTCAGAACCGGGTCCATGTTCTCTACGTTCTTAGTCTTAGTGAGGACTTCAGAACCGGGTCCATGTTCTCTACGTTCTTAGTCTTAGTGGGAGGACTTTAGAACCAGGTCCATGTTCTCTACGTTCTTAGTCTTAGTGGAAGGACTTCAGAACCGGGTCCATGTTCTCTACGTTCTTAGTCTTAGTGAGGACTTCAGAACCGGGTCCATGTTCTCTACGTTCTTAGTCTTAGTGAGGACTTCAGAACCGGGTCCATGTTCTCTACGTTCTTAGTCTTAGTGAGGACTTCAGAACCGGGTCCATGTTCTCTACGTTCTTAGTCTTAGTGAGGACTTCAGAACCGGGTCCATGTTCTCTACGTTCTTAGTCTTAGTGAGGACTTCAGAACCGGGTCCATGTTCTCTACGTTCTTAGTCTTAGTGAGGACTTCAGAACCGGGTCCATGTTCTCTACGTTCTTAGTCTTAGTGGGAGGACTTTAGAACCAGGTCCATGTTCTCTACGTTCTTAGTCTTAGTGGAAGGACTTCAGAACCGGGTCCATGTTCTCTACGTTCTTAGTCTTAGTGAGGACTCCAGAACCGGGTCCATGTTCTCTACGTTCTTAGTCTTAGTGAGGACTTCAGAACCGGGTCCATGTTCTCTACGTTCTTAGTCTTAGTGAGGACTTCAGAACCGGGTCCATGTTCTCTACGTTCTTAGTCTTAGTGAGGACTTCAGAACCGGGTCCATGTTCTCTACGTTCTTAGTCTTAGTGAGGACTTCAGAACCGGGTCCATGTTCTCTACGTTCTTAGTCTTAGTGAGGACTTCAGAACCGGGTCCATGTTCTCTACGTTCTTAGTCTTAGTGAGGACTTCAGAACCGGGTCCATGTTCTCTACGTTCTTAGTCTTAGTGGGAGGACTTTAGAACCAGGTCCATGTTCTCTACGTTCTTAGTCTTAGTGGAAGGACTTCAGAACCGGGTCCATGTTCTCTACGTTCTTAGTCTTAGTGAGGACTCCAGAACCGGGTCCATGTTCTCTACGTTCTTAGTCTTAGTGAGGACTTCAGAACCGGGTCCATGTTCTCTACGTTCTTAGTCTTAGTGAGGACTTCAGAACCGGGTCCATGTTCTCTACGTTCTTAGTCTTAGTGAGGACTTCAGAACCGGGTCCATGTTCTCTACGTTCTTAGTCTTAGTGAGGACTTCAGAACCGGGTCCATGTTCTCTACGTTCTTAGTCTTAGTGAGGACTTCAGAACCGGGTCCATGTTCTCTACGTTCTTAGTCTTAGTGAGGACTTCAGAACCGGGTCCATGTTCTCTACGTTCTTAGTCTTAGTGAGGACGCGGGCAGCAGCGTTCTGGATCAGCTGCAGCTGTCTGATTTTTTTTTTTAGGCAGACCTGTGAAAATACCGTTGCAGTGATCATCCGTCCGTCCGTCCGTCCGTTGTCTTCCGCTTATCCGGGGTCGGGTCGCGGGGGTAGCAGCTTCAGTAGGGAGGCCCAGACGTCCCTCTCCCCGGCCACTTGGGCCAGCTCCTCAGGAGGAACCCCAAGGCGTTCCCAGGCCAGCCGGGAGACATAGTCCCTCCAGCGTGTCCTGGGTCTTCCTCTGGGCCTCCTCCCGGTGGGACGTGCCTGGAACACCTCTCCAGGGAGGCGTCCAGGAGGCATCCTGACCAGATGCCCGAGCCACCTCAACTGGCTCCTCTCGACGTGGAGGAGCAGCGGCTCTACTCTGAGTCCTCCCCGGATGACTGAGCTCCTCACCCTATCTCTAAGGGAGAGCCCAGACACACTACGGAGAAAACTCATTTCAGCCGCTTGTATCCGGGATCTCGTTCTTTCGGTCACGACCCATCTCAAGGCACTTTACAAAGTCAAATCAATCATATTATACAGATTGGTCAAAAATGTTCCTATATAAGGGAACCAGTTGATTGCTTCAAAGTCCCGACAAGCAGCATTCACTCCTGGAGAAGCGTAGAGCTACAGGGAAAGTCGTCTGCATTGTACATGGCTTTGCAGCAATCCCTCATACTGAGCAAGCATGAAGCGACAGTGGAGAGGAAAACTCCCCTTTAACAGGGAGGAAACCTCCAGCAGAACCAGAACCAGGCTCAGTGTGAACGCTCATCTGCCTCGACCCACTGGGGGTTACAGAAGACAGAGCAGAGACACAGAAAGACCAGAAGCTCACATTGATCGAGGTGTACCTTCTATGAAGAAAAAAAAGAGAGAGCAAAAAGTTAAAAGCTGAAATGACAACAGTCATTTCAATGTAATGCAATGCAAAACTAGAGAACAGTAGAACTCAGCAGAGTGAGAGAAATAGATCCTGATGTCCTCCAGTAGCCTAAGCCTATAGCAGCATAACTATAGAGGTAGCTCAGAGTAACATGAGCCACTCTGACTATAAGCTTTGTTAAAAAGGAAAGTTTTAAGATTATTCTTAAAAGTAGACGGGGTGTCTGCCTCACGGACCAAAACTGGGAGTTGGTTCCAGAGGAGAGGAGCCTGATAGCTAAAGGATCTGCCTCCCATTCTACTTTTAGAGACTCTAGGAACCACCAGCAGACCTGCAGTCTGAGAGCGAAGTGCTCTGTTAGGAACATACGGGGTAATCAGAGCTCTGATATATGATGGAGCTTGATTATTAAGGGCTTTATACGTTAGAAGAAGAATTTTAAATTCTATTCATGATTTATCAGGAAGCCAATGAAGGGAAGCTAAAATTGGAGAAATATGATCCCTCTTGTTGATTTTCATCAGAACTCTTGCTGCAGCATTTTGGATCAGCTGAAGGCTTTGAACTGCATTTTGTGGACTTCCTGATAGTAAAGAATTACAATAGTCCAGCCTTGAAGTAACAAATGCATGGACCAGTTTTTCAGCATCACCCCTGGACAGAATGTTTCTAATTTTGGCGATATTCCTGAGGTGAAAGAAGGAAACTCTGGAAACCTGTTTAATATGGGGAAGATTTATTATTAACATGAACAAACTGGAATCTGTCCGACAGATAAGATTTAAACCAGCCTAATGCTTTCCCCCTAAACCCTACAGTATGCTCAAGTCTTTGTAGGAGAATATTGTGATCAACTGTATCAAATGCAGCACTAAGATCTAACAGGACAAGTACAGACACAAGTCCATTATCTGAGGCCATGAGAATATCATTAGTGACCTTCACCAGAGCTGTTTCAGTGCTATGATGAGCTCTGAAGCCTGACTGAAACTCCTCAAGTAGGTCATTGCTTTGTAAATGTTCACAAAGTTGATTAACAACTACTTTCTCAAGAATTTTAGATAAGAAAAGAAGATTAGATATAGGTCTGTAATTTACTAACTCATCTTGATCAAGAGAAGGTTTCTTAAGTAAAGGTTTAATAACAGCTACTTTAAAAGCCTGTGGTACATATCCATTTACTAAGGATAGATTAATAATGTCTAAAATAGGGTCACTGATCAAAGGGAATACCTCCTTAAACAACTTGGTTGGGATTGGGTCTAACATACAGGTAGAAGGTTTAGATGAAGCTAAGATTTTAGATAGCTCAGAAAGCTCTACTGCTTCTAAACAGTTCAGACACAGCACAGGTTCTAAAGATTCCTCCAATGCTGCCTCATTTACTGGGGATGAGGTAATCATGTTTGGGAGGATGCCAGTTATTTTATTTTTAATGGCATCAATTTTATTTATGAAGAATCCCATAAAGTCATTACTGCTAAGAGCTAAGGGAATGGATGGATCAACAGAGCTGCAGCTCTGAGTAAGTTTGGCGACTGTACTAAAGAGAAATCTAGGATTATTTTTATTCTCCTCAATTAATGATGAAAAATATGCTGCTTCAACTCTGCGAAGGGTCTTTTTATACAACAATAGACTGTCCCTCCAGATTAGGTAGGATTCCTCTTGGTGTGTAGAGCGCCATTTTCTCTCCAATTTCCCAACATTGTGCTTCAAGGAACGCAGCTCTGAATTAAACCATGGAGCCAGCTTCCTGTGAATTATCACCTTCTTTTTCAAGGGAGCTACATTATCTAATGCAGAACGCAATGAGGAAGTCACACTGTTAGCAAAGGTATCTATTTGTGAATGGGAAGAAACAACATTGCTGCTATCTGCAGGGCATTTCTGCAATACTGACGATATTAAAACGGGGGACAGACTCTTTAAAGTTTGATGCAGCATTATCTGATAAAGATCTACTATAATGGAAACCTCTTTTGGGGGTGGAGAACTCAGATTAAACTCAAATGTTATTAAAAATTATCAGATAGGACAGGGTTGTGAGGAAATACTGTTAATTGTTCACAATCAATGCCATATGTCAGCACAAGGTCTAAAGTATGAAGCCAACAGTGCGTCGGTTTATGCACATTTTGAGCAAAACCAATTGAATCTAGCATAGTTTTAAAGGCTACACTAAGGTTATCACAAAGCTGGTTTTTCCTTAGCACGGAGCCGGGTCTCCAGTTCTGACACCCTCGCCTCCAAAGCTACAAAAACACTACATTTATTACAAGTACCATTATCACTAAAGGAGGCAGAGGAATAACTAAACATCTGACACAGAGAACAGGAGATAGAGGGAGACTTAGACAGAGACGGAGAAGCGGAGGTGAGAGTAAGGGGGGAAGCCATTGTGGAGCTAAAGCTAGGCTAGGCTAAAGCTAGGCTAGCGCCCTTTTACCACACCAAAAAAGCAAACCGTGTGAAACACGAGGAGTTGCCAAGCGCGAAGTGCAGCAACAGAGAATGTTTTAAAAGTGCTTATGTGTTAAAAACAGATGTTACAGCAAAGAGATTAAAGATAAAAGCGAGAGAGTCTTGAGCAGCAGACCGCAATTCACACCGTGACAATAGGAAGTGACGATCAGTTCTACTAAAGATAAACCCATGGATTAGTTTATCCAGATCCTGCTGAGACATCAGTCCTTTAATCCTGGAAATGTTCTCCAGGTGATAGAAGGTCCAGGTTGTAATTGTCTGTAGATGGAGTTTCAGGTCTGAGTCCATCACTACTATTAAAGCTACCGCACCCGAATGGCGGTGAAACACCAATCCAAGGATATCCTTACACTACTCCCAGATTTCAGGCCCGATCAGTGGTTTCTAGCTGAAGCAGCTGAAGCTGTGAGTTAACTCTTGATCTCTCCTCTATTGGTCCAAAGATTATTACTTCAGTTTTGTTTTTATTCAGTTAAAGAACATTTTGTTCTTGGAACCCAGGATGGAACCTTGGGGAACCCCACATGTGATTTATGTCGTCTCTGATGTAAAGTTACCTACTGATACAAAAAACTCCTTTAAGTAGGATTTAAACAGTGGAGAGCTGTAGCAGAGAGGCCGACCCAGTTCTCCAGATGTTCTAACAGAATGGAGTGATCAACAGTATCAATGCTGCACTGAGGTCCTTTCACAGTCTGTATTTATATGGATGTCATTAAACACCTTGATCAGGGCGGTCTCTGTACTGTGGTGAGGAAACCTGACTGGAAAACGTCAAAGTGGCTGGTCGTTGTTAAGAAGGTGTTTAATTGTTGAAACTCAGCTTTTTCAATAATCTACTGATAAAGGAGGTTTGAGATGGGCCTGTAGTTCTGGAGTAGTAGTTTGTCTAAACTGTTCTTCTTCAGCAGTGGTTTGATAATTGCTGTTTTTAGGGAATGGGGGGAAACACCTGACAGAAGGGACGTGTTTATTATCTGAGTCAAATCAGACGCTATGACAGGTAGAACGTTCTTAAAGAAAGCTGTGGGTAGAACATCAAGGCAGCAGGAGGAGGAACTTAGCTGCTGAATGATCTGCTCTAAGCTTTTGTGGTTTATTTGGCTGAATTGGGACATTTTGTCAGGATAGGTTTCTGCTGGATACAGCTTTGGTTCTGGAGTTGATATGGAAGTACAAAGTGATCCTCTAATTTTTGGGATTTTCTCAGTAAAGAAGTTTGCAGATTCATTGCAGGCCCTGGTGGAGTGGAGTTCAGAAGTCACGGACACAGGAGGATTTGTTAACCTGTTGACTGGCAAATAAGACACGAGCATTATTAATGTTTTTCTTGATGATCTCAGAGAAGAAAGATTCTCTTGCATTTTTCAGTTGTAAGTTATATCTGTAAAGTCTCTCTTTATAGATGTCATAGTGAACCTGCAGTCTATTCTTTCTCCACCTGCGTTCAGCTTTTCCACATTCCCTTTTTTCACCTCTAACTGCTGGAGCAATTCTCCAAGGAGATTTATTCTTCCCAGAAATAACTTTCACTTTAACTGGAGCAATGCAGTCAATGATGTCTGAGACTTTAGAATGAAAGTTAGCTACTAGCTCATCTACTGAGTTGCAGCCCAAGGTTGAAGTATCAGAGTAAGCTTGGATAAAAGTTTCCGTGGCATTGTCCTTAATGGTGCGTTTTCTTATGATGTCCCTTTGGCTAAATGAGTCACTGGAAATGATGCTTTCAAAGGTAACAGAAAAGTGATCAGATAGGGCAACATCAGTTACATTGACCTGTGAAATCTTTAGACTTTTAGTGATGATTGAGTCTAAAAGATGCTCTAAAAGATGCCAAGGTTACCTGCTGCAGCTTTAAGGTCTTGAAATCTAAGAAGTATTTCTGTCTTTCTGCGGAGCCTCACCGGCCCTGGTGGCCCCTGCTGGCCCTCAGGGGCCGTGTTTAAAACTCCAGCATACACTGACGCGTACCTTAGAGGACGTACCTGTGAGAACCGGGTCTGCTCTGTTTGGTTCTACTACCACTGCTGGGGGGGGGGGGGGGGGGGGGTATAACCTATAGCCTATTTATTGACCAATAATTCATCTAGTAATTTACTGATGGTGTTCCTCCTCCCTGAAGGCTCTCATCCATCCGTACTTCTTCTCCACTCCTCTTCCTGCTCACCACTCGGAGCTGCCGATCCCCCAAAGGGGGGGTTTTCCCCCCCGCCAGCGCCTCCAGGCTCCGCCCCCTGACTTCTCTGTAGACCTGCCCAAGGAGAACAGCGTGGTGAACCCCGCCCTCCTGCGGCCTCACGCCTCCTGCCTGTGAAGAGACGCAGCCTGTTGATTTGTGGACAGAACTGAACCGAACTGAACCGAGGCAAACTGAGTCAAACTCAGTCCAGCTGAACTGAATCCTACTGAACTGAACCGAATTAAAGTGATTCAAACTAAACTGTAACTGAACTGAATTGAACTGTAACTGAACTGAATCAAAATGATTCAAACTAAACTGAACTGAATCCTACTGAACTGTAACTGAACTGAGCTGTAACTTAACTGAACTGTAATTTAACTGTAACTGAACTGTAACTGAACTGAATCAAAGTTATTCAAACTAAACTGTAACTGAATCTACTGAACTGTAACTGAACTGAACTGTAACTTAACTGAACTGTAATTTAACTGTAACTGAACTGTAACTGAACTGAATCAAAGTGATTCAAACTAAACTGAACTGAATCCTACTGAACTGTAACTTAACTGAACTGAACTTTAACTGAACTGTAATTTAACTGTAACTGAACTGAATCAAAGTGATTCAAACTAAACTGAACTGAACCCTACTGAACTGAACTGTAACTTAACTGAACTGAACTGTAACTTAACTGAACTGAACTGAACTGAACTCAGAGGGAATGAAGGATGTCTGAACAGTCTGACCTGCTGTTTGGTTTGTTCATCTTACGTCTGGTTCAGCTTTGAGTCACTGACCTGTTTCTGAACTGTTGTCCTGATTCCACCTTCATGCAGATGTTTGATATTTTAGATTTAATCTGGAGCTGGAATCAGAACCTCAGTACCAGAGGAAAATATCTGCGACCTGGTTTTAGTGGTTCCAGCCAGAAGCTGCAGAATCTCATCCATCTCCAAGACCATGATGCTGGATCAGCTGAAGGTCCAGACCCTGCAGACACTCCATGACCTGCAGCCTGGTGGGAAAGACCTTGGGCTGTTACTGGGGAGTCCCGTAGATTCTACACCCCTGAGCTCAGTCATACCGCTGGTTCTCACTGGGAGAACCAGACTGACAGAACCTTTCTGCTTCCAGACCTTCATCAGGATGATGGTTCTGGTTTAAAGTGAACTTAAAAATGAAGTCTGCAGTGATCCGGTTCCCAGTGTGAGAATCCCAGTCCTGCAGGTTCTGATCCCAGGATTTAATGCAGAAAATCGTGCCGGGATCCTTCAGGAACTTATGAACCCGGCCTGGACTCAGACTCGGGTAAAAGAGCTTCTTCATATTTAGGCTCTTCTGTTTCCTCGGGTATTTCCACTGATGGCTCGGTGTCGTGTTCTGACGGTGCAGAATGACCCAGTTTCATCAGGTAAAACCAGAAACCATTAGCTGTGGCTTTGTGGGCGGAGCCAGAGGTTCCTCCACCTCCTGGGGCTGCTGTAGCCTCACCCCCAGAGAGAGGAAACCTGTGACACCGAGCGGCGCCGCAGCAGCTCCTGAGCCCTGTTAGGATCTCCTCTCTGATGGATCCTACTGTTGGATCAGAGATCCTCCAAGATCCGACAGAGCTCTCACTCTGTCTGTTTCCTCTTAGGAGAACAGAGATGATGTCAGGTTTGCCTCCATCAGCCGCTTGGTCCTCGGCTCCTTCAGCCCCCGGATGGGACGGGTCACCAGGCTTCAGCGTGAAGGTCAGAACCTGCCATGACGATGGAAACCAATCCATCGCACTTTAATCCTATCTATCCTTTAATGTTCTGTTCCAGGACCCAAATCAGCAGGTTTCCCTTTAGAACCAGTTCTACAGACAGAACCAGGACCTCAGCGATTCATTACAGAAGTTCTTGTTTCAACGTTTGTCTTTCTGGGATGTTTGGCCACATTTTGGCCTGAAATGAGTCTGTCCTCAACATCCCATGACTGAGCTGCTGTTCTATTCGGTTCCTGTTGCGTTTCTGATGAACTGATTTAATCTGATCAGACGTGAACATCCTGTCTTCCTGTCATGGTTAAAAACAACCTCAGGCTTCAGAAAGTCATTTAACCTGAAGCTTTCTCCTCACATATGTCAGTAAAACCTGATTTTTGCATCAGTTCTCTTGGAGAACCTTAAGTTTCTAAAGTGGAGACGTTGGTACTGGTGTCAGATCTGCAGAGGAGCACATCTGGAGGAACATTTAGTGTTTTTCTTTTCTACATTTTCACCCATTTTCTCCTGTTTTCGTCTTGAGTCCTGAGCCTCGTCTGTTTCTGTTAAAGCTGCAGCTGAAAGCTTCAGAGGTTTTATTTGGCAGCAGCAGCCGCTGTGAAAGACTCCAGCGAGGCTTTAAATCTCGTCTCTTGGTTTCTGGCTGCTGCCTCTGTCTGCCTGGACTGTCACAACACAGGAGGTGTTAAATCATCACTTTGAATCCTGGAGCCTTTCAGACCAGCTGGGTTCTGTGCCTGCTTTCAGTTGTGGGGTTCCTCAGGGGTCCATCTCTGGGCCCCTGGTCATCGTGTTATCTATTTTAGGAAAACCTACGGTTCCCTTTGAGTTCTTTGCAGCTGAGATCTGCTGTTGGCTGCAGAAACCACTGGAACCAAGACTTGGAGACCTGCTGAGGTTTCACTTTTCTGAGCAGTGATGATGATGAGAGGTTCTCTGTCTGGCCTCTTTGGCTCCTTCCAGCTGTTCTACCATTAGGAACCGGGGAACAGTCGGACCTGGAACCTCCTGCCCTGTGTTTGGACCGTCTGTCCTCCGTCTCCAGACGGTCCAGGATGCTGCAGTGCCTAACTGGCTCCAGGAGCCCTGAACGCACCATCCTGGTCCTCCTGATGGCAGTGAGAGCTCTGTGGACCCACCGCTCACTTCCTGGAGGTGTTTGCTGAAAACTAAACTCTTGACCCTGACTTTAGATTCAATGCTGGATTCACATCTTCTGTATTTCTGCTGTAATGGTTTTACTGGATCTCGTTGTCTCAGGTGTCCTGAAGCTCGTTTGGTCGCATCGGCTCGGTTTAAATGGGCTGATTAACAAACCCAACATTCAGATTAAAGTTTAGAAACTGTTTTAAAATCTTCATTTCTTTCTTAGTGTGACCCCGCCCCCTCAGACCCTCTCGTCCAATCACAGTGGTTGTCTGATGAAGGTCTCCTGAGGCGGCCTCACCCATTGGATGATGAGCCATTCAGCTGCTGGTACCGCCCCCCTCCTCTGTACTCCACCTGTTCTGGGCATCCCACTCTGACTCCACCCTCCCGGTGGAACAGCAATCTGCTCAGTCCCTCCCCTTCTTCACCTGACTGGTGTGACCCAGGTGAGCATAGACCTGATGCACCAAAGCCTGTGATTGGCTAAAGCGTAAGCCCCTCCCACTACCGACAGGAACACCTGAGAGCAGTCCCATCAGCTGCCACACCCGCTTTGACTCTTGTTTGTGTGCAGAGCAGCGCGAGTGTGAGAGCTGTGGGGTGAACAGCGCCCTCCTGTGGAGGAGAGCCGCAGCAGGTAAACACCTGTGTTACACCTGCAGCCTCGGCCAGGAAGACAGCAACAGGGACCAGAACACGCCGCTGCTGAGGCCGAAGAGGAGGCGGGTAAGTCCCTGATGAGGAAGACCATGCATGCTAGCACAGGTTAGCAGGCTCCACCCACCTGTCAGGGTGTGGTGGACGTTAGGGGCGGAGTCAGAGGCAGCAGGTGATGAGGCAGCATCAGAAGGTTGTCAGGTTAAACCCGGAACAGATCATAAAATGAAAACTATTAAAAGTGTAAAAAGTGAGAATAATTGTTCTTTAAAAGCTAAACTGGAAAGTTCATCAAAGTAAAATGGTTCATTAGAACCGGAGAAACCTGAGAAACCTGAACCCTGGAGGCCCAGTTGGGTCTGTAAGGGTCCTAACTGCAGCCATTGGTTGATGCTGTGAGCGAACAGACTGGACGGTAAAAGTCCTGGACTCGTCTTGCTCAAGGACACAACGGCAGATCCGGATAAAATCCTGTCTGGGCTGAAAACAGTCTGCTTCCCCTCGTCTTCCTGTACGTTTAGCTTGCAGTGAGACGTTCTGCTGCAGCTCAGGGATTACGTCACAGAACCGGACCGTGAGGAGCGCTTTAAGCTGCTCTGCACCTGCCCAGGTGTGCGACCACCAGGGCCAGCTCTTACCTGTGTGCTGGAACCCGGTTGGCAGGTTCTGCTGCTGTGCTGCGAGGTTCTGGGCTCTCTGCTGCAGCTCTCTGTGTGCTTCCGGTTCCAGACGGCGGCGGCCAGGAAAGGAACTCGCTGCTCCAACTGTGAGACTGAAACTACGTCTCTGTGGAGGAGGAACGCTGCAGGAGAACCCGTCTGCAACGCCTGTGGCCTCTACTACAAGCTGCACCAGGTTCTGCAACGTCTACGGCAGGAACCAGATCTTTACATCCAGTAAAAACTGAAACTGATGGGAAATTCAATTAAATTTTATTTATATAGCGTTAATTCATGAAACATGTCATCTCAAGGCACTTTATAAAGTCAAATTCAAATCCTCCCTGTGGAGCTCAGAAGGATCAACAGCATTATTTCTACCAACTGTTAGAACAACGAGAGGCTGAAGCACAACCCAGTCCATGTTCTGGAGGTCCTGACCCAGTTCCTGGTTCTGTTGGGAGGAGATGGAGAAATAAAGTTGTTGATCCTGACTGACCTCAGACTGAGAGAAGAAGTCCTGTTGGTTCTGTTAGAAATATCTGGTTCTGCTTCCTACAGACTGGGCCGCATGGTGCAGCAGCTGCTTTCTGAACCCGTAGAACCAGCAGAACCTCTCTGAGCTCTCACCTCCTGTCTGCAGATCCAGCGGCCTCTGGTCCTGAAGAAAGAAGAGATCCAAACCCGGAGGAGGAAGGTGGCCAATAGGAAGACCTGCAGGAAGAGAGCTGACCAATCAGGGAGCCCGCCGCCCGGCCTCATCCCTTCCATCAGGGCTTCCTGCTCCTCCCTCCTGCAGTAAACCGACGGGTTCTGCTGGGAGTTCTGGTTCTGTTTGTCGCTGTGGTGCGGTTCCTCAGAGGGAGATGATCATTGGACATGACTGAAAACCCGGTTCTTTGGATCAGACTGACCGGGTTGCGGTTCTGGATCCTAGAAAGTGGACCGTTCTCTCTGTCCTTCATCGGCGCTTCATAAACTCTGCGTTTGGTTTGTGTCAATAAAATGCTGAGAACGCTGAACCGTTCATGTGTTTGGTTCTGGTAATCACTGCTGCCCTGAACAGTTTGGACCCAGCTGTTCCTCCTCACAACATTAGATGTTTTGGTCTGGATGAGGAAGAAGAAACGTGTCATTTATTAATCTGAAATATAGAAAGTATAGAAACCGCTGCAGACCTTAATCTGACCTTTTAACGCAGTCAAATGAAAAATGTCATTCATGGGTTAAATGCAATATGAAGTCATGTTGTCTGTATATTCTAAAGATTCAGAGAGTAAACAGAAAATAGACTCCAGTCTGAGCCCCCCCCCCCCCCCCCCCCCCCAGCAGGAAGGGTTAACCAGGAACCACCGTCTGAGCAGCGCTGCAGAGTCCGTTTAGACCTCAGCGGGTACGGCACCAGAACCCAAACCCAGCGCTGCCTCCTGTCAGCTGGGCTGGTTCCACTGACCTGTTAGGTTTGGGGTCCAGCAGGTAAACCCACCTCATCCGCCTGCAGCGGCACCGCTGGCCTGCAGCAACCGATGAGACCAAAGCGATGAAAAAGATCACATCAGTTAAAACAATGTGCTAAAAACATCCCGGTTATCTGTAGAGCTCCTATTAACCCGTCACCAGTCCAGTCGGGTCGGTCCAGAGTTTCTCTGTCAGAACCCTGCAGCGCTAAGGAGGAACCTGGAGCCACGGAGGACAGCTGCTGGCATTAAAACCCCAATCAGACAATGTCTGATTAGCTTTTAAAAGGTTCTGATCAGTGACGACACAAAGGTCCAGAGGAACCGGGTTCCAGAGCACTGGTACCACCGAGGCCCGCTCAGCCCAGCGCTAAGCTCCAGCCCTGAGCTGACTGGATGAAGGAGCCGCCTCCTTCATCCAGTCAGCTTTAAAGAGATTTAAAACCAGCAGTAAACGTCTAGGAGCAGCAGGCAGCCAGGCCAGAGAACATAAAGCAGGGCTGAAGCCTGCAGGTCAGGAGTTGTTGGTTCAAAGACGGGCGGCTGCTTCTGGACACGCCGACCTAAGAGCTGATGGAGCGGCCTCCTTCAGGTCAGGATGCTTTAAAAAGATTCAGCTTCAGCTAAACCGCGGCTGCAAAAAGCTTTCCTGACCAGTCAATTAGATTGTTAAATGTCAGATGTTACGGCGTGTTACGCTGAGCTCCGCCGTCTGTGGTGGCGTTGGCACCAGATGAAGAGCCTCTTCCTGGTTTAAAAACGACCTGATCCCTCCAGACCTAGAGACCCCTTCGGTTCTTGTTGTGTGGTGCAGGATGCTGTCGCAGCCCTTTGGCTTTAACCTGTCTGCACCTCCACAGTCAGGAATCTTCATGTGACTTCTGCTGACACAGCAGAATCACACAGATCCCCCCAGACACAACGAGACGTAACGTTGAAACAGTTCAAGCACCGAGAACCCGTCCTGAGGAGCTAAAGCCCGTAGAACCTGACAGGCTTTAAATGTCCCAGACAGAAAAGAACGATGTGAATCACTGTTTGCAGGAATGTCCAGAGAGACGCTGGACCTGTGCAGATACACATCAGCAGGTTCTGGTCGGATTAGAACCGGTGGAAACATGGTGAAGAGAGCAGGACTAAGGACCCCCCCCCCCAGTCTGTGAGTCCGTCTGTCCACCAGCTCACTTGGAGTAGACCGGGTCGTCAACAGAACCATGATCCAAACAGATCAGCTAATCTAGAACAGGGTGACTGAGGAAGAAAAAGCTCTCTCCATGCTGTCAGCTGAAATGAGTTTTTTTTTAATGGAGCTCTGAGCCTGAGCGCCCCGGCCCTGAGGCCCCCCCCTGGGGGCCGGGGCCAGCTCTGGTACCTGTGGGTCCAAGCCACCCTAACGGGCCAGCTCTGTGCGGTTACAGCCGCAGTGGGACCCTCCTGTGTTGAAGCAGACAGCGAAGGCAGCCACCCCCCCCCCCCCCCCCCACACCCACCCAGAGCCTGCTGCTGGTGCCTGCAGGAGGCCGATGTTGTGCAACGCAGGAGGCTTCTGGTTTTCCGGAATCAGAAAAAAAGGCCAAGAAAGGGAAAGGGATATGAAGAGAGAGCGGTTGGTGGTCTGAGGCCGGCCAGAGTGTGTCAGGCATCAACGGCACATCAGCAACCACAGCCATCAGGCGTTAAACCGTCGCACAGCAACTCCTCTACCGTCCACAGTGGGCTGTACGTGACAGAGCGGGAGTCAGGGTCCCTGGGGTCCCTGGGGTCAGCAGGAGCATGGATGGGACCAGGACTGTAGGCGGACGGTTCTGAAGCCTGGTCCGGTTAGAGCCGAGACCCGCAGAACTCTGAGCTGCTTAGCATCGTCTAGCATGAAGAACTCATGCCGTCTCCTTCAGACTCCTGCTAAAAGCTCAAAGCAAAGCTTCACAGTATCTGAAGAGGCCCACCTTCATGTGACCAGAACCAGTCCAGAACTTTCCGGACCTTCGTCCCGTAGAGCAAAACTGGGAGGATGCAGAAACGTTAAACCTGCAGCATTCAGGCTACCAGCATTAGGGAGGACAGTTGTTGGGATGGATGATGGATGGATGGATGATGGATGGTTGGATGATGGTTGGATGATGGTTGGATGGATGGATGGATGATTGATGGATGGATGATGGATGGATGAATGATGGATGATGAATGGATGGATGGATGGATGAATAATGGATGATGAATGATGGATGGATGGATGGATGGATGATGGATGGATGATGGATGATGAATGGATGATGGATGGATGATTGATGGATGGATGGATGATGGATGGATGATGGATGGATAATGGATGGATGGATAGATAATGGATGGATGGGTGGATGGATGGATGATGGGTGGATGGATGATGGATGGATGATGGAGTGATGATGGATGGATGATGGATGGATGGATGGATGGATGATGGATGGAGTGATGATGGATGGATGGATGATGGGTGGAGTGATGATGGATGGATGGATGGATGGATGGATGGATGATGGATGGATGATGGATGGATGATGGATGAGTGATGATGGATGGATGGATGATGGATGGATGGATGGATGGATGGATGATGGATGGATGATGGATGAGTGATGATGGATGATGGATGGATGGATGAATGGGTGGATGATGGATTGATGGATGGATGATGGATGGATGATGGATGAGTGATGATGGATGGATGGATGATGGATGGATAATGGATGGAGTGATGATGGATAGATGGATGATGGATGGATGGATGGATGGATGATGGGTTGGTGGATGGATGATGGATGGATGATAGATGAGTGATGATGGATGGATGGATGGATGATGGATGGATGGATGGATGGATGGATGATGGATGGATGGATGGATGATGGGTGGATGGATGATGGATGGAATGATGATGGATGGATGGATGGATGATGGATGGATGGATAGATGGATGGATGATGGATGGAAAGATGATAGATGGATGATGAATGGATGGATGGATGGTGGATGTATGATGTATGATGGATGGATGGATGGATGGATGAATGGATGATGGATGGAGTGATGCTGGATAGATGGATGGATGGATGATGGATGGATGATGGATGAGTGATGATGGATGGATGGATGATGTATGTATGTATGTATGGATGGATGATGGATGTATGGATGGATGGATGATGGGTGGATGGATGGATGGATGGATGATGGGTGGTTGATGGATGGATGATGAATGGAGGGATGGATGATGGATGGATGATGTATGATGGATGGATGGATGATGGATGGAGTGATGATGGATGGATGGATGGATGGATGGATGATGGATGATGGATGGATGATGGATGAGTGATGATGGATGGATGGATGATGGATGGGTGGATGGATGGATGGATGATGGATGGATGGATGATGGATGGATGGATGGATGATGGGTGGATGGATGATGGATGGAATGATGATGGATGGATGGATGGATGATGGATGGATGGATAGATGGATGGATGATGGATGGAAAGATGATGGATGGATGGATGATGAATGGATGGATGGATGATGGATGGATGGATGGATAGATGATTGATGGATAGATGGATGATGGATGGATGGATGGATGGATGGAGTGATGATGGATGGAGTGATGATGGATGGATGGATGGATAGATGATGGATGGATTGATGATGGATGGATGGATGATGGATGGAGTGGTGATGGATGGATGATGAATGGATAGATGGATGGATGGATGGTGGATGGAGTGATGATGGATGAAGGATGGATGAAGGATGGAGGGATGATGGATGAGTGATGATGGATGGGTGGATGGATGATGGATAGATGGATGGATGGATGGATGGATGGATGATGGATGGATGGATGGATGATGGGTGGATGGATGATGGATGGATGGAAAATGGATGGATGAATGATGAATGGATGATGGATGGATGATTGATGGATGATGAATGGATGGATGGATGGATGATGGGTGGTTGATGGATGGATGATGAATGGAGGGATGGATGATGGATGGATGATGGATGAGTGATGATGGATGGATGGATGGATGGATGGTGGATGGGTGGATGGATGGATGGATGATGGATGGATGGATGGATGGATGATGGGTGGATGGATGATGGATGGAATGATGATGGATGGATGGATGATGGATGGATGGATAGATGGATGGATGAATGGATGATGAATGGATGGATGGATGATGGATGGATGGATGATGTATGATGGATGGATGGATGGATGATGGATGGATGGATGATGGATGGATGATGGATGAGTGATGATGGATGGATGAATGGGTGGATGATGGATTGATGGATGGATGATGGATGGATGATGGATGAGTGATGATGGATGGATGGATGATGGATGGATAATGGATGGATGGGTGAATGGGTGGATGATGGATTGATGGATGGATGATGGATGGATGATGGATGAGTGATGATGGATGGATGGATGATGGATGGATAATGGATGGAGTGATGATGGATAGATGGATGATGGATGGATGGATGGATGGATGATGGATTGATGGATGGATGATGGATGGATGATGGATGAGTGATGATGGATGGATGGATGGATGGATGATGGATGGATGGATGGATGGATGATGGATGGATGGATGTATGATGGGTGGATGGATGATGGATGGAATGATGATGGATGGATGGATGGATGATGGATGGATGGATAGATGGATGGATGATGGATGGAAAGATGATAGATGGATGATGAATGGATGGATGGTGGATGGATGATGTATGATGGATGGATGGATGGATGGATGGATGAATGGATGATGGATGGAGTGATGATGGATAGATGGATGGATGGTTGATGGATGGATGATGGATGAGTGATGATGGATGGATGGATGATGGATGTATGTATGGATGGATGATGGATGTATGGATGGATGGATGATGGGTGGATGGATGGATGGATGATGGGTGGTTGATGGATGGATGATGAATGGAGGGATGGATGATGGATGGATGATGTATGATGGATGGATGGATGATGGATGGAGTGATGATGGATGGATGGATGGATGGATGATGGATGATGGATGGATGATGGATGAGTGATGATGGATGGATGGATGGATGATGGATGGTGGATGGATGGATGGATGGATGATGGATGGATGGATGATGGATGGATGGATGGATGATGGGTGGATGGATGATGGATGGATGGAAAATGGATGGATGAATGATGAATGGATGATGGATGGATGATTGATGGATGATGAATGGATGGATGGATGGATGATGGGTGGTTGATGGATGGATGATGAATGGAGGGATGGATGATGGATGGATGGATGGATGGATGATGGATGGATGATGGATGAGTGATGATGGATGGATGGATGGATGGATGGATGGTGGATGGGTGGATGGATGGATGGATGATGGATGGATGGATGGATGGATGATGGGTGGATGGATGATGGATGGAATGATGATGGATGGATGGATGATGGATGGATGGATGGATGGATGAATGGATGATGAATGGATGGATGTATGATGGATGGATGGATGATGTATGATGGATGGATGGATGTATGATGGATGGATGATGGATGGAGTGATGATGGATAGATGGATGGATGGATGATGGAAGAGTGATGATGGATGGATGGATGGATGGATGATGGATGGATGTATGGATGGATGGATGATGGATGGATGGAGGATGGATGGATGGATGGTGGATGGATGGTGGATGGATGTATGGATGGATGATGGATGTATGGATGGATGGATGATGGGTGGATGGATGATGGATGGATGGATGGATGATGGATGGATAGATGGATGGATGATGGATGGAGTGATGATGGATGGATGATGAATGGATGGATGGATGATGGATGGATGATGGATGGATGGATAGATGATTGATGGATAGATGGATGATGGATGGATGGATGGATAGATGATGGATGGATGGATGGATAGATGATGAATGGAGTGATGATGGATGGATGGATGATGGATGGATGGAGTGGTGATGGATGGATGATGAATGGATAGATGGATGATGGATGGATGGATGGTGGATGGAGTGATGATGGATGAAGGATGGATGAAGGATGGAGGGATGATGGATGAGTGATGATGGATGGGTGGGTGGATGATGGATGGATGGATGATGGATGGATGGATGGATGGATGATGGATGTATGGATGGATGGATGATGGGTGGATGGATGATGGATGGATGGATGGATGGATGGATGATGGATGGATGGATAGATGATGGATGGAGTGATGATGGATGGATGGATGGATGGATGGTGGATGGAGTGATGATGGATGAAGGATGGATGAAGGATGGAGGGATGATGGATGAGTGATGATGGATGGGTGGATGGATGATGGATGTATGGATGTATGGATGATGGGTGGATGGATGATGGATGGATGGATGATGGATGGATGGATGATGGATGGATGGATGGAGGATGATGGATGATGATGGATGGATGGATGGAAAATGGATGGATGAATGATGAATGGATGATGGATGGATGATTGATGGATGATGAATGGATGGATGGATGGACGTTGGATGATGAATGGATGGATGGATGGATGGATTGATGGATGGATGATGAATGGATGGATGGATGATGGATGTATGATGGATGGATGGGTGGATGATGGATGGAGTGATGATGGATGGATGATGAATGGATGGATGGATGATGGATGTATGATGGATGGATGGATGATGGATGGATGGGTGAATGATGGATGGATGTTGGATGATGAATGGATGGATGGATGGATGGATGATGAATGGATGGATGGATGATGGATGTATGATGGATGGATGGATGATGGATGGAGTGATGATGGATGGATGGATGGACAATGGATGGTTGGATGGATGGGTGATGGATGATGGATGGACGGATGATTGATGGATAGATGGATGATGGATGGATGGATGGATGGATGAATAGATGATGGATGGAGTGATGATGGATGGATGGATGGATGGATAGATGATGGATGGAATGATGATGGATGGATGGATAATGGATGGAGTGGTGATGGATGGATGATGAATGGATAGATGGATGATGGATGGATGGATGGTGGATGGAGTGATGATGGATGAAGGATGGATGAAGGATGGAGGGATGATGGATGAGTGATGATGGATGGGTGGGTGGATGATGGATGGATGGATGATGGATGGATGGATGGATGGATGGATGATGGATGTATGGATGGATGGATGATGGGTGGATGGATGATGGATGGATGGATGGATGGATGATGGATGGATGGATGGATGATGGATGGATGGATAGATGATGGATGGAGTGATGATGGATGGATGGATGGATGGATGGTGGATGGAGTGATGATGGATGAAGGATGGATGAAGGATGGAGGGATGATGGATGAGTGATGATGGATGGGTGGATGGATGATGGATGTATGGATGTATGGATGATGGGTGGATGGATGATGGATGGATGGATGATGGATGGATGGATGATGGATGGATGGATGGAGGATGATGGATGATGATGGATGGATGGATGGAAAATGGATGGATGAATGATGAATGGATGATGGATGGATGATTGATGGATGATGAATGGATGGATGGATGGACGTTGGATGATGAATGGATGGATGGATGGATGATGAATGGATGGATGGATGATGGATGTATGATGGATGGATGGATGGATGATGGATGGAGTGATGATGGATGGATGGATGGATGGATGGATGATGGATGGATGATGGATGGATGATGGATGGATGATGGATGGATGATTGATGGATAGATGGATGATGGATGGATGGATGGATAGATGATGGATGGAGTGATGATGGATGGATGGATGGATAGATGATGGATGGAATGATGATGGATGGATAATGGATGAAGTGGTGATGGATGGATGATGAATGGATGGATGGTGGATGGAGTGATGATGGATGAAGGATGGATGAAGAATGGAGGGATGATGGATGAGTGATGATGGATGGGTGGATGGATGATGGATAGATGGATGGATGGATGGATGGATGATGGATGGATGGATGGAGGATGATGATGGATGATGGATGGATGATGATGGATGATGGATGGATGATGATGGATGGAAATGGATGGATGAATGATGAATGGATGATGGATGATTGATGGATGATGAATGGATAGATGGATGGATGATGGATGGAGTGATGATGGATGGATGATGAATGGATGAATGGATGATGGATGTATGGATGGATGTATGATGGATGGATGATGGATGGATGGATGATGGATGGACGATGGATGATGAATAGATGGATGGATGGATGGATAAATGATGGATGGATAGATGGATGATGGATGGATGATGGATGGAGTGGTGATGGATGGATAGATGGATGATGGATTGATAATGGATGGAGTGGTGATGGATGGATGATGAATGGATGGATGGATGATGGATGGATGATGGATGGAGTGATGATGAATGGATGGATGGATGATGGATGGATGGACGATGGATGATGAATGGATGGATGGATGATGGATGGATGGTGAATGGATGGATGGATGGATGATGGATGTATGGATGGATGGATGGATGATGGATGTATGGATGGATGGATGATGGGTGGATGGATGATGGATGGATGGATGATGATGATGGATGATGGATGGATGATGGATGGATGGATAGATGATTGATGGATAGATGGATGATGGATAGATGGATGGATGGATGGATAGATGATGGATGGAGTGATGATGGATGGATGGATGGATAGATGATGGATGGAATGATGATGGATGGATGGATAATGGATGGAATGATGATGGATGGATGGATAATGGATGGAGTGGTGATGGATGGATGATGAATGGATAGATGGATGATGGATGGATGGATGGTGGATGGAGTGATGATGGATGAAGGATGGATGAAGGATGGAGGGATGATGGATGAGTGATGATGGATGGGTGGATGGATGATGGATGGATGGATGATGGATGGATGGATGTTGGATGTATGGATGGATGGATGATGGATGGACGGATGATTGATGGATAGATGGATGATGGATGGATGGATGGATGAATAGATGATGGATGGAGTGATGATGGATGGATGGATGGATGGATAGATGATGGATGGAATGATGATGGATGGATGGATAATGGATGGAGTGGTGATGGATGGATGGATGGATGGATGATGGATGATGGATGGATGGATGATGGATGGACGGATGATTGATGGATAGATGGATGGATGGATGAATAGATGATGGATGGAGTGATGATGGATGGATGGATAGATGATGGATGGAATGATGATGGATGGATGGATAATGGATGGAGTGGTGATGGATGGATGATGAATGGATAGATGGATGATGGATGGATGGATGGTGGATGGAATGATGATGGATGAAGGATGGATGATGGATGAGTGATGATTGATGGGTGGATGGATGATTGATGGATGATGAATGGATAGATGGATGGATGATGGATGGAGTGATGATGGATGGATGATGAATGGATGGATGGATGATGGATGTATGGATGGATGTATGATGGATGGATGATGGATGGATGGATGATGGATGGACGATGGATGATGAATGGATGGATGGATGGATAGATGATGGATGGATAGATGGATGATGGATGGATGATGGATGGAGTGGTGATGGATGGATAGATGGATGATGGATTGATGATGGATGGAGTGGTGATGGATGGATGATGAATGGATGGATGGATGATGGATGGATGATGGATGGAGTGATGATGAATGGATGGATGGATGATGGATGGATGGACGATGGATGATGGATGGATGGATGGATGATGGATGGATGGTGAATGGATGGATGGATGGATGGATGGATGATGGATGGATGAAGGATGGAGGGATGATGGATGAGTGATGATGGATGGGTGGGTGGATGATGGATGGATGGATGATGGATGGATGGATGGATGGATGGATGATGGATGTATGGATGGATGGATGATGGGTGGATGGATGATGGATGGATGGATGGATGGATGATGGATGGATGGATGGATGATGGATGGATGGATAGATGATGGATGGAGTGATGATGGATGGATGGATGGATGGATGGTGGATGGAGTGATGATGGATGAAGGATGGATGAAGGATGGAGGGATGATGGATGAGTGATGATGGATGGGTGGATGGATGATGGATGTATGGATGTATGGATGATGGGTGGATGGATGATGGATGGATGGATGATGGATGGATGGATGATGGATGGATGGATGGAGGATGATGGATGATGATGGATGGATGGATGGAAAATGGATGGATGAATGATGAATGGATGATGGATGGATGATTGATGGATGATGAATGGATGGATGGATGGACGTTGGATGATGAATGGATGGATGGATGGATGATGAATGGATGGATGGATGATGGATGTATGATGGATGGATGGATGGATGGATGATGGATGGAGTGATGATGGATGGATGGATGGATGGATGGATGATGGATGGATGATGGATGGATGATGGATGGATGATGGATGGATGATTGATGGATAGATGGATGATGGATGGATGGATGGATAGATGATGGATGGAGTGATGATGGATGGATGGATGGATAGATGATGGATGGAATGATGATGGATGGATAATGGATGAAGTGGTGATGGATGGATGATGAATGGATAGATGGATGATGGATGGATGGATGGTGGATGGAGTGATGATGGATGAAGGATGGATGAAGAATGGAGGGATGATGGATGAGTGATGATGGATGGGTGGATGGATGATGGATAGATGGATGGATGGATGGATGGATGATGGATGGATGGATGGAGGATGATGATGGATGATGGATGGATGATGATGGATGATGGATGGATGATGATGGATGGAAATGGATGGATGAATGATGAATGGATGATGGATGATTGATGGATGATGAATGGATAGATGGATGGATGATGGATGGAGTGATGATGGATGGATGATGAATGGATGAATGGATGATGGATGTATGGATGGATGTATGATGGATGGATGATGGATGGATGGATGATGGATGGACGATGGATGATGAATAGATGGATGGATGGATGGATAAATGATGGATGGATAGATGGATGATGGATGGATGATGGATGGAGTGGTGATGGATGGATAGATGGATGATGGATTGATAATGGATGGAGTGGTGATGGATGGATGATGAATGGATGGATGGATGATGGATGGATGATGGATGGAGTGATGATGAATGGATGGATGGATGATGGATGGATGGACGATGGATGATGAATGGATGGATGGATGATGGATGGATGGTGAATGGATGGATGGATGGATGATGGATGTATGGATGGATGGATGGATGATGGATGTATGGATGGATGGATGATGGGTGGATGGATGATGGATGGATGGATGATGATGATGGATGATGGATGGATGATGGATGGATGGATAGATGATTGATGGATAGATGGATGATGGATAGATGGATGGATGGATGGATAGATGATGGATGGAGTGATGATGGATGGATGGATGGATAGATGATGGATGGAATGATGATGGATGGATGGATAATGGATGGAATGATGATGGATGGATGGATAATGGATGGAGTGGTGATGGATGGATGATGAATGGATAGATGGATGATGGATGGATGGATGGTGGATGGAGTGATGATGGATGAAGGATGGATGAAGGATGGAGGGATGATGGATGAGTGATGATGGATGGGTGGATGGATGATGGATGGATGGATGATGGATGGATGGATGATGGATGTATGGATGGATGGATGATGGATGGACGGATGATTGATGGATAGATGGATGATGGATGGATGGATGGATGAATAGATGATGGATGGAGTGATGATGGATGGATGGATGGATGGATAGATGATGGATGGAATGATGATGGATGGATGGATAATGGATGGAGTGGTGATGGATGGATGGATGGATGGATGATGGATGATGGATGGATGGATGATGGATGGACGGATGATTGATGGATAGATGGATGGATGGATGAATAGATGATGGATGGAGTGATGATGGATGGATGGATAGATGATGGATGGAATGATGATGGATGGATGGATAATGGATGGAGTGGTGATGGATGGATGATGAATGGATAGATGGATGATGGATGGATGGATGGTGGATGGAATGATGATGGATGAAGGATGGATGATGGATGAGTGATGATTGATGGGTGGATGGATGATTGATGGATGATGAATGGATAGATGGATGGATGATGGATGGAGTGATGATGGATGGATGATGAATGGATGGATGGATGATGGATGTATGGATGGATGTATGATGGATGGATGATGGATGGATGGATGATGGATGGACGATGGATGATGAATGGATGGATGGATGGATAGATGATGGATGGATAGATGGATGATGGATGGATGATGGATGGAGTGGTGATGGATGGATAGATGGATGATGGATTGATGATGGATGGAGTGGTGATGGATGGATGATGAATGGATGGATGGATGATGGATGGATGATGGATGGAGTGATGATGAATGGATGGATGGATGATGGATGGATGGACGATGGATGATGGATGGATGGATGGATGATGGATGGATGGTGAATGGATGGATGGATGGATGGATGGATGATGGATGGATGAAGGATGGAGGGATGATGGATGAGTGATGATGGATGGGTGGGTGGATGATGGATGGATGGATGATGGATGGATGGATGGATGGATGGATGATGGATGTATGGATGGATGGATGATGGGTGGATGGATGATGGATGGATGGATGGATGGATGATGGATGGATGGATGGATGATGGATGGATGGATAGATGATGGATGGAGTGATGATGGATGGATGGATGGATGGATGGTGGATGGAGTGATGATGGATGAAGGATGGATGAAGGATGGAGGGATGATGGATGAGTGATGATGGATGGGTGGATGGATGATGGATGTATGGATGTATGGATGATGGGTGGATGGATGATGGATGGATGGATGATGGATGGATGGATGATGGATGGATGGATGGAGGATGATGGATGATGATGGATGGATGGATGGAAAATGGATGGATGAATGATGAATGGATGATGGATGGATGATTGATGGATGATGAATGGATGGATGGATGGACGTTGGATGATGAATGGATGGATGGATGGATGATGAATGGATGGATGGATGATGGATGTATGATGGATGGATGGATGGATGGATGATGGATGGAGTGATGATGGATGGATGGATGGATGGATGGATGATGGATGGATGATGGATGGATGATGGATGGATGATGGATGGATGATTGATGGATAGATGGATGATGGATGGATGGATGGATAGATGATGGATGGAGTGATGATGGATGGATGGATGGATAGATGATGGATGGAATGATGATGGATGGATAATGGATGAAGTGGTGATGGATGGATGATGAATGGATAGATGGATGATGGATGGATGGATGGTGGATGGAGTGATGATGGATGAAGGATGGATGAAGAATGGAGGGATGATGGATGAGTGATGATGGATGGGTGGATGGATGATGGATAGATGGATGGATGGATGGATGGATGATGGATGGATGGATGGAGGATGATGATGGATGATGGATGGATGATGATGGATGATGGATGGATGATGATGGATGGAAATGGATGGATGAATGATGAATGGATGATGGATGATTGATGGATGATGAATGGATAGATGGATGGATGATGGATGGAGTGATGATGGATGGATGATGAATGGATGAATGGATGATGGATGTATGGATGGATGTATGATGGATGGATGATGGATGGATGGATGATGGATGGACGATGGATGATGAATAGATGGATGGATGGATGGATAAATGATGGATGGATAGATGGATGATGGATGGATGATGGATGGAGTGGTGATGGATGGATAGATGGATGATGGATTGATAATGGATGGAGTGGTGATGGATGGATGATGAATGGATGGATGGATGATGGATGGATGATGGATGGAGTGATGATGAATGGATGGATGGATGATGGATGGATGGACGATGGATGATGAATGGATGGATGGATGATGGATGGATGGTGAATGGATGGATGGATGGATGATGGATGTATGGATGGATGGATGGATGATGGATGTATGGATGGATGGATGATGGGTGGATGGATGATGGATGGATGGATGATGATGATGGATGATGGATGGATGATGGATGGATGGATAGATGATTGATGGATAGATGGATGATGGATAGATGGATGGATGGATGGATAGATGATGGATGGAGTGATGATGGATGGATGGATGGATAGATGATGGATGGAATGATGATGGATGGATGGATAATGGATGGAATGATGATGGATGGATGGATAATGGATGGAGTGGTGATGGATGGATGATGAATGGATAGATGGATGATGGATGGATGGATGGTGGATGGAGTGATGATGGATGAAGGATGGATGAAGGATGGAGGGATGATGGATGAGTGATGATGGATGGGTGGATGGATGATGGATGGATGGATGATGGATGGATGGATGATGGATGTATGGATGGATGGATGATGGATGGACGGATGATTGATGGATAGATGGATGATGGATGGATGGATGGATGAATAGATGATGGATGGAGTGATGATGGATGGATGGATGGATGGATAGATGATGGATGGAATGATGATGGATGGATGGATAATGGATGGAGTGGTGATGGATGGATGGATGGATGGATGATGGATGATGGATGGATGGATGATGGATGGACGGATGATTGATGGATAGATGGATGGATGGATGAATAGATGATGGATGGAGTGATGATGGATGGATGGATAGATGATGGATGGAATGATGATGGATGGATGGATAATGGATGGAGTGGTGATGGATGGATGATGAATGGATAGATGGATGATGGATGGATGGATGGTGGATGGAATGATGATGGATGAAGGATGGATGATGGATGAGTGATGATTGATGGGTGGATGGATGATTGATGGATGATGAATGGATAGATGGATGGATGATGGATGGAGTGATGATGGATGGATGATGAATGGATGGATGGATGATGGATGTATGGATGGATGTATGATGGATGGATGATGGATGGATGGATGATGGATGGACGATGGATGATGAATGGATGGATGGATGGATAGATGATGGATGGATAGATGGATGATGGATGGATGATGGATGGAGTGGTGATGGATGGATAGATGGATGATGGATTGATGATGGATGGAGTGGTGATGGATGGATGATGAATGGATGGATGGATGATGGATGGATGATGGATGGAGTGATGATGAATGGATGGATGGATGATGGATGGATGGACGATGGATGATGGATGGATGGATGGATGATGGATGGATGGTGAATGGATGGATGGATGGATGGATGGATGATGGATGGATGGATGGATGGATGGATGATGGATGTATGGATGGATGGATGATGGGTGGATGGATGATGGATGGATGGATGATGATGATGGATGGATGATGGATGGATGATGGATGGATGGATAGATGATTGATGGATAGATGGATGATGGATGGATGGATGGATGGATGGATAGATGATGGATGGAGTGATGATGGATGGATGGATGGATGGATAGATGATGGATGGAATGATGATGGATGGATGGATAATGGATGGAATGATGATGGATGGATGGATAATGGATGGAGTGGTGATGGATGGATGATGAATGGATAGATGGATGATGGATGGATGGATGGTGGATGGAGTGATGATGGATGAAGGATGGATGAAGGATGGAGGGATGATGGATGAGTGATGATGGATGGGTGGATGGATGATGGATGGATGGATGGATGGATGGATGATGGATGGATGGATGGATGATGGATGGATGGATGGATGATGGATGGATGGATGATGGGTGGATGGATGATGGATGGATGGATGGATGATGGATGGATGGATGGAGGATGATGATGGATGATGGATGGATGATGATGGATGGATGGATGGATGATTGATGGATGGAAATGGATGGATGAATGATGAATGGATGATGGATGATTGATGGATGATGAATGGATAGATGGATGGATGATGGATGGAGTGATGATGGATGGATGATGAATGGATGGATGGATGATGGATGTATGGATGGATGTATGATGGATGGATGATGGATGGATGGATGATGGATGGACGATGGATGATGAATGGATGGATGGATGGATGGATAGATGATGGATGGATAGATGGATGATGGATGGATGATGGATGGATGATGGATGGATGATGGATGGAGTGATGATGAATGGATGGATGGATGATGAATGGATGGACGATGGATGATGAATGGATGGATGGATGATGGATGGATGGTGAATGGATGGATGGATGGATGATGGATGTATGGATGGATGATGGATGGATGATGGATGGATGGATGGATGATGGGTGGATGGATGATGGATGGATGGATGGGTGATGGATGGATGGATGGAGGATGATGATGGATGATGGATGATGGATGGATGATTGATGGATGGAAAATGGATGGATGATGGATGATTGATGGATGATGAATGCATAGATGGATGGATGATGGATGGAGTGATGATGGATGTATGATGAATGGATGGATGGATGATGGATGTATGGATGGATGTATGATGGATGGGTGATGGATGGATGGATGATGGATGGACGATGGATGATGAATGGATGGATGGATGGATGATGGATGGATAGATGGATGGATAGATGATGGATGGATAGATGGATGATGAATGGATGGATGGATGGATGGTGAATGGATGGATGGATGATGGATGTATGATGGATGGATGGATTGATGGATGGATGATGGATGGACGATGGATGGAGTGATGATGAATGGATGGATGGATGATGGATGGATGGACGATGGATGATGAATGGATGGATGGATGATGGATGTATGATGGATGGATAGATAATGGATGATGGATGGATGGTGGATGGATGGATAGATAATGGATGGATGGATAGATGATGGATGATGGATGGATGATGGATGGATTGATGGATGGATGGATGATGGATGGATGGGTGGATGGATGATGGATGGATGGATTGATGGATGGATGATGGATGGACGATGGATGGAGTGATGATGAATGGATGGATGGATGATGGATGGATGGACGATGGATGATGAATGGATGGATGGATGATGGATGGATGGTGAATGGATGGATGGATGATGGATGTATGATGGATGGATAGATAATGGATGATGGATGGATGGTGGATGGATGGATAGATAATGGATGGATGGATAGATGATGGATGATGGATGGATGATGGATGGATTGATGATGGATGGATGATGGATGGATGATGGATGGATGGGTGGATGGATGATGGATGGATGGATTGATGGATGGATGATGGATGGACGATGGATGGAGTGATGATCGGTGGATGGATGGATGATGGATGGAGTGATGATGGATGTATGGATAGATGATGGATGGATGATGGATGGATGATGGATGGATGATGGTAAATATGCTGTAACAGATTAATAAGATCGCTACAGATCAAACAGTAATTAGTGTTTAATAAATTAACTTCTGAAGCAGTTTCTGAGGATCTGGAGAAGAAACCAGGAGAACATCTCAGGTCATCAGATGTTCTGCTGGTTCTCCTCATAGACATTACAAATGTGGTTCTCCTGACCACCTCAGCAGGTCCCTCTGCCGTCCGGCAAACAGCCAACAGCTCGACCCACAGTGCGCATGCTCAGACGAGGCTGTGAGCGCCACGGGGATGGTGCTTTCAGGGACGCCTCGGAAATATTATAAATCACATACTGCATTAAACTTCCTGCCAGAGATGCCGCACAGCTGCAAGGTTTTGCTCCTCAGAGTCAGACCCACCTGTTCAGGTGTTTCAGGAAACTGGAAACAAATCTGATGAATAAGTGAAACTCACTCTGAGTTCAGCTTAAATGTTCCGAGTCAGTCAGTCAGACGTTGATCTGCCTGAGGAGCTTTAACGCCTTAAGAAGAGTGAACGCGATAAGGCTCCTCTGTGTTCATGCTGTCATTTAGTTGAGTCATTTATTAATCAGATTAATACTTTTATACACTCAACTGATGGTTCGTAATCACGTTTTAATGCTGCAGACTCTCTGTCTCTCTGTCCGCAGGATTCAGCATTTCAACAGATTGTAGTGAAGTGGCGCGGGTGGTTCTGTGAATTCCAACTCTCGGTGCGGGCCACCAAGGCAGCATAGGAGCAGGCGGAGCAGCTGAGGGTCTCCTGGAGCGGTGAGTCACATTAAAACGCGTTATTTCGCTTTACTTCTCTGTTTTATGCCCTCCGAGGCTGGCACAGGTCCGGCCGGACACATGTGAGCGAACAGCGCGGAAGCAGAAGCCCTGAGGCCGCAGCAGGAGGCTGAGACCACCGCCGAGGGGCTCCGGAGCGCAGCTAAACATGTCTGCTGCGGGGCTGCGCGCGCCTTTAAACGCCTTCCTGTGCGCGTGCAGGTGAATCAGTGACAGGTAGACGGCGTGCACACCTGGTTCGGTCCAGGCCCGGTGATCTCTAGGCTCGGTTTAGCTGCAGATTCAGTCTGCAGGATCCTACAGCGGCCCGGTCCGTCGGCTGACTACATTTCCCAGCATGCATTGGTGGAATGTAGGGAAGATTTTCTGGGTCCTGTATCAGACCTTGAAGGAGCAAGGTGGTTGCAGCTCTTCTCTCTGGACCCATTTGGACTGCATATCTGACCCAAACGGTTTCGCTCAGTCCCTCCTGTGATCCGAACTTCCTGTAAAGTCCTGGAGTTTCCGGTCCAGAACTAGCCTATTTCCATCTGTAGTCCTCTGGTTCTGGTGGTAGACGGCCAGTAGCCTGCAGCTCTGACGGTTAAGAGCGACTAAAGTCACTGAAACCAAAGTTTGGACCAAACAGAACCTGACCCACTAATGAGCAACGCAACAGAACCGAGACCAGCAGCACAGATTCCTTCAGTGTGCACAGGTGTAGACAACGTCCCAACCTTTAGTGAAAGCCTCATGTGTTGCTCATCTGGTTGTGGGTTCCATTCCCGGGGCCCCTACCAGACCCGGCTGGCTGCCTGAAGGCGTCTTCCTCAGAGAGGGTCTGGGGATAAACGCCTCAGGGCTGCTGATCTGTGAAGGTCCTTTAATGCACCACCGTGATGGATTTTTATCCACAGCCTTGACGGCTTGCTAGCATAATATTGGGGCTGGTCTTGTTGTAGTGGTAGAGGCCCGTGGTTGAGCAGTTAAACAATAATTAAACAATAATTAATGTGGCTAAAAACATAGAGTGTAAAAAGATTTTTGCCGCCTCAGCAGACATTTCATTTCCAGCAGATTTAGCTCGACTATTTTACACATCCTGTCGACGTGAGTTTTAAAGGAAGGGATCAATAGCGGCAGATACTAGTGAACAGTCAGGGGTTTTTCACCAGCAACCCATTCATCAGGATGATGGCAGCGCCTGTTGGTGCTGCTCAACAACATGGCGGCTGGTTGGAGGTGTTCAGCGTCAGGTTCCGGCAGCCATGTAGGAGTCATTGCTCCCGTGCGTTTAGCTGCAGCCAGACGCCGTTGAGCAAATAGAACTGCGTCATCTGCATACGTGATGCACTGAAGTTGAGGGCAGAAGCTGCTTCAGTCGCTGATTCAGTTTCTGCTTCAGTCACTGATTCAGTTTCTATTGCTGTCGCTGCTTCAGTCGCTGATTCAGTTTCTGCTTCAGTCACTGATTCAGTTTCTGCTTCAGTCACTGATTCAGTTTCTACTGCTGTCGCTGCTTCAGTCGCTGATTCAGTTTCTGCTTCAGTTGCTGCTTCAGTCACTGATTCAGTTTCTACTGCTGTCGCTGCTTCAGACGCAGCTTCAGTCGTTGCTTCAGACGAGCTTCAGTCGCTGCTTCAGTCGCTACTTCAGTCACTGCTTCAGACGCTTTTTCAGTCACTGCTTCAGTCGCTGCTTCAAGCGCTGCTTCAGTCGCTGCTTCAAGCGCTGCTTCAGTCGAGCTTCAGTCGCTGCTTCAGGCGCTGCTTCAGGCGCTGCTTCAGGCGCTGCTTCAGGCGCTGCTTCAGGCGCTGCTTCAGTCGCTGTTTCAAGCGCTGCTTCAGTCGCTGCTTCAGTCGCTGCTTCAAGCGCTGCTTCAGGCGCTTTTTCAGTCACTGCTTCAGTCGCTGCTTCAAGCGCTGCTTCAGGCGCTGCTTCAGTCGCTGCTTCAAGCGCTGCTTCAGGCGCTGCTTCAGGCGCTGCTTCAGGCGCTGCTTCAGTCGCTGTTTCAAGCGCTGCTTCAGTCGCTGCTTCAGTCGCTGCTTCAAGCGCTGCTTCAGGCGCTTTTTCAGTCACTGCTTCAGTCGCTGTTTCAAGCGCTGCTTCAGTCGCTGCTTCAGTCGCTGCTTCAAGCGCTGCTTCAGGCGCTTTTTCAGTCACTGCTTCAGTCGCTGCTTCAAGCGCTGCTTCAGGCGCTGCTTCAGTCGCTGTTTCAAGCGCTGCTTCAGGCGCTGCTTCAGGCGCTGCTTCAGGCGCTGCTTCAGACGCTTTTTCAGTCACTGCTTCAGTCGCTGCTTCAAGCGCTGCTTCAGTCGCTGCTTCAAGCGCTGCTTCAGTCGCTGCTTCAGTCGAGCTTCAGTCGCTGCTTCAAGCGCTGCTTCAGTCGCTGCTTCAGTCGCTGCTTCAGTCGAGCTTCAGTCGCTGCTTCAGGCGCTGCTTCAGGCGCTGCTTCAGGCGCTGCTTCAGGCGCTGCTTCAGTCGCTGTTTCAGTAGCTGCTGCTTCAGACGCTGTTTCAGTCACTGCTTCAGACACTGTTTCAGTCACTGCTTCAGTAGCTGCTGCTTCATACGCTGTTTCAGTCGCTGCTTCAGTTGCTGCTTCAGACGCTGTTTCAGTAGCTGTTTCAGTAGCTGCTGCTTCAGTCGAGCTTCAGTCACTGCTTCGGTTTCGCTCAGTCCCTCCTGTGATCCGAACTTCCTGTAAAGTCCTGGAGTTTCCGGTCCAGAACTAGCCTATTTCCATCTGTAGTCCTCTGGTTCTGGTGGTAGACGGCCAGTAGCCTGCAGCTCTGACGGTTAAGAGCGACTAAAGTCACTGAAACCAAAGTTTGGACCAAACAGAACCTGACCCACTAATGAGCTCAGTCGAGCTTCAGTCACTGCTTCAGACGCTGCTTCAGTCACTGCTTCAGTCGCTGCTTCAGTTGCTGTTTCTGTCACTGCTTCAGTCGCTGCTTCAGGTGCTGCTTCAGTCGCTGCTTCAGGCGCTGCTTCAGTCGCTGTTTCAGTAGCTGCTTCAGTCACTGCTTCAGTAGCTGCTGCTTCAGACGCTGTTTCAGTCACTGCTTCAGACGCTGTTTCAGTCGCTGCTTCAGACGCTGTTTCAGTAGCTGCTTCAGTCGCTGCTTCAGTCGAGCTTCAGTCACTGCTTCAGACGCTGCTTCAGTCGAGCTTCAGTCACTGCTTCAGACGCTGCTTCAGTCACTGTTGCTGTCGCTGCTTCTGGTGCTGCTTCAGGTGCTGCTTCAGTCGCTGCTTCAGTCGCTACTTCAGTCACTGCTTCAGACGCTTTTTCAGTCGCTGCTTCAGTCGCTGCTTCAGTCGAGCTTCAGTCGCTGCTTCAGGCGCTGCTTCAGTCGCTGCTTCAGTCGCTGTTGCTGTCGCTGCTTCTGGTGCTGCTTCAGGTGCTGCTTCAGTCGCTGCTTCAGACGAGCTTCAGTCGCTGCTTCAGTCGCTACTTCAGTCACTGCTTCAGACGCTGCTTCAGTCGCTGCTTCAGGCGCTGCTTCAGTCGCTGCTTCAGGCGCTGCTTCAGGCGCTGCTTCAGTCGCTGCTTCAGGCGCTGCTTCAGGCGCTGCTTCAGTCGCTGTTTCAGGCGCTGCTTCAGGCGCTGCTTCAGGCGCTGCTTCAGTCGCTGTTTCAGTAGCTGCTGCTTCATATGCTGTTTCAGTCGCTGCTTCAGTCGCTGTTTCAGTCGCTGCTTCAGACGCTGTTTCAGTAGCTGTTTCAGTAGCTGCTGCTTCAGTCGAGCTTCAGTCGCTGCTTCAGTCGCTGTTTCTGTCACTGCTTCAGGTGCTGCTTCAGTCGCTGCTTCAGGTGCTGCTTCAGTCGCTGCTTCAGGCGCTGCTTCAGTCGCTGCTTCAGTAGCTGCTTCAGTCGCTGCTTCAGTAGCTGCTGCTTCAGACGCTGTTTCAGTCGCTGCTTCAGACGCTGTTTCAGTAGCTGCTGCTTCAGACGCTGCTTCAGTCGCTGCTTCAGACGCTGCTTCAGTCACTGCTTCAGTCGCTGCTTCAGTCGAGCTTCAGTCGCTGCTTCAGTAGCTGCTGCTTCAGACGCTGTTTCAGTCACTGCTTCAGACACTGTTTCAGTCACTGCTTCAGTAGCTGCTGCTTCATACGCTGTTTCAGTCGCTGCTTCAGACGCTTTTCAGTAGCTGTTTCAGTAGCTGTTTCAGTAGCTGTTTCAGTAGCTGCTGCTTCAGTCGAGCTTCAGTCACTGCTTCAGACGCTGCTTCAGTCACTGCTTCAGTCGCTGCTTTAGTCGCTGTTTCTGTCACTGCTTCAGGTGCTGCTTCAGTCGCTGTTTCAGTCACTGCTTCAGTTGCTGCTTCAGACGCTACTTCAGTCGCTGCTTCAGTCGAGCTTCAGACGCTGCTTCAGACGTTACTTCACACGCTAATTCAGTCGAGCTTCAGTCGCTGCTTCAGACGCTGCTTCCGTCAAGCTTCAGACGCTGCTTCAGTCGCTGCTTCAGACGTTACTTCAGTCGCTACTTCAGACGTTACTTCAGTCGCTGCTTCAGACGTTACTTCAGTCGCTGCTTCAGACGCTGCTTCCGTCAAGCTTCAGTCGAGCTTCAGTCGCTGCTTCAGACGCTGCTGCAGTCGCTGCTTCAGTCGCTACTTCAGTCGCTGCTTCAGTCGAGCTTCAGACGCTGCTTCAGACGCTGCTTCAGTCGCTGCTTCAGACGAGCTTCAGTCGCTGCTTCAGGCGAGCTTCAGTCGCTGCTTCAGTCGCTGCTTCAGTCGAGCTTCAGTCGCTGCCTCAGTCGGTACTTCAGTCGCTTCTTCAGTTGAGCTTCAGACGCTGCTTCAGTCGCTGCCAGGTGAGACAACGGCTCCTCTGACGTGATCCGTTTGTTTGCCTGCAGGTTGCTGAACTCCCTGAGACGACCGGCCTACCTGTTGATGACTGGCGGCTCATCAGCTGATGGTCTGCGTTTATCTTGAGCAGCATGGACTCTGAGGCCACGCCCATAGACTGCAGGACTCGTCCTCATTGGCCATGGTAGCAGAGGGGCTGGCACCGCGTCACATCCTGAGATGGAACGATTGGACGAGCTGAGTTTAGGGGCGGGGCTTGAAGTAGGAGGTGAGATGAGCGTTCGTGTTTCTGTTTTGGTGTGTGAGGAGTTCCTCAGGGACGCCTTGTAGGATCCTCTAAGCTTTCCTGCAGCTCTGCAAGCTAGAGCCTCTTTGACCCCTGGGAGCAAGGCCAGCCCACATCACCATCCCTCCACCACCGTACTTTACAATTAATGTGAGGCATTATGGCCCAATATTTCTACTTTAATCCTTTGCTAATTATCCTGTCATGACCTTTAACCTGAGGCCCTTAGAGGCTGAGGTGGAGCTCTTCCGGTCATTCCTCTGAGCTTACTGCTCTGCTGGAGTCCACTCCTGGGAAGGTTTGGCGAATGTTCTGACCTTATGACCTTCATCCCAGGTGGAGGACGCCGCAGCCTCGCCGAGGTCATTGCTGAAGCCCTACCAGCCAGGCCTTGTGTTAGAACTCACCTGTGTGTGCAGCAGAGACACTCCAGCTCTGATGGAGGTCATCACGCTGGTGATCAGAGCACCAGAACCGTTCCCTCTTAATGTGGAAGAAGTGAGGATAAACTTTGTTTCTCTGTTTTCTTAATGCTTGTATCTGATGGTTCCGCAGGGGAAACAGGATGTTGTGAGGAGAAGGAGCTTTGTCTTATCCCTGAACCCAGCAGGGAGGAAGTTGTGTCCACCATGGAGACTAGGAGGGTGGAGGAGGAGGAGGAGGAGGAGCGATGGAGGCGGCTGTTCCCTGACATCAGGAAGTGCTCGATCGTCCTCGTCCGACCTCGTGCCGACCCGCTGAAGGTGTGGAGCCTGACAGGGACGGAGAGAAGGAGAAGCAAGCGGGTGAGGACCCGGGACGTGACTTCAGACTGGGACTGGATGGAGCCGCTGGACCCTGAGAACGGCGAAAGCAGAACAAAGAGGTTCGTTAAGAAGGTGGAGGTCAAAGAGCACGGCCCTGAAGACGGGCCGGAGAAACCCCAGAGGAGACTGAGGCTGACACACTGCTCAGAACCTGCCTCTGAGCGAGATGACCTCACCAAAGAGCTGCAACAGGGCGACCACAACTACTGCCTGGATCTGGAGAACCAATCAGAAGAGGCCAGGTGAGGGTGGGAGGAGCCAGATCATGAATCCTCCGATGTTTTTAGTTCCTAAATGATTGAAGTGACCCACAACACCTGAAGGCGTCACCAGTGAGATTAAAACAGTTCAGATTCATTTAGCATGCAGCAGACAACCACAGGAGGCGCTGTCCCAACCACTGCCACCTAGTGGACACCTGGGCGATAACAGCCAATTAAAAACTAAATCCGGCTGCTCATGGAAAGTTAGACGTGTTCAGCTTCACAAAGAAATTTCGTGAGTTTCTGCTCATTTAGTGAATCTGAAATAGCAGCAAAACAGCAGAAAACTTTCCTTATTTCCCATCAGACAACCACAGGAGGCGCTGTCCCAACCACTGCCACCTAGTGGACACCTGGGCGATAACAGCCAATTAAAAACTAAATCCGGCTGCTCATGGAAAGTTAGACGTGTTCAGCTTCACAAAGAAATTTCATGAGTTTCTGCTCATTTAGTGAATCTGAAATAGCAGCAAAACAGCAGAAAACTTTCCTTATTTCCCATCAGAGAACTACAGGCGGCGCTGTCCCAACCACTGCCACCTAGTGGACACCTAGGCGATAACAGCCAGTTAAAAACCATTAAAAGGTCACAGTGTAATAAGCAGTGCCATCTAGTGGACAACTGAAATATAGCACGGCCTCATGCTACCTTTTGTTTGTCCTCGGAAGTCAGAATCTCTGAGTGGGAAATATCACTGGATCATCTGACGTCTGCAGCCACGATGGCTGCTGCTCACAGCAACGCTGAGAAAGCTTCACTCTGCAGCAGATCTCTATTATTATTATTATTATCATCATCGTCATTATTATTATTATTATCATCATTATTATTCTTATTATCATCATCATCATTATTATTATTATTATCGTCATCATCATCATCATTATCATCATCATTATTATTATTATTATTATCATTATTATTATCATTATTATTATCATTATTATTATTCTTATCATCATCATCATCATCATCATCATTATTATCGTCATCATCATCATCATCATCATCATCATTATTATTATTATTATTATTATTATTATCATTATTATTATTCTTATCATCATCATCATTATTATCGTCATCATCATCATCATTATTATCGTCATCATCATCATCATTATTATCGTCATCATCATCATTATTATCGTCGTCATCATCATCATCATCATCATCATCATCATCATCATTATTATCGTCATCATCATCATCATCATCATCATCATTATTATTATTCTTATCGTCATCATCATCATCATCATCATCATCATCATTATTATTATTCTCATCATCATCATCATCATCATCATCATCATTATTATTATTATTATTATTATTATTATTATTATTATTTCTACAGTCGTACACGTCCAACTTTCCATCAGCGCTGTTTTATCTGCACAGAACACGTCATGGTTGTACCGCCAGCAGCCATCGTAGCTGAACCAGCGAAGGATCGCCTCCTGTTGATGTTTAACGTTTCATCTTCAGTTGATCCGTTCAGTGCGGCTTAAAAGTCACAGATTCAGCAAAAAAATTACTTTAAAACTCAAGTCGGCTGTATTTCTACACTTATTATCGGCTTTGGTGCGGGCGTCCATGTTTTCTTCCTACGGTCCAACAAGAGGGAAACTGCAACGTAAAACGTCAGAGATGGCGTCCTCTGTGACCCGTTAGTCTCAGGTTCATCAGTCCCGGGTTTGATTCCCGGTCCCTATGCCGTAGACCTTCCTCCTCTGTCTGCTGCCAGGGCCACAGAAATATAAGCAGAAACTTGCATTTCTCTTCACTTAGTGGACACCAATGGATCTTTAACGTTCAGGCAGGAATGTCGTTGCTGATCGACTCGGTCTCTCTGCAGGCTGCCGTCCAGCGGTGGACACAGAGAGGGGGACCGTTGCGTGCCTGCAGGTAGCTCACTCCTGTCCTCCTGTCTGCTTGTGGAGGCTGGTGGAGGCGCTGATGCAGGAGGCCACAGGAAGGCTGTAACTGAGCTCACTCTCTGTTTCTGATTCCAGAGAAGAAGAACGTGCCCAGCATGGTGCTGAGGAAGGTAACATCTCACCATGCCGCCGTGTGTGGAGCCTCAGTGGGCGATGTTAGAGGAACACAAGCGGGTTTAGATCGGGTTTTTAGTTAGAACTGAACTCTCAGGGGCTAAAAAGAGACTCGTCAGCCAAGTGAATTAAAGAAAGACAGACACTTTCTCTTCACACCCAAATCTCTCCCAGTCGTAAAAATGGTCAAAATGATAAATTAAAGAGTGTTCTTTCATGATTCTGGTCCGTCAAACATCCGAGCGCCAGCAAAACAAGTCAGAAACAAAATAATTGAGCCCCAGATTACAACGTGTCGAGGTTTACCAGGATAAGTTGGTGAGGAGTAGCTCAGAGCGGGCTCCTGGGGGCCTGGCTGCAGTCAGCTGGGGCTCCTGGGGGCCTGGTTGCAGTCAGCTGGGGCTCCTGGGGGCCTGGCTGCAGTCAGCTGGGGCTCCTGGGGGCCTGGCTGCAGTCGGCTGGGGCTCCTGGGGGCCTGGCTGCAGTCAGCTGGGGCTCCTGGGGGCCTGGCTGCAGTCGGCTGGGGCTCCTGGGGGCCTGGTTGCAGTCAGCTGGGGCTCCTGGGGGCCTGGCTGCAGTCGGCTGGGGCTCCTGGGGGCCTGGCTGCAGTCGGCTGGGGCTCCTGGGGGCCTGGCTGCAGTCAGCTGGGGCTCCTGGGGGCCTGGCCCATCTTTTACTTTAACCAGAAGAATATTTCTATAAACATTTTAACAGAATCAACGTGATAAAGTTACATTCGTAATATTTTGGCCAAAGATAACAAAGATTGAGGCAATGTTTAAAAATGTAATAAATAAATGTTAACTTTAACAGTTTCTACACAAATAGCGTAAGGAATATTTTTTATGTTTAAAACAAAACTTTTCTAAAACTAATATCTATAACAATTTCTGTAAATATTAAAGGAAATTTATTAATGCTCTTTCATGAACAAATATAATGACTTTCTTTCTTTATTTATTTTATATATAGAGCAGAACGTATGTCCATACAAAATCTACATCCAATGTACAATATTATTCTTTTCTTGCCCCCCCCCCAAAAAAAATAAATAAAATAAAATCCACCCACCCCACCCAGTCTCTCTATGTAGCAATACATGTAGTAGTATTACATTTAGCACTACCCAAACTTTTGAAAGGCCAGAGTTAAGTGAACATGATGTAACAAAAATATTAGAAGAATTGAAAGAAGACAGTAAAGGTCAATACGGATCAGTCTCTCAGGTCTAATCTGGTTAGAACGTCCAGGAAGGGAGTCCAAATCCGGTCAATGTCCCACGCATCAAACGGAGAATTTATTCAGGAGTGCGATATGACAACAGTTCATTGATCCAATATTTCTGGTTTGGAGGCTCCATAGATTTCCAATTTTTAAGCATACACTTTTTGCTGCAGATGATGCTAACAAAATAAAGTATTTCTTACAAGAATTAAATTTCAAGGACATAACATCTCCAAGTATCCAAATCCTGGGGTCAGGGTCTAAAGAAAGCCCACAAACTGCTGATGTTATCAGAATAAAAGTTTTCCAGTAAGTTTGCAAGTGTACACAGTTCCAAAGCATATGAAGAAGATCCCCTACAGACGTCTTACACATGTGTCAGTGATACTGGCATTCAGCTTATTCAACCTATATGGGGTATAATATATGCGGTGAAAAATATTAAATTGAATTTGCCTGTGTTTTATTGATATTAATATTGTTTGAGATGAATTTAGTAGTCTGCTCCAGCTTTTGTCATCATAGTTGCAGTTTAAGTCCAATTCCCATTTCGATTGTTTTCGAGTGCTTGTCATAAGCTGGTCAATAGTCAAGAACAATTTTGTAAACACAAGAAATAAGTCCTTTTGTAGTGGTACGTTTGGGATCTAATAAACATGATTCAAGCGGGGTTTCCTCTGGTTTATTTGGAAATATCTCTGATGTTTGGCTCTTAATCCAGTGTCTGATCTGCAGATATTTGAAATGATTGTGTCTATGCAAGTTATGAAATTCAGAGAATTGATGGAAGCTGGCGAAGACATTATTGGTATAAAGATCGCCAACTGATCTAATGCCTTGTCTGACCCAAGTTTGTAGTATACCATCTGCTGTAGGTTGGGGAATGCTGGGGTAATCTTTAAGTGGTGTGTTAACCAGCAGGGGGTGGGTTAGGGTTAGGGTTGTTTAGGTTTAAGAGGGCGTGTAACTGAAGCCATGCATTGTAGGTAGCTAAAATTAAAGGATTTGATGTAATTATAGAGAGTTGCTTTTTTTTAACTCAAGTATGGGATGATTGCCAGTGACATGGATTTTATTTCTTGTTGCTCTATCGAGACCCACCTCACATCGATGCCTTTTGAATAAGTCCACATCAATAGAGTACGGAACTGGGAAGCTAGGTAATACATTCTGAAATTAGGAAGGTTTAATCCGCCTTGAGCACAGGGAGCCTGTAAAGTAAGAAGCTTAACTCTTGGGACCTTCTTTCGCCATAATAATAGAGATATTGCTTTATCTAAATCTTTAAAAAATGTCATTGGGTCTTTTAAGGGGACACATTGAAACAAGTAAATAAATTTAGGTAATATAGACATTTTAATTGAGTTAACTTTGCCAATCAAAGATAGTGGGAGATCTATCCATCGTTCCAGCTCTGCTTTGTTTTTATTAACTAATGATGTTATTTCGGTAAATTTGATCATACGCGGAACTAATATTAATGCCAAGGTATGTAAAACCATCCATGCACCATTTACTTTCTTTATTTTAAAACCTAATAACAGACTTAAATAAATGTTCCTTTACTCTAAAATCAGGTTTCCTCCTGTAAGAACAATGCTGCGAGGCTTCGGTAGCTTAGAAGCGTCTGTGGCTGTGAGCTAACTCACCTGGACACAGGTAGCCTCAGCCCTCCTGTCCTCCCTCAGGTCACGGCGGACCAGTGGGTTCTGGGCAGAGCAGCCGTTAAGGAGGAAGAGGAGGAGGAGGAGGAGGTCCAGGTGAGACTGATGGAGGTTCATTAGGTGGTCACAGCTGCTGCTGTTGACCAATAAACCATGTGACCTGCTGCTGCCTTGTGATTGGCTGTCTAGACGGCGATGGAGAAGCGGAGAGAAGAGCTCTCGGCATCGGGACGAAAGAGAGTGAGGCCCGTCCGGCAGCATGTGTTGGTTCTCCTGGCGTTCCTCTGATGCTCTCATTGTGTCTGTGCTGCAGCGCCGCCAGGCCTGCGGGAGCTGCGCCGCCTGCCTCCGCAAGAACTGCGCCCGCTGCGCCTTCTGCCTGGACATGAGGAAGTTCGGCGGGCCGTGCCGCCTGAAGCAGAAGTGTGTGATGAGGCGCTGCTTGGTGGTGGTGAGTCCCGGCTGCAGCCCAGCCCTTCCAGAACCGAGCCAGGGGATCCGCTGAGGAACCAGGCCAGAACGTGGTTCAGAACCTGCTAAACAGTCACAGCCTTCTCAGTTTTCATGGTCCAGCTCAGGCAGGAACCTCCAGAACCGACCTTTCTGATTCTGGTCTGCTCGGAGCTCCTGCACGTTGGAGCGGGAGCTGCTGTCAGCTGTCTGCCTGTTTCTCCTCAGAACGCCATGAAGAAGTGGACCAGAGAGCAGAACCGCATCCAAGCTGGAGAGGAGACGGATTCCACGGACGCTCAGCCAGAGTCCAATCACTGGAGGGGATGGAGGAGGTGGAGACATGAGAGGGATCCAGCAGGAGGACAGGAGGTTGGTGACCATCTGCTCCATCTCTGCTGTCTTCTGCAGGTTCTGTGAGGTTCTTCTCAGCAGACCTGGCAGAACTTCTCTCTCTCTCAGGCCTCTCTGTCTTGAAGCGTAGACGTCCTGATGAATGCTCCTCATCACCATTAGCTTTCGCTGTTTCTCCCCCGGTGACATTCAGGTGAAGTCCAGAGGTCTGAGTGGCAGGTGGACGCCGCTGTGGGGAGAGAAACACCTGAAGCTGATGAGCGACCGCGGCCTCCTGCTGAACCAGGAGGAGCAGAAGAAGCCGGGGTCAGGAGACACAGAGGTCCGTTTGATCTGCCGGCCCGCCTTTGGTCCCGTTGTGCTGTTACACACTGTTTAAGTTATTTAATCTTTAATAAATATCTCTGGGCTGATATTCACCAGACAATACCTAACAAAGAGCTGATATCAGGACAATAGTTGAAAGGGATGATTCAGGCACTGGCCATCTTTTAACAGTAAACTCTGCACACATAGAGAATAAAGGAGTGACAACTTCTCAAGTTCAAGAATTTAATAACAGAAATAAATGAACATCCAGAGAACATCACTATGTAATGCTGTTTATCTGACTTAACACAATATTTCAATCAACAAATCCTTTACTAGGCTATTGAAGCTTAACTAAACTACTAAGCAAAATGAAGATAAAGAAGCTAAAGAACTACACAAAAGAACCAAAAGACAAAATAAATGGTTGATCATCATCAGAATGATTCAGTGACTCCTGGTTCACTGCAGATCTGAGTTAAAGAACCAAAGTTCATCTTAAAGAACATGGAATGAGCTTAAATTAGCTTAACTAATTCAGAACAACGTCTGGTATGTGTTCCAACTAGTGCTGTCAAACGATGAAACATTTTAATCGTGATTAATCGCATAATGTCAGTAGTTAATTTGAGATTAATCGCAAATTAATCCCATATTTTATCTTTTTATTTCTGAAAGTGTAAAAGCCTATTTGGGAATTTTAATATGTAATTTTGCAATAAATGACACTAATAAAAACATGCTTGTACAAAAAAATATTTACAATTTCTATTTTCAAGCACTTTTCAGAATTGGAATGAAAACATACTGGTGCCATAAAATGTTAAACTCTGGCCAATAATTGCTAAATCGCTAATCATGACGCCCTGATGTTTACACAGTGTGTAAATAAATGTGTAAATAAATAAATATTTCATGCCGAAATATTTAGCTCACGTCTGGCAGCACTCACTCTGTGCAGGGTCCTCTGACAGTCTGCCTGCCTCTGAGAATATTGTTCATCTTCTAGTTGTGACTTACGCTGATATAACAATGTAAGCTGTCCCACAACCTCTTGAATACGAGTCCTTTTAGTCAGATTCCCAATGAAATGAATTAGTTCCTTAATCTTTTCATCACATGCAGCAAGGTTAAAACTATTTAAATTATTCCACGCATCTGCAGATGAGTTGATGAGGTCGGCAATGACAACCTTCTGCCTCTCCATGTCCGCTGGGTCCACCACAGGTTTAGCTTCAGATGTGAGAAGTTCTGGCTCCATCTTACTAACACTAAACAACAAACACAAGTTATGAAAAAGCTTTTAAAATGACATAAGATCCAGTCCGTGCACGCCTAGCTATGCATTTATGTTTAAATACACATTTTGCAAATACTTATTTGTGTGTGTAGAAACAGGTGCGCAAGTTGACCGTCCAACATGCGGCTTATGACAAGACTATTCTTTCAGTTTTACGATGCTAAACCTTTAGGAATTACTAGCTCTGTAGCACCAGCTTGACCTTTCTTTAGGAATTACTTGCATTTAAATGGTAAAAATTGTAAATGGTCTGAACTTATGTAGCTTTTCCAGTCATGCTGACCACCCAAAGCGCTGTACACTATAGCCACATTCACCCAGTCGCTCTCACTAACGCACACATTTATACACCGAGACGCAGCTCGGTAGGCAACTTGGGGTTAAGTGCCTTGCCCAGGGGCACATCGACATGTGGCAAGGGGAAGCTGGAATCGAACCCACAACCTTCTGATTGCCAGACGACTACTCAGCCCATCAAGCCGCAGTCGGCCATTTAGCGCAAGGCTTGACCTTCTTAGGAATTACTAGCGTTTTAAGCTTATGTTCCTCACCTTTCTTTTAAGGGAAATTACCAAATAGCTTTATGAGCACCCCCTGTCCACACACAATCAGGATGTGACCTCAGATTAACTAGGAGTTAAATCTGGAAACAATGTTGTTCTACACAACACAAAACAAACTCTTAAAATGTCTTATTAGACGAATATGCAGAGACTCTTAGGTTAGATATTTGAGCATCTAACTCCACTGGACCGGAAGTTAATTTTGAAAGCGCATAACTGTGGACTTTTCATTTAAGAATTTGTGGTTTATGCAAAAATGAGGATAAGTCACAGCATCTAGACTCAGATGTGCAACAACATTTGGTTCAGACAGTAAGATTTACTTTACAGTTAAATCGACTGTCGTGCTGTTGGTGGGGCTGCACAGTGGAACAGTGGGTAGCAAGAAGGTCCTGGGTTTGAGTCCTACCCTGGGTCTTTCTGCATGGAGTTTGCATGTTCTCCCTGTGCATGCGTGGGTTCTCTCCAGGTACTCCGGCTTCCTCCCACAGTCCAAAAACATGACTGTTAGGTTAATTGGTCTCTCTAAATTCTCCTTAGGTGTGAGTGTGTGCGTTTGTCCTGTCTGTCTCTGTGTTGCCCTGTGATGGACTGGCGACCTGTCCAGGTGAACCCCGCCTCTCACCCATTGACAGCTGGAGATGGGCACCAGCACCCCCCGCAACCCCACAAGGATAGACATGTTAGAAAATGGACGGATGGTTACAACAAACAACTTGATTGATTCAAGCGTTTGAATTTAAGCTTTTTGTAGTACAATTTATCATCACTTAACATGTAGTTAACTTTTTTTTTCAAACGTCTAAAAATGTCACAGGTGATAATTTGTGTTTACGATCGCCCACCCAGGGCGCCAATTAATGTGCTATTACACTGTTTTAAGTTATTTAACAAAGCAAAATGAAGATAAAAAGAAGCTGAGGAACTATGCACACACAAAAGAAACAAAGGGAAAAATAAATGGTTGATCATCATCATAGGAATGATTCAGTGAATCCTGGCTCACTGCAGATCTGAGTTAAAGAACCAACGTTCATCTCAAAGAATGTGGGATCAGGTTAAATTAGTTTAACTAATTCAGAACAACGTTTGGTATGCATTTCAACCCATTCACAATGCAAATCCTGAGTTAACAAAACATTATTTGATGAAATAACATTTTATCGAAGGATTTTCTCAGTAAACATCAGTGAACTTTAGCGACGCTTCGTTTTATTAATGCGATTATACCTCCGGGAGGCTAGGGGTCTCTGTAGCGATCAGTCCCTAAAATCGGTTACTTCTAAAGTTATACCAAACACCTTTAAATCGACAATAATATTCCATATTAATGCGGTAATAATGCTCATAGCACTATTGAACGACGGTGGAGTGAAACAAAACAAGCCTTATGGATGAAACGAACCGTTGTCGTACATCCGGGAAGAGCGGAAGTTACCAGAAGCTAATAGCGTTAGGCTAGCGGACATTTGGTGCTAATTATTTAAAAGCTTTGGCTTTACTTTCGTCATAATGAGTGGAACGGATAACACAGACGTCAATATCCCATCAATGCATAAAACCTTTGTGGAGATAAAGTTTGTTATAACCACGAAAACACACTTTAATTACATCAGCAATGGCATGGTTCGAAGAAGCTAGCGGGAGCTACGTCGGTCAGCTCCATGTGTTTAAAAACACCTTGTAATGCATTACGTAAACCTTCTAAATAAACCATTTAACTTTCCCCGTTTGTTCCTCTGCCACACCTGTCGATGCCTCATGTGAGTTCGGTTAATTTTGGGCATCCAGTTGGAAGAAGTTGAAAGCAGGGGATTGCTGCTTAGCAGCAGCAGACATGCGGCTCTGCGGCTAGCCGAAATGTGGTCGTAGCAAGCCGGTCCGAAGTCCTGCATTCAGTCTCTAAGCTCTCAGCTCGGGATACTGAGTCCTGAGTCGGCTTTTGGCCGCTCCACGTTGTCTGGAATCAGCTTCCTGCAGTGGTTGAGAAGAATAAACAAAGCTGGTTTTGGCATGGAGAGATTCTTTGCTCCGGCGTCTGACGCAGACGTTAAGACTTCACTCTGATTCGGCCGGCAGTTCCTCCGATGCCAGTCGGGTCCTCTGCTCCACAGAGGACGAGGATTTCTCCATTGCTCTCCCAACAAAACAGCAGGAGATGAGTTTCACAGAAATCCCGTTCTGCCCAGCTTGTGAGCATTCGAGCCCCATGAGGCCCACATGGCGGGCCGGTCCTCAGGGCGGACTCTCTCTCCTTGAGAGTCCCAGGAAGGAGTGGAGAGACTGAGTCTGAGTCCGATGTTGCTCGCAGGGCGGCTAGTCTCCCCAGCCAGCCTCTCCTCCAGGTCTCCAGGTAAGAAGTGTGGAAAGAAAGAGGTGTAGTGTGCTCTCATAGCAGGCATGCTGAGAGAGGCTGTCTCTGCATGTAAGTGTGAAATTCCTTTGCTTACAACCCCTTTTGATTTGTCCCCCGGTTACATGTTGCCAATTCAATCTGATTTTTATTTTCGTCATGGTCTGGTGGCACAACAGTCCTGATCCACAGCCCGGTTCTGGGAGAGACCTGGAGCTCAATGAAGCTGGGAGAGTCTCTGAGGGTTATGTTTGTGCTCAGCAGGTGAGGAAGAGGAGGTGGATGAAGAGGAGGAGGTGGGGACAAACGAGAGCAGCCACAGACTCAAAGATCAGGAAGGAGTGGGACAGCCTGCTGATGAAGGAGGAGGAGGAGGAGAAGCCCTCTCAGGTTGGTCCTGAGGAAGCTGTTGGACTCGCTTCGCTCTGGAGTCAGAAGCTCTGCAGGATGACCATCATCAGTCTCTGTGTCCTCAGCTTCCAGTTAGCACTGGACCTTCAGGACCCGATGGACCATCAGGACCTCCAGGACCTCCAGGACCTTCAGGACCTTCAGGACCTTCAGGACCTCTGACTGGAACACACGTGCAGGTAAAATCGTTTTGTTCACGACAGCAAATATGTTTGTCTCCATCTGAATTTGAGTTCATTTGTCACAGCTGAACCTGACTCTGGACAGTGGCCACCTGCCCTCCAGCATCCTCTCTGACTCCGCCCTCACCTGTTTGTCAGGACTGCTGCCTCAGGTAAAGTTCCAGGTGTGCTCTGTTACCATAAGGTGGACAGGAGCTGAGCTTGTGGTCTCTTTCCAGGAGGGATCGGTCCTCCATGTTTCCACAGGCCTCACCTTTATCCCGCCTCCTGCCGCTGCCGTCCAATCACTGCAGCTGAAGGAGGAGGAGGAGCCTGTGGGGATTGAGCAGTATGGGAGGGGCGGAGGTTATGAGGAGCAGGAGGAGCACGAGCAGGAGGTGTGGACCGGCATATCAGAGATGGGAAAATACTACGAGGTGGAGGTGGAGCTGGTGGGCCCCGACTACAATCAGAGGACTCTGAGGGCAGCGTCGCCAGAGCCGAATGACATCACTGAGGTTCCCAGCACATGTGACCTCACCTGTGAACGGCCAGAGTTCCTCCCATTGGTCAGTGAAGCTGTCCGTTGTCAGTGAGTCACAGCTGGTCTGGCCTTTAAACAGCTCCTCCTGTTTTCAGAACCCGGAGGGCTTCGGCCTCCTCAGGAGCGGCGTCAGGAACGCCGTAGCGGGTGGGCGGAGCTTGCTTCGTCTGCTGAAGATGCTGAGGAGGACGGTGCTGCCGGCACATTGGGTGGCTGTTCTGGCTGCCGGGCCGGAGCTGCAGCTGCTGCAGTGCTCCAGGGTAGGAAGCTCATCTGGCCGAGACGAAACGTGGCAAAACCTTCAGGAATGATCCTTTAAAATCATCTGTAGAACATGCAGAAAACCTTCAGGAATGATCCTTTAAAATCATCTGTAGAACATGCAGAAAACCTTCAGGAATGATCCTTTAAAATCATCTGTAGAACATGCAGAAAACCTTCAGGAATGATCCTTTAAAATCATCTCTAGAACATGCAGAAAATCTTCAGGAATGATCCTTAAAATCATCTCTAGAACATGCAGAAAACCTTCAGGAATGATCCTTTAAATCATCTGTAAAAAATCCAGAAAGCCTTCAGGAATGATCCTTTAAAATCATCTGTAGAACATGCAGAAAACCTTCAGGAATGATCCTTAAAATCATCTCTAGAACATGCAGAAAACCTTCAGGAATGATCCTTAAAATCATCTGTAGAACATGCAGAAAACCTTCAGGAATGATCCTTAAAATGATCTGTAGAACATGCAGAAAACCTTCAGGAATGATCCTTTAAAATCATCTGTAGAACATCCAGAAAACCTTCAGGAATGATCCTTAAAATCATCTGTAGAACATGCAGAAAACCTTCAGGAATGATCCTTTAAAATCATCTGTAGAACATGCAGAAAACCTTCAGGAATGATCCTTTAAAATCATCTGTAGAACATGCAGAAAACCTTCAGGAATGATCCCTTAAAATCATCTGTAGAACATGCAGAAAACCTTCAGGAATGATCCTTTAGAATCATCTGTAGAACATGCAGAAAACCTTCAGGAATGATCCTTTAAAATCATCTGTAGAACATCCAGAAAGCCTTCATGAATGATCCTTTAAAATCATCTGTAGAACATGCAGAAAATCTTCAGGAATGATCCTTAAAATCATCTGTAGAACATCCAGAAAACCTTCAGGAATGATCCTTTAAAATCATCTGTAGAACATGCAGAAAACCTTCAGGAATGATCCCTTAAAATCATCTGTAGAACATGCAGAAAACCTTCAGGAATGATCCTTTAAAATCATCTGTAGAACATGCAGAAAACCTTCAGGAATGATCCTTTAAAATCATCTGTAGAACATGCAGAAAACCTTCAGGAATGATCCTTTAAAATCATCTGTAGAACATGCAGAAAACCTTCAGGAATGATCCTTTAAAATCATCTGTAGAACATGCAGAAAACCTTCAGGAATGATCCTTTAAAATCATCAGTAGAACATGCAGAAAACCTTCAGGAATGATCCTTAAAATCATCTGTAGAACATGCAGAAAACCTTCAGGAATGATCCTTTAAAATCATCTGTAGAACATGCAGAAAACCTTCAGGAATGATCCCTTAAAATCATCAGTAGAACATCCAGAAAACCTTCAGGAATGATCCTTAAAATCATCTGTAGAACATGCAGAAAACCTTCAGGAATGATCCTTTAAAATCATCTGTAGAACATGCAGAAAACCTTCAGGAATGATCCTTTAAAATCATCTGTAGAACATCCAGAAAGCCTTCATGAATGATCCTTTAAAATCATCTGTAGAACATGCAGAAAACCTTCAGGAATGATCCTTTAAATGGTCTCTAGAACATGCAGAAAACCTTCAGGAATGATCCTTTAAAATCATCTGTAGAACATGCAGAAAACCTTCAGGAATGATCCTTTAAATGGTCTCCAGAACATGCAGAAAACCTTCAGGAATGATCCTTTAAAATCATCTGTAGAACATGCAGAAAACCTTCAGGAATGATCCCTTAAGATCATCAGTAGAACATCCAGAAAACCTTCAGGAATGATCCTTAAAATCATCTGTAGAACATGCAGAAAACCTTCAGGAATGATCCTTTAAATCATCTGTAAAAAATCCAGAAAGCCTTCAGGAATGATCCTTTAAAATCATCTGTAGAACATGCAGAAAACCTTCAGGAATGATTCCTTAAAATCATCAGTAGAACATCCAGAAAACCTTCAGGAATGATCCTTAAAATCATCTGTAGAACATGCAAAAAACCTTCAGGAATGATCCTTTAAAATCATCTGTAGAACATCCAGAAAACCTTCAGGAATGATCCTTTAAAATCAGATGTTGAACATGCAGAAAACCTTCAGGAATGATCCTTTAAAATCATCAGTAGAACATGCAGAAAACCTTCAGGAATGATCCTTAAAATCATCTGTAGAACATGCAGAAAACCTTCAGGAATGATCCTTTAAAATCATCTGTAGAACATGCAGAAAACCTTCAGGAATGATCCCTTAAAATCATCAGTAGAACATCCAGAAAACCTTCAGGAATGATCCTTAAAATCATCTGTAGAACATGCAGAAAACCTTCAGGAATGATCCTTTAAAATCATCTGTAGAACATCCAGAAAACCTTCAGGAATGATCCTTTAAAATCATCTGTAGAACATGCAGAAAACCTTCAGGAATGATCCTTTAAAATCATCTGTAGAACATCCAGAAAGCCTTCATGAATGATCCTTTAAAATCATCTGTAGAACATGCAGAAAACCTTCAGGAATGATCCTTTAAATGGTCTCTAGAACATGCAGAAAACCTTCAGGAATGATCCTTTAAAATCATCTGTAGAACATGCAGAAAACCTTCAGGAATGATCCTTTAAATGGTCTCCACAACATGCAGAAAACCTTCAGGAATGATCCTTTAAAATCATCTGTAGAACATGCAGAAAACCTTCAGGAATGATCCCTTAAGATCATCAGTAGAACATCCAGAAAACCTTCAGGAATGATCCTTAAAATCATCTGTAGAACATGCAGAAAACCTTCAGGAATGATCCTTTAAATCATCTGTAAAAAATCCAGAAAGCCTTCAGGAATGATCCTTTAAAATCATCTGTAGAACATGCAGAAAACCTTCAGGAATGATTCCTTAAAATCATCAGTAGAACATCCAGAAAACCTTCAGGAATGATCCTTTAAATGGTCTCTAGAACATGCAGAAAACCTTCAGGAATGATCCTTTAAAATCATCTGTAGAACATGCAGAAAACCTTCAGGAATGATCCTTTAAATCATCTGTAAAAAATCCAGAAAGCCTTCAGGAATGATCCTTTAAATGGTCTCTAGAACATGCAGAAAACCTTCAGGAATGATCCTTTAAATGATCTGTAGAACATGCAGAAAACATTCAGGAATGATCCTTTAAAATCATCTGTAGAACATGCAGAAAACCTTCAGAATGATCCTTTAAAATCATCTGTAGAACATCCAGAAAACATTCAGGAATGATCCTTTAAAATCATCTGTAGAACATGCAGAAAGCCTTCAGGAATGATCCTTTAAATGGTCTCTAGAACATGCAGAAAACCTTCAGGAATGATCCTTTAAATGATCTGTAGAACATGCAGAAAACATTCAGGAATGATCCTTTAAAATCATCTGTAGAACATGCAGAAAACCTTCAGGAATGATCCTTTAAATCATCTGTAGAACATGCAGAAAACCTTCAGGAATGATCCTTTAAATCATCTGTAGAACATGCAGAAAACCTTCAGGAATGATCCTTTAAATCATCTGTAAAAATCCAGAAAGCCTTCAGGAATGATCCTTTAAATGGTCTCTAGAACATGCAGAAAACCTTCAGGAATGATCCTTTAAATGATCTGTAGAACATGCAGAAAACATTCAGGAATGATCCTTTAAAATCATCTGTAGAACATGCAGAAAACCTTCAGAATGATCCTTTAAAATCATCTGTAGAACATCCAGAAAACATTCAGGAATGATCCTTTAAAATCATCTGTAGAACATGCAGAAAACATTCAGGAATGATCCTTTAAAATCATCTGTAGAACATGCAGAAAACCTTCAGAATGATCCTTTAAAATCATCTGTAGAACATCCAGAAAACATTCAGGAATGATCCTTTAAATGATCTGTAGAACATGCAGAAAACCTTCAGGAATGATCCTTTAAATCATCTGTAGAACATCCAGAAAACCTTCAGGAATGATCCTTTACAATCATCTGTAGAACATCCAGAAAACATTTAGGAATGATCCTTTAAAATCATCTGTAGAACATCCAGAAAACATTTAGGAATGATCCTTTAAAATAATCTGTAGAACATGCAGAAAACCTTCAGGAATGATCCTTTAAAATCATCTGTAGAACATCCAGAAAACCTTCAGGAATGATCCTTTAAATGATCTGTAGAACATCCAGAAACCCTTCAGGAATGATCCTTTAAATGATCTGTAGAACATGCAGAAAACCTTCAGGAATGATCCTTTAAAATGATCTGTAGAACATCCAGAAAACCTTCAGGAATGATCCTTTAAAATCATCAGTAGAACATGCAGAAAACCTTCAGGAATGATCCTTAAAATCATCTGTAGAACATGCAGAAAACCTTCAGGAATGATCCTTTAAAATCATCTGTAGAACATGCAGAAAACCTTCAGGAATGATCCCTTAAAATCATCAGTAGAACATCCAGAAAACCTTCAGGAATGATCCTTAAAATCATCTGTAGAACATGCAGAAAACCTTCAGGAATGATCCTTTAAAATCATCTGTAGAACATCCAGAAAACCTTCAGGAATGATCCTTTAAAATCATCTGTAGAACATGCAGAAAACCTTCAGGAATGATCCTTTAAAATCATCTGTAGAACATCCAGAAAGCCTTCATGAATGATCCTTTAAAATCATCTGTAGAACATGCAGAAAACCTTCAGGAATGATCCTTTAAATGGTCTCTAGAACATGCAGAAAACCTTCAGGAATGATCCTTTAAAATCATCTGTAGAACATGCAGAAAACCTTCAGGAATGATCCTTTAAATGGTCTCCAGAACATGCAGAAAACCTTCAGGAATGATCCTTTAAAATCATCTGTAGAACATGCAGAAAACCTTCAGGAATGATCCCTTAAGATCATCAGTAGAACATCCAGAAAACCTTCAGGAATGATCCTTAAAATCATCTGTAGAACATGCAGAAAACCTTCAGGAATGATCCTTTAAATCATCTGTAAAAAATCCAGAAAGCCTTCAGGAATGATCCTTTAAAATCATCTGTAGAACATCCAGAAAACCTTCAGGAATGATCCTTTAAAATCAGATGTTGAACATGCAGAAAATCTTCAGGAATGATCCTTAAAATCATCTGTAGAACATGCAGAAAACCTTCAGGAATGATCCTTTAAAATCATCTGTAGAACATGCAGAAAACCTTCAGGAATGATCCTTTAAAATCATCTGTAGAACATGCAGAAAACCTTCAGGAATGATCCTTTAAATGGTCTCTAGAACATGCAGAAAACCTTCAGGAATGATCCTTTAAAATTCTCTGTAGAACATGCAGAAAACCTTCAGGAATGATCCTTTAAATCATCTGTAAAAAATCCAGAAAGCCTTCAGGAATGATCCTTTAAATGGTCTCTAGAACATGCAGAAAACCTTCAGGAATGATCCTTTAAATGATCTGTAGAACATGCAGAAAACATTCAGGAATGATCCTTTAAAATCATCTGTAGAACATGCAGAAAACCTTCAGAATGATCCTTTAAAATCATCTGTAGAACATCCAGAAAACATTCAGGAATGATCCTTTAAAATCATCTGTAGAACATGCAGAAAGCCTTCAGGAATGATCCTTTAAATGGTCTCTAGAACATGCAGAAAACCTTCAGGAATGATCCTTTAAATGATCTGTAGAACATGCAGAAAACATTCAGGAATGATCCTTTAAAATCATCTGTAGAACATGCAGAAAACCTTCAGGAATGATCCTTTAAATCATCTGTAGAACATGCAGAAAACCTTCAGGAATGATCCTTTAAATCATCTGTAGAACATGCAGAAAACCTTCAGGAATGATCCTTTAAATCATCTGTAAAAATCCAGAAAGCCTTCAGGAATGATCCTTTAAATGGTCTCTAGAACATGCAGAAAACCTTCAGGAATGATCCTTTAAATGATCTGTAGAACATGCAGAAAACATTCAGGAATGATCCTTTAAAATCATCTGTAGAACATGCAGAAAACCTTCAGAATGATCCTTTAAAATCATCTGTAGAACATCCAGAAAACATTCAGGAATGATCCTTTAAAATCATCTGTAGAACATGCAGAAAACATTCAGGAATGATCCTTTAAAATCATCTGTAGAACATGCAGAAAACCTTCAGAATGATCCTTTAAAATCATCTGTAGAACATCCACAAAACATTCAGGAATGATCCTTTAAATGATCTGTAGAACATGCAGAAAACCTTCAGGAATGATCCTTTAAATCATCTGTAGAACATCCAGAAAACCTTCAGGAATGATCCTTTACAATCATCTGTAGAACATCCAGAAAACATTTAGGAATGATCCTTTAAAATCATCTGTAGAACATGCAGAAAACATTTAGGAATGATCCTTTAAAATAATCTGTAGAACATGCAGAAAACCTTCAGGAATGATCCTTTAAAATCATCTGTAGAACATCCAGAAAACCTTCAGGAATGATCATTTAAATGATCTGTAGAACATCCAGAAACCCTTCAGGAATGATCCTTTAAATGATCTGTAGAACATGCAGAAAACCTTCAGGAATGATCCTTTAAAATGATCTGTAGAACATCCAGAAAACTTTCAGGAATGATCCTTTAAAATCATCTGTAGAACATCCAGAAAACCTTCAGGAATGATCCTTTAAATGATCTGTAGAACATGCAGATAACCTTAGGGAATGATCCTTTAAATGATCTGTAGAACATCCAGAAAGCCTTCAGGAATGATCCTTTAAAATGATCTGTAGAACATCCAGAAAATCTTCAGGAATGATCCTTAAAATGATCTGTAGAACATGCAGAAAACCTTCAGGAATGATCCTTTAGAATCATCTGTAGAACATGCAGAAAACCTTCAGGAATGATCCTTTAAATCATCTGTAGAACATCCAGAAAGCCTTCAGGAATGATCCTTTAAAATCATCTGTAGAACATCCAGAAAACCTTCAGGAATGATCCTTAAAATGATCTGTAGAACATGCAGAAAACCTTCAGGAATGATCCTTTAAAATCATCTGTAGAACATCCAGAAAACCTTCAGGAATGATCCTTTAAATGATCTGTAGAACATGCAGAAAATCTTCAGGAATGATCCTTTAAATGATCTGTAGAACATGCAGAAAACCTTCAGGAATGATCCTTTAAAATCATCTGTAGAACATGCAGAAAACCTTCAGGAATGATCCTTTAAAATCATCTGTAGAACATGCAGAAAACCTTCAGGAATGATCCTTTAAATGATCTGTAGAACATCCAGAAAACCTTCAGGAATGATCCTTTAAATGATCTGTAGAACATGCAGAAAACCTTCAGGAATGATCCTTTAAAATCATCTGTAGAACATGCAGAAAACCTTCAGGAATGATCCTTTAAATCATCTGTAGAACATCCAGAAAACCTTCAGGAATGATCCTTTAAATGATCTGTAAAAAATCCAGAAAACCTTCAGGAATGATCCTTTAAATGGTCTCTAGAACATGCAGAAAACCTTCAGGAATGATCCTTTAAATGATCTGTAGAACATGCAGAAAACCTTCAGGAATGATCCTTTAAAATCATCTGTAGAACATGCAGAAAACCTTCAGGAATGATCCTTTAAAATCATCTGTAGAACATGCAGAAAACCTTCAGGAATGATCCTTTAAAATGATCTGTAGAACATGCAGAAAATCTTCAGGAATGATCCTTAAAATGATCTGTAGAACATGCAGAAAACCTTCAGGAATGATCCTTTAAAATCATCTGTAGAACATCCAGAAAACCTTCAGGAATGATCCCTTAAAATCATCAGTAGAACATCCAGAAAACCTTCAGGAATGATCCTTTAAAATCATCTGTAGAACATCCAGAAAACCTTCAGGAATGATCCTTTAAAATCATCTGTAGAACATCCAGAAAACCTTCAGGAATGATCCCTTAAAATCATCAGTAGAACATCAAGAAAACTGTCAGGGATGATCCTTTAAAATCATCTGTAGAACATGCAGAAAACCTTCAGGAATGATCCTTTAAAATCATCTGTAGAACATGCAGAAAACCTTCAGGAATGATCCTTTAAAATCATCAGTAGAACATCCAGAAAACCTTCAGGAATGATCCTTAAAATCATCTGTAAAACATGCAGAAAACCTTCAGGAATGATCCTTTAAAATCATCTGTAGAACATGCAGAAAACCTTCAGGAATGATCCCTTAAAATCATCAGTAGAACATCCAGAAAACCTTCAGGAATGATCCTTAAAATCATCTGTAGAACATGCAGAAAACCTTCAGGAATGATCCTTTAAAATCATCTGTAGAACATGCAGAAAACCTTCAGGAATGATCCCTTAAAATCATCTGTAGAACATGCAGAAAACCTTCAGGAATGATCCTTTAAAATCATCAGTAGAACATCCAGAAAACCTTCAGGAATGATCCTTAAAATCATCTGTAGAACATGCAGAAAACCTTCAGGAATGATCCTTTAAAATCATCTGTAGAACATGCAGAAAACCTTCAGGAATGATCCTTTAAAATCATCTGTAGAACATGCAGAAAACCTTCAGGAATGATCCTTTAAAATCATCAGTAGAACATCCAGAAAACCTTCAGGAATGATCCTTAAAATCATCTGTAAAACATGCAGAAAACCTTCAGGAATGATCCTTAAAATCATCTGTAAAACATGCAGAAAACCTTCAGGAATGATCCCTTAAAATCATCAGTAGAACATCCAGAAAACCTTCAGGAATGATCCTTAAAATCATCTGTAGAACATGCAGAAAACCTTCAGGAATGATCCTTAAAATCATCTGTAGAACATCCAGAAAACCTTCAGGAATGATCCTTTAAAATCATCTGTAGAACATGCAGAAAACCTTCAGGAATGATCCCTTAAAATCATCTGTAGAACATGCAGAAAACCTTCAGGAATGATCCTTTAAAATCATCTGTAGAACATGCAGAAAACCTTCAGGAATGATCCTTTAAAATCATCTGTAGAACATGCAGAAAACCTTCAGGAATGATCCTTTAAAATCATCTGTAGAACATGCAGAAAACCTTCAGGAATGATCCTTTAAAATCATCTGTAGAACATGCAGAAAACCTTCAGGAATGATCCTTTAAAATCATCAGTAGAACATGCAGAAAACCTTCAGGAATGATCCTTAAAATCATCTGTAGAACATGCAGAAAACCTTCAGGAATGATCCTTTAAAATCATCTGTAGAACATGCAGAAAACCTTCAGGAATGATCCCTTAAAATCATCAGTAGAACATCCAGAAAACCTTCAGGAATGATCCTTTAAAATCATCAGTAGAACATCCAGAAAACCTTCAGGAATGATCCTTAAAATCATCTGTAGAACATGCAGAAAACCTTCAGGAATGATCCTTTAAAATCATCTGTAGAACATGCAGAAAACCTTCAGGAATGATCCTTTAAAATCATCTGTAGAACATGCAGAAAACCTTCAGGAATGATCCTTTAAAATCATCAGTAGAACATCCAGAAAACCTTCAGGAATGATCCTTAAAATCATCTGTAAAACATGCAGAAAACCTTCAGGAATGATCCTTAAAATCATCTGTAAAACATGCAGAAAACCTTCAGGAATGATCCCTTAAAATCATCAGTAGAACATCCAGAAAACCTTCAGGAATGATCCTTAAAATCATCTGTAGAACATGCAGAAAACCTTCAGGAATGATCCTTAAAATCATCTGTAGAACATCCAGAAAACCTTCAGGAATGATCCTTTAAAATCATCTGTAGAACATGCAGAAAACCTTCAGGAATGATCCCTTAAAATCATCTGTAGAACATGCAGAAAACCTTCAGGAATGATCCTTTAAAATCATCTGTAGAACATGCAGAAAACCTTCAGGAATGATCCTTTAAAATCATCTGTAGAACATGCAGAAAACCTTCAGGAATGATCCTTTAAAATCATCTGTAGAACATGCAGAAAACCTTCAGGAATGATCCTTTAAAATCATCTGTAGAACATGCAGAAAACCTTCAGGAATGATCCTTTAAAATCATCAGTAGAACATGCAGAAAACCTTCAGGAATGATCCTTAAAATCATCTGTAGAACATGCAGAAAACCTTCAGGAATGATCCTTTAAAATCATCTGTAGAACATGCAGAAAACCTTCAGGAATGATCCCTTAAAATCATCAGTAGAACATCCAGAAAACCTTCAGGAATGATCCTTAAAATCATCTGTAGAACATGCAGAAAACCTTCAGGAATGATCCTTTAAAATCATCTGTAGAACATGCAGAAAACCTTCAGGAATGATCCTTTAAAATCATCTGTAGAACATGCAGAAAACCTTCAGGAATGATCCTTTAAAATCATCTGTAGAACATGCAGAAAACCTTCAGGAATGATCCTTTAAAATCATCTGTAGAACATGCAGAAAACCTTCAGGAATGATCCTTTAAAATCATCAGTAGAACATGCAGAAAACCTTCAGGAATGATCCTTAAAATCATCTGTAGAACATGCAGAAAACCTTCAGGAATGATCCTTTAAAATCATCTGTAGAACATGCAGAAAACCTTCAGGAATGATCCCTTAAGATCATCAGTAGAACATCCAGAAAACCTTCAGGAATGATCCTTAAAATCATCTGTAGAACATGCAGAAAACCTTCAGGAATGATCCTTTAAATCATCTGTAAAAAATCCAGAAAGCCTTCAGGAATGATCCTTTAAAATCATCTGTAGAACATGCAGAAAACCTTCAGGAATGATTCCTTAAAATCATCAGTAGAACATCCAGAAAACCTTCAGGAATGATCCTTAAAATCATCTGTAGAACATGCAAAAAACCTTCAGGAATGATCCTTTAAAATCATCTGTAGAACATCCAGAAAACCTTCAGGAATGATCCTTTAAAATCAGATGTTGAACATGCAGAAAACCTTCAGGAATGATCCTTTAAATGATCTGTAGAACATGCAGAAAACATTCAGGAATGATCCTTTAAAATCATCTGTAGAACATGCAGAAAACCTTCAGAATGATCCTTTAAAATCATCTGTAGAACATCCAGAAAACATTCAGGAATGATCCTTTAAAATCATCTGTAGAACATGCAGAAAGCCTTCAGGAATGATCCTTTAAATGGTCTCTAGAACATGCAGAAAACCTTCAGGAATGATCCTTTAAATGATCTGTAGAACATGCAGAAAACATTCAGGAATGATCCTTTAAAATCATCTGTAGAACATGCAGAAAACCTTCAGGAATGATCCTTTAAATCATCTGTAGAACATGCAGAAAACCTTCAGGAATGATCCTTTAAATCATCTGTAGAACATGCAGAAAACCTTCAGGAATGATCCTTTAAATCATCTGTAAAAATCCAGAAAGCCTTCAGGAATGATCCTTTAAATGGTCTCTAGAACATGCAGAAAACCTTCAGGAATGATCCTTTAAATGATCTGTAGAACATGCAGAAAACATTCAGGAATGATCCTTTAAAATCATCTGTAGAACATGCAGAAAACCTTCAGAATGATCCTTTAAAATCATCTGTAGAACATCCAGAAAACATTCAGGAATGATCCTTTAAAATCATCTGTAGAACATGCAGAAAACATTCAGGAATGATCCTTTAAAATCATCTGTAGAACATGCAGAAAACCTTCAGAATGATCCTTTAAAATCATCTGTAGAACATCCAGAAAACATTCAGGAATGATCCTTTAAATGATCTGTAGAACATGCAGAAAACCTTCAGGAATGATCCTTTAAATCATCTGTAGAACATCCAGAAAACCTTCAGGAATGATCCTTTACAATCATCTGTAGAACATCCAGAAAACATTTAGGAATGATCCTTTAAAATCATCTGTAGAACATCCAGAAAACATTTAGGAATGATCCTTTAAAATAATCTGTAGAACATGCAGAAAACCTTCAGGAATGATCCTTTAAAATCATCTGTAGAACATGCAGAAAACCTTCAGGAATGATCCTTTAAAATCATCTGTAGAACATGCAGAAAACCTTCAGGAATGATCCTTTAAAATGATCTGTAGAACATGCAGAAAATCTTCAGGAATGATCCTTAAAATGATCTGTAGAACATGCAGAAAACCTTCAGGAATGATCCTTTAAAATCATCTGTAGAACATCCAGAAAACCTTCAGGAATGATCCCTTAAAATCATCAGTAGAACATCCAGAAAACCTTCAGGAATGATCCTTTAAAATCATCTGTAGAACATCCAGAAAACCTTCAGGAATGATCCTTTAAAATCATCTGTAGAACATCCAGAAAACCTTCAGGAATGATCCCTTAAAATCATCAGTAGAACATCAAGAAAACTGTCAGGGATGATCCTTTAAAATCATCTGTAGAACATGCAGAAAACCTTCAGGAATGATCCTTTAAAATCATCTGTAGAACATGCAGAAAACCTTCAGGAATGATCCTTTAAAATCATCAGTAGAACATCCAGAAAACCTTCAGGAATGATCCTTAAAATCATCTGTAAAACATGCAGAAAACCTTCAGGAATGATCCTTTAAAATCATCTGTAGAACATGCAGAAAACCTTCAGGAATGATCCCTTAAAATCATCAGTAGAACATCCAGAAAACCTTCAGGAATGATCCTTAAAATCATCTGTAGAACATGCAGAAAACCTTCAGGAATGATCCTTTAAAATCATCTGTAGAACATGCAGAAAACCTTCAGGAATGATCCCTTAAAATCATCTGTAGAACATGCAGAAAACCTTCAGGAATGATCCTTTAAAATCATCAGTAGAACATCCAGAAAACCTTCAGGAATGATCCTTAAAATCATCTGTAGAACATGCAGAAAACCTTCAGGAATGATCCTTTAAAATCATCTGTAGAACATGCAGAAAACCTTCAGGAATGATCCTTTAAAATCATCTGTAGAACATGCAGAAAACCTTCAGGAATGATCCTTTAAAATCATCAGTAGAACATCCAGAAAACCTTCAGGAATGATCCTTAAAATCATCTGTAAAACATGCAGAAAACCTTCAGGAATGATCCTTAAAATCATCTGTAAAACATGCAGAAAACCTTCAGGAATGATCCCTTAAAATCATCAGTAGAACATCCAGAAAACCTTCAGGAATGATCCTTAAAATCATCTGTAGAACATGCAGAAAACCTTCAGGAATGATCCTTAAAATCATCTGTAGAACATCCAGAAAACCTTCAGGAATGATCCTTTAAAATCATCTGTAGAACATGCAGAAAACCTTCAGGAATGATCCCTTAAAATCATCTGTAGAACATGCAGAAAACCTTCAGGAATGATCCTTTAAAATCATCTGTAGAACATGCAGAAAACCTTCAGGAATGATCCTTTAAAATCATCTGTAGAACATGCAGAAAACCTTCAGGAATGATCCTTTAAAATCATCTGTAGAACATGCAGAAAACCTTCAGGAATGATCCTTTAAAATCATCTGTAGAACATGCAGAAAACCTTCAGGAATGATCCTTTAAAATCATCAGTAGAACATGCAGAAAACCTTCAGGAATGATCCTTAAAATCATCTGTAGAACATGCAGAAAACCTTCAGGAATGATCCTTTAAAATCATCTGTAGAACATGCAGAAAACCTTCAGGAATGATCCCTTAAAATCATCAGTAGAACATCCAGAAAACCTTCAGGAATGATCCTTAAAATCATCTGTAGAACATGCAGAAAACCTTCAGGAATGATCCTTTAAAATCATCTGTAGAACATCCAGAAAACCTTCAGGAATGATCCTTTAAAATCATCTGTAGAACATGCAGAAAACCTTCAGGAATGATCCTTTAAAATCATCTGTAGAACATCCAGAAAGCCTTCATGAATGATCCTTTAAAATCATCTGTAGAACATGCAGAAAACCTTCAGGAATGATCCTTTAAATGGTCTCTAGAACATGCAGAAAACCTTCAGGAATGATCCTTTAAAATCATCTGTAGAACATGCAGAAAACCTTCAGGAATGATCCTTTAAATGGTCTCCAGAACATGCAGAAAACCTTCAGGAATGATCCTTTAAAATCATCTGTAGAACATGCAGAAAACCTTCAGGAATGATCCCTTAAGATCATCAGTAGAACATCCAGAAAACCTTCAGGAATGATCCTTAAAATCATCTGTAGAACATGCAGAAAACCTTCAGGAATGATCCTTTAAATCATCTGTAAAAAATCCAGAAAGCCTTCAGGAATGATCCTTTAAAATCATCTGTAGAACATGCAGAAAACCTTCAGGAATGATTCCTTAAAATCATCAGTAGAACATCCAGAAAACCTTCAGGAATGATCCTTAAAATCATCTGTAGAACATGCAAAAAACCTTCAGGAATGATCCTTTAAAATCATCTGTAGAACATCCAGAAAACCTTCAGGAATGATCCTTTAAAATCAGATGTTGAACATGCAGAAAACCTTCAGGAATGATCATTTAAATGATCTGTAGAACATGCAGAAAACATTCAGGAATGATCCTTTAAAATCATCTGTAGAACATGCAGAAAACCTTCAGAATGATCCTTTAAAATCATCTGTAGAACATCCAGAAAACATTCAGGAATGATCCTTTAAAATCATCTGTAGAACATGCAGAAAGCCTTCAGGAATGATCCTTTAAATGGTCTCTAGAACATGCAGAAAACCTTCAGGAATGATCCTTTAAATGATCTGTAGAACATGCAGAAAACATTCAGGAATGATCCTTTAAAATCATCTGTAGAACATGCAGAAAACCTTCAGGAATGATCCTTTAAATCATCTGTAGAACATGCAGAAAACCTTCAGGAATGATCCTTTAAATCATCTGTAGAACATGCAGAAAACCTTCAGGAATGATCCTTTAAATCATCTGTAAAAATCCAGAAAGCCTTCAGGAATGATCCTTTAAATGGTCTCTAGAACATGCAGAAAACCTTCAGGAATGATCCTTTAAATGATCTGTAGAACATGCAGAAAACATTCAGGAATGATCCTTTAAAATCATCTGTAGAACATGCAGAAAACCTTCAGAATGATCCTTTAAAATCATCTGTAGAACATCCAGAAAACATTCAGGAATGATCCTTTAAAATCATCTGTAGAACATGCAGAAAACATTCAGGAATGATCCTTTAAAATCATCTGTAGAACATGCAGAAAACCTTCAGAATGATCCTTTAAAATCATCTGTAGAACATCCAGAAAACATTCAGGAATGATCCTTTAAATGATCTGTAGAACATGCAGAAAACCTTCAGGAATGATCCTTTAAATCATCTGTAGAACATCCAGAAAACCTTCAGGAATGATCCTTTACAATCATCTGTAGAACATCCAGAAAACATTTAGGAATGATCCTTTAAAATCATCTGTAGAACATCCAGAAAACATTTAGGAATGATCCTTTAAAATAATCTGTAGAACATGCAGAAAACCTTCAGGAATGATCCTTTAAAATCATCTGTAGAACATGCAGAAAACCTTCAGGAATGATCCTTTAAAATCATCTGTAGAACATGCAGAAAACCTTCAGGAATGATCCTTTAAAATGATCTGTAGAACATGCAGAAAATCTTCAGGAATGATCCTTAAAATGATCTGTAGAACATGCAGAAAACCTTCAGGAATGATCCTTTAAAATCATCTGTAGAACATCCAGAAAACCTTCAGGAATGATCCCTTAAAATCATCAGTAGAACATCCAGAAAACCTTCAGGAATGATCCTTTAAAATCATCTGTAGAACATCCAGAAAACCTTCAGGAATGATCCTTTAAAATCATCTGTAGAACATCCAGAAAACCTTCAGGAATGATCCCTTAAAATCATCAGTAGAACATCAAGAAAACTGTCAGGGATGATCCTTTAAAATCATCTGTAGAACATGCAGAAAACCTTCAGGAATGATCCTTTAAAATCATCTGTAGAACATGCAGAAAACCTTCAGGAATGATCCTTTAAAATCATCAGTAGAACATCCAGAAAACCTTCAGGAATGATCCTTAAAATCATCTGTAAAACATGCAGAAAACCTTCAGGAATGATCCTTTAAAATCATCTGTAGAACATGCAGAAAACCTTCAGGAATGATCCCTTAAAATCATCAGTAGAACATCCAGAAAACCTTCAGGAATGATCCTTAAAATCATCTGTAGAACATGCAGAAAACCTTCAGGAATGATCCTTTAAAATCATCTGTAGAACATGCAGAAAACCTTCAGGAATGATCCCTTAAAATCATCTGTAGAACATGCAGAAAACCTTCAGGAATGATCCTTTAAAATCTTCAGTAGAACATCCAGAAAACCTTCAGGAATGATCCTTAAAATCATCTGTAGAACATGCAGAAAACCTTCAGGAATGATCCTTTAAAATCATCTGTAGAACATGCAGAAAACCTTCAGGAATGATCCTTTAAAATCATCTGTAGAACATGCAGAAAACCTTCAGGAATGATCCTTTAAAATCATCAGTAGAACATCCAGAAAACCTTCAGGAATGATCCTTAAAATCATCTGTAAAACATGCAGAAAACCTTCAGGAATGATCCTTAAAATCATCTGTAAAACATGCAGAAAACCTTCAGGAATGATCCCTTAAAATCATCAGTAGAACATCCAGAAAACCTTCAGGAATGATCCTTAAAATCATCTGTAGAACATGCAGAAAACCTTCAGGAATGATCCTTAAAATCATCTGTAGAACATCCAGAAAACCTTCAGGAATGATCCTTTAAAATCATCTGTAGAACATGCAGAAAACCTTCAGGAATGATCCCTTAAAATCATCTGTAGAACATGCAGAAAACCTTCAGGAATGATCCTTTAAAATCATCTGTAGAACATGCAGAAAACCTTCAGGAATGATCCTTTAAAATCATCTGTAGAACATGCAGAAAACCTTCAGGAATGATCCTTTAAAATCATCTGTAGAACATGCAGAAAACCTTCAGGAATGATCCTTTAAAATCATCTGTAGAACATGCAGAAAACCTTCAGGAATGATCCTTTAAAATCATCAGTAGAACATGCAGAAAACCTTCAGGAATGATCCTTAAAATCATCTGTAGAACATGCAGAAAACCTTCAGGAATGATCCTTTAAAATCATCTGTAGAACATGCAGAAAACCTTCAGGAATGATCCCTTAAAATCATCAGTAGAACATCCAGAAAACCTTCAGGAATGATCCTTAAAATCATCTGTAGAACATGCAGAAAACCTTCAGGAATGATCCTTTAAAATCATCTGTAGAACATCCAGAAAACCTTCAGGAATGATCCTTTAAAATCATCTGTAGAACATGCAGAAAACCTTCAGGAATGATCCTTTAAAATCATCTGTAGAACATCCAGAAAGCCTTCATGAATGATCCTTTAAAATCATCTGTAGAACATGCAGAAAACCTTCAGGAATGATCCTTTAAATGGTCTCTAGAACATGCAGAAAACCTTCAGGAATGATCCTTTAAAATCATCTGTAGAACATGCAGAAAACCTTCAGGAATGATCCTTTAAATGGTCTCCAGAACATGCAGAAAACCTTCAGGAATGATCCTTTAAAATCATCTGTAGAACATGCAGAAAACCTTCAGGAATGATCCCTTAAGATCATCAGTAGAACATCCAGAAAACCTTCAGGAATGATCCTTAAAATCATCTGTAGAACATGCAGAAAACCTTCAGGAATGATCCTTTAAATCATCTGTAAAAAATCCAGAAAGCCTTCAGGAATGATCCTTTAAAATCATCTGTAGAACATGCAGAAAACCTTCAGGAATGATTCCTTAAAATCATCAGTAGAACATCCAGAAAACCTTCAGGAATGATCCTTAAAATCATCTGTAGAACATGCAAAAAACCTTCAGGAATGATCCTTTAAAATCATCTGTAGAACATCCAGAAAACCTTCAGGAATGATCCTTTAAAATCAGATGTTGAACATGCAGAAAACCTTCAGGAATGATCCTTAAAATCATCTGTAGAACATCCAGAAAACCTTCAGGAATGATCCTTTAAAATCATCTGTAGAACATGCAGAAAACCTTCAGGAATGATCCCTTAAAATCATCTGTAGAACATGCAGAAAACCTTCAGGAATGATCCTTTAAAATCATCTGTAGAACATGCAGAAAACCTTCAGGAATGATCCTTTAAAATCATCTGTAGAACATGCAGAAAACCTTCAGGAATGATCCTTTAAAATCATCTGTAGAACATGCAGAAAACCTTCAGGAATGATCCTTTAAAATCATCTGTAGAACATGCAGAAAACCTTCAGGAATGATCCTTTAAAATCATCAGTAGAACATGCAGAAAACCTTCAGGAATGATCCTTAAAATCATCTGTAGAACATGCAGAAAACCTTCAGGAATGATCCTTTAAAATCATCTGTAGAACATGCAGAAAACCTTCAGGAATGATCCCTTAAAATCATCAGTAGAACATCCAGAAAACCTTCAGGAATGATCCTTAAAATCATCTGTAGAACATGCAGAAAACCTTCAGGAATGATCCTTTAAAATCATCTGTAGAACATCCAGAAAACCTTCAGGAATGATCCTTTAAAATCATCTGTAGAACATGCAGAAAACCTTCAGGAATGATCCTTTAAAATCATCTGTAGAACATCCAGAAAGCCTTCATGAATGATCCTTTAAAATCATCTGTAGAACATGCAGAAAACCTTCAGGAATGATCCTTTAAATGGTCTCTAGAACATGCAGAAAACCTTCAGGAATGATCCTTTAAAATCATCTGTAGAACATGCAGAAAACCTTCAGGAATGATCCTTTAAATGGTCTCCAGAACATGCAGAAAACCTTCAGGAATGATCCTTTAAAATCATCTGTAGAACATGCAGAAAACCTTCAGGAATGATCCCTTAAGATCATCAGTAGAACATCCAGAAAACCTTCAGGAATGATCCTTAAAATCATCTGTAGAACATGCAGAAAACCTTCAGGAATGATCCTTTAAATCATCTGTAAAAAATCCAGAAAGCCTTCAGGAATGATCCTTTAAAATCATCTGTAGAACATGCAGAAAACCTTCAGGAATGATTCCTTAAAATCATCAGTAGAACATCCAGAAAACCTTCAGGAATGATCCTTAAAATCATCTGTAGAACATGCAAAAAACCTTCAGGAATGATCCTTTAAAATCATCTGTAGAACATCCAGAAAACCTTCAGGAATGATCCTTTAAAATCAGATGTTGAACATGCAGAAAATCTTCAGGAATGATCCTTAAAATCATCTGTAGAACATGCAGAAAACCTTCAGGAATGATCCTTTAAAATCATCTGTAGAACATGCAGAAAACCTTCAGGAATGATCCTTTAAAATCATCTGTAGAACATGCAGAAAACCTTCAGGAATGATCCTTTAAATGGTCTCTAGAACATGCAGAAAACCTTCAGGAATGATCCTTTAAAATCATCTGTAGAACATGCAGAAAACCTTCAGGAATGATCCTTTAAATCATCTGTAAAAAATCCAGAAAGCCTTCAGGAATGATCCTTTAAATGGTCTCTAGAACATGCAGAAAACCTTCAGGAATGATCCTTTAAATGATCTGTAGAACATGCAGAAAACATTCAGGAATGATCCTTTAAAATCATCTGTAGAACATGCAGAAAACCTTCAGAATGATCCTTTAAAATCATCTGTAGAACATCCAGAAAACATTCAGGAATGATCCTTTAAAATCATCTGTAGAACATGCAGAAAGCCTTCAGGAATGATCCTTTAAATGGTCTCTAGAACATGCAGAAAACCTTCAGGAATGATCCTTTAAATGATCTGTAGAACATGCAGAAAACATTCAGGAATGATCCTTTAAAATCATCTGTAGAACATGCAGAAAACCTTCAGGAATGATCCTTTAAATCATCTGTAGAACATGCAGAAAACCTTCAGGAATGATCCTTTAAATCATCTGTAGAACATGCAGAAAACCTTCAGGAATGATCCTTTAAATCATCTGTAAAAATCCAGAAAGCCTTCAGGAATGATCCTTTAAATGGTCTCTAGAACATGCAGAAAACCTTCAGGAATGATCCTTTAAATGATCTGTAGAACATGCAGAAAACATTCAGGAATGATCCTTTAAAATCATCTGTAGAACATGCAGAAAACCTTCAGAATGACCCTTTAAAATCATCTGTAGAACATCCAGAAAACATTCAGGAATGATCCTTTAAAATCATCTGTAGAACATGCAGAAAACATTCAGGAATGATCCTTTAAAATCATCTGTAGAACATGCAGAAAACCTTCAGAATGATCCTTTAAAATCATCTGTAGAACATCCAGAAAACATTCAGGAATGATCCTTTAAATGATCTGTAGAACATGCAGAAAACCTTCAGGAATGATCCTTTAAATCATCTGTAGAACATCCAGAAAACCTTCAGGAATGATCCTTTACAATCATCTGTAGAACATCCAGAAAACATTTAGGAATGATCCTTTAAAATCATCTGTAGAACATCCAGAAAACATTTAGGAATGATCCTTTAAAATAATCTGTAGAACATGCAGAAAACCTTCAGGAATGATCCTTTAAAATCATCTGTAGAACATCCAGAAAACCTTCAGGAATGATCCTTTAAATGATCTGTAGAACATCCAGAAACCCTTCAGGAATGATCCTTTAAATGATCTGTAGAACATGCAGAAAACCTTCAGGAATGATCCTTTAAAATGATCTGTAGAACATCCAGAAAACCTTCAGGAATGATCCTTTAAAATCATCAGTAGAACATGCAGAAAACCTTCAGGAATGATCCTTAAAATCATCTGTAGAACATGCAGAAAACCTTCAGGAATGATCCTTTAAAATCATCTGTAGAACATGCAGAAAACCTTCAGGAATGATCCCTTAAAATCATCAGTAGAACATCCAGAAAACCTTCAGGAATGATCCTTAAAATCATCTGTAGAACATGCAGAAAACCTTCAGGAATGATCCTTTAAAATCATCTGTAGAACATCCAGAAAACCTTCAGGAATGATCCTTTAAAATCATCTGTAGAACATGCAGAAAACCTTCAGGAATGATCCTTTAAAATCATCTGTAGAACATCCAGAAAGCCTTCATGAATGATCCTTTAAAATCATCTGTAGAACATGCAGAAAACCTTCAGGAATGATCCTTTAAATGGTCTCTAGAACATGCAGAAAACCTTCAGGAATGATCCTTTAAAATCATCTGTAGAACATGCAGAAAACCTTCAGGAATGATCCTTTAAATGGTCTCCAGAACATGCAGAAAACCTTCAGGAATGATCCTTTAAAATCATCTGTAGAACATGCAGAAAACCTTCAGGAATGATCCCTTAAGATCATCAGTAGAACATCCAGAAAACCTTCAGGAATGATCCTTAAAATCATCTGTAGAACATGCAGAAAACCTTCAGGAATGATCCTTTAAATCATCTGTAAAAAATCCAGAAAGCCTTCAGGAATGATCCTTTAAAATCATCTGTAGAAAATCCAGAAAACCTTCAGGAATGATCCTTTAAAATCAGATGTTGAACATGCAGAAAATCTTCAGGAATGATCCTTAAAATCATCTGTAGAACATGCAGAAAACCTTCAGGAATGATCCTTTAAAATCATCTGTAGAACATGCAGAAAACCTTCAGGAATGATCCTTTAAAATCATCTGTAGAACATGCAGAAAACCTTCAGGAATGATCCTTTAAATGGTCTCTAGAACATGCAGAAAACCTTCAGGAATGATCCTTTAAAATCATCTGTAGAACATGCAGAAAACCTTCAGGAATGATCCTTTAAATCATCTGTAAAAAATCCAGAAAGCCTTCAGGAATGATCCTTTAAATGGTCTCTAGAACATGCAGAAAACCTTCAGGAATGATCCTTTAAATGATCTGTAGAACATGCAGAAAACATTCAGGAATGATCCTTTAAAATCATCTGTAGAACATGCAGAAAACCTTCAGAATGATCCTTTAAAATCATCTGTAGAACATCCAGAAAACATTCAGGAATGATCCTTTAAAATCATCTGTAGAACATGCAGAAAGCCTTCAGGAATGATCCTTTAAATGGTCTCTAGAACATGCAGAAAACCTTCAGGAATGATCCTTTAAATGATCTGTAGAACATGCAGAAAACATTCAGGAATGATCCTTTAAAATCATCTGTAGAACATGCAGAAAACCTTCAGGAATGATCCTTTAAATCATCTGTAGAACATGCAGAAAACCTTCAGGAATGATCCTTTAAATCATCTGTAGAACATGCAGAAAACCTTCAGGAATGATCCTTTAAATCATCTGTAAAAATCCAGAAAGCCTTCAGGAATGATCCTTTAAATGGTCTCTAGAACATGCAGAAAACCTTCAGGAATGATCCTTTAAATGATCTGTAGAACATGCAGAAAACATTCAGGAATGATCCTTTAAAATCATCTGTAGAACATGCAGAAAACCTTCAGAATGATCCTTTAAAATCATCTGTAGAACATCCAGAAAACATTCAGGAATGATCCTTTAAAATCATCTGTAGAACATGCAGAAAACATTCAGGAATGATCCTTTAAAATCATCTGTAGAACATGCAGAAAACCTTCAGAATGATCCTTTAAAATCATCTGTAGAACATCCACAAAACATTCAGGAATGATCCTTTAAATGATCTGTAGAACATGCAGAAAACCTTCAGGAATGATCCTTTAAATCATCTGTAGAACATCCAGAAAACCTTCAGGAATGATCCTTTACAATCATCTGTAGAACATCCAGAAAACATTTAGGAATGATCCTTTAAAATCATCTGTAGAACATGCAGAAAACATTTAGGAATGATCCTTTAAAATAATCTGTAGAACATGCAGAAAACCTTCAGGAATGATCCTTTAAAATCATCTGTAGAACATCCAGAAAACCTTCAGGAATGATCCTTTAAATGATCTGTAGAACATCCAGAAACCCTTCAGGAATGATCCTTTAAATGATCTGTAGAACATGCAGAAAACCTTCAGGAATGATCCTTTAAAATGATCTGTAGAACATCCAGAAAACTTTCAGGAATGATCCTTTAAAATCATCTGTAGAACATCCAGAAAACCTTCAGGAATGATCCTTTAAATGATCTGTAGAACATGCAGATAACCTTAGGGAATGATCCTTTAGAATCATCTGTAGAACATGCAGAAAACCTTCAGGAATGATCCTTTAAATCATCTGTAGAACATCCAGAAAGCCTTCAGGAATGATCCTTTAAAATCATCTGTAGAACATCCAGAAAACCTTCAGGAATGATCCTTAAAATGATCTGTAGAACATGCAGAAAACCTTCAGGAATGATCCTTTAAAATCATCTGTAGAACATCCAGAAAACCTTCAGGAATGATCCTTTAAATGATCTGTAGAACATGCAGAAAATCTTCAGGAATGATCCTTTAAATGATCTGTAGAACATGCAGAAAACCTTCAGGAATGATCCTTTAAAATCATCTGTAGAACATGCAGAAAACCTTCAGGAATGATCCTTTAAAATCATCTGTAGAACATGCAGAAAACCTTCAGGAATGATCCTTTAAATGATCTGTAGAACATCCAGAAAACCTTCAGGAATGATCCTTTAAATGATCTGTAGAACATGCAGAAAACCTTCAGGAATGATCCTTTAAAATCATCTGTAGAACATGCAGAAAACCTTCAGGAATGATCCTTTAAATGATCTGTAGAACATGCAGAAAACCTTCAGGAATGATCCTTTAAATCATCTGTAAAAAATCCAGAAAACCTTCAGGAATGATCCTTTAAATGGTCTCTAGAACATGCAGAAAACCTTCAGGAATGATCCTTTAAATGATCTGTAGAACATGCAGAAAACCTTCAGGAATGATCCTTTAAAATCATCTGTAGAACATGCAGAAAACCTTCAGGAATGATCCTTTAAAATCATCTGTAGAACATGCAGAAAACCTTCAGGAATGATCCTTTAAAATGATCTGTAGAACATGCAGAAAATCTTCAGGAATGATCCTTAAAATGATCTGTAGAACATGCAGAAAACCTTCAGGAATGATCCTTTAAAATCATCTGTAGAACATCCAGAAAACCTTCAGGAATGATCCCTTAAAATCATCAGTAGAACATCCAGAAAACCTTCAGGAATGATCCTTTAAAATCATCTGTAGAACATCCAGAAAACCTTCAGGAATGATCCTTTAAAATCATCTGTAGAACATCCAGAAAACCTTCAGGAATGATCCCTTAAAATCATCAGTAGAACATCAAGAAAACTGTCAGGGATGATCCTTTAAAATCATCTGTAGAACATGCAGAAAACCTTCAGGAATGATCCTTTAAAATCATCAGTAGAACATCCAGAAAACCTTCAGGAATGATCCTTAAAATCATCTGTAAAACATGCAGAAAACCTTCAGGAATGATCCTTTAAAATCATCTGTAGAACATGCAGAAAACCTTCAGGAATGATCCCTTAAAATCATCAGTAGAACATCCAGAAAACCTTCAGGAATGATCCTTTAAAATCATCAGTAGAACATCCAGAAAACCTTCAGGAATGATCCTTAAAATCATCTGTAAAACATGCAGAAAACCTTCAGGAATGATCCTTTAAAATCATCTGTAGAACATGCAGAAAACCTTCAGGAATGATCCCTTAAAATCATCAGTAGAACATCCAGAAAACCTTCAGGAATGATCCTTAAAATCATCTGTAGAACATGCAGAAAACCTTCAGGAATGATCCTTTAAAATCATCTGTAGAACATGCAGAAAACCTTCAGGAATGATCCCTTAAAATCATCTGTAGAACATGCAGAAAACCTTCAGGAATGATCCTTTAAAATCATCAGTAGAACATCCAGAAAACCTTCAGGAATGATCCTTAAAATCATCTGTAGAACATGCAGAAAACCTTCAGGAATGATCCTTTAAAATCATCTGTAGAACATGCAGAAAACCTTCAGGAATGATCCTTTAAAATCATCTGTAGAACATGCAGAAAACCTTCAGGAATGATCCTTTAAAATCATCAGTAGAACATCCAGAAAACCTTCAGGAATGATCCTTAAAATCATCTGTAAAACATGCAGAAAACCTTCAGGAATGATCCTTAAAATCATCTGTAAAACATGCAGAAAACCTTCAGGAATGATCCCTTAAAATCATCAGTAGAACATCCAGAAAACCTTCAGGAATGATCCTTAAAATCATCTGTAGAACATGCAGAAAACCTTCAGGAATGATCCTTTAAAATCATCTGTAGAACATGCAGAAAACCTTCAGGAATGATCCTTTAAAATCATCTGTAGAACATGCAGAAAATCTTCAGGAATGATCCTTAAAATCATCTGTAGAACATGCAGAAAACCTTCAGGAATGATCCTTTAAAATCATCTGTAGAACATGCAGAAAACCTTCAGGAATGATCCTTTAAAATCATCTGTAGAACATCCAGAAAGCCTTCATGAATGATCCTTTAAAATGATCTGTAGAACATGCAGAAAACCTTCAGGAATGATCCTTTAAATCATCTGTAGAACATCCAGAAAGCCTTCAGGAATGATCCTTTAAAATGATCTGTAGAACATCCAGAAAATCTTCAGGAATGATCCTTAAAATGATCTGTAGAACATGCAGAAAACCAGAAGGTTTTCTGCATGTTCTTCCTTCAGGAATTATCCTTTAAATGATCTGTAGAACATGCAGAAAACCTTCAGGAATTATCCTTTAAATGATCTGTAGAACATGCAGAAAACCTTCAGGAATGATCCTTTAAATGATCTGTAGAACATGCAGAAAACCTTCAGGAATGATCCTTTAAATGATCTGTAGAACATGCAGAAAACCTTCAGGAATGATCCTTTAAATGATCTGTAGAACATGCAGAAAACCTTCAGGAATGATCCTTTAAAATCATCTGTAGAACATGCAGAAAACCTTCAGGAATGATCCTTTAAAATCATCTGTAGAACATCCAGAAAACCTTCAGGAATGATCCTTTAAAATCATCTGTAGAACATGCAGAAAACCTTCAGGAATGATCCTTTAAAATCATCTGTAGAACATCCAGAAAGCCTTCATGAATGATCCTTTAAAATCATCTGTAGAACATGCAGAAAACCTTCAGGAATGATCCTTTAAATCATCTGTAAAAAATCCAGAAAGCCTTCAGGAATGATCCTTTAAAATGATCTGTAGAACATCCAGAAAATCTTCAGGAATGATCCTTAAAATGATCTGTAGAACATGCAGAAAACCTTCAGGACTGATCCTTTAAAATCATCTGTAGAACATCCAGAAAACCTTCAGGAATGATCCTTTAAATGATCTGTAGAACATGCAGAAAATCTTCAGGAATGATCCTTTAAATGATCTGTAGAACATGCAGAAAACCTTCAGGAATGATCCTTTAAAATCATCTGTAGAACATGCAGAAAACCTTCAGGAATGATCCTTTAAATGATCTGTAGAACATGCAGAAAATCTTCAGGAATGATCCTTTAAATCATCTGTAAAAATCCAGAAAGCCTTCAGGAATGATCCTTTAAATCATCTGTAGAACATCCAGAAAGCCTTCAGGAATGATCCTTTAAATGATCTGTAGAACATCCAGAAAACCTTCAGGAATGATCCTTTAAATGATCTCTAGAACATGCAGAAAACCTTCAGGAATGATCCTTTAAATGATCTGTAGAACATCCAGAAAACCTTCAGGAATGATCTTTTAAAATCATCAGTAGAACATCCAGAACCCTTCGGCCATAACTCAGGGGTCTGGAGATAAAAACTGGAAATAATCACATTTCTCCTAAAATCTCTAGACTGCATTCTTCGCTTCCTCTTTCCCCATTCCTAATCTTCCTTAAATTTGTGTTTTTAAGCCTTTAGTTTTAATGTTAGTATTTTATTGTCAGTCTTTATAGTTTCCATATTTTGTTGAATCATATTGATCTTTTCAAGCTTTGTTTCTCTCTTTGAAACACACATTATACATTTCTAAAAAGACTCGTTGTGATGGAGCTGCAGACGTCTCACGCTGTCCTTGTGTCCCTGCAGCTGTCCTCCATGACAGACACCATCGTCCACGTCCAATCAGACCGCAGCTTCTACATCAGCATCCAGACCTGGCCGCTGCCGGACTCTCACCGAGTCTACAAGGAACACGCTCACAGAGTTGCTCACCTGAGCCAGGTAACATGGGGAGCAGCAGGGTGGGCGGGTCCGCCTCCTCTTTAATGAGCCAGTCCTTCTAAAGGATTATTACACTTAGAGCGCAGTTAAACGTCCTGATCCGGTCAGCAGGAACTACTGAAACGGGTTAAACATGTTTATCAGAGCAATGGAAACTCCTGTTTGGATCAGAGAACCAGTGAACTGACTGTTTAACGGCGGCTGAATGTTACAGCACCCCCTCTGGTAGAGACGAGTAACACCGCTAAAGTCACCTGAATGGCAGCAATATGACAGTAAAAACAAAGTTTAATCAGAACTTTTACAAAGTGGGAATAAAAAAATCATAAGAAATGTTTGTTTTAAACAGAATCCCTGCAGGCAGAATATCGTCTGCAGATGAAATATGAAAATTGTCCCAATTTGTAGGAAGATTTAATGAGTGATCCGTGACTTCCTGTAGCAATAAAAAAGGGGGTCAGGGTTCCCATAGTCACTCTTCAAAAGGGGAAACATGAGAGAACACGTGTCTTCATCAGTCAGGAAAGCAGGTTCTCACCCAAACGGCTTCACAGTCAGAACAATAACTCAGCTGGTACCAGGTCAAACCAGGCTGGACCACAACCCAAGGAGGATGTCTCCACAGCTCGCTGCTACAGACCCTCCAGACACCTAACGCCAGCAGGTTGCATGCTGGGAAAAAACCTTTCCTGTCCCGCCATCCCAAACAGAAACGTGGAGTTTTGCTCAGTACGGTGGAGGGCTTGTGATGCTGTGGGCCTGGTTCTTCTCCTCAGAGAGCCTGGCATCATGGACATCAATACAGAGGTGGCTCAGCATGATATCAGCCTTCTTCCACCATCTCAGTCAGACCTCAATCCTGTAGGAAAACTGGGCTGAGCTTCAGGAGGAACCAGGACTCTGGACCTCCCTCCTGTCACTGAATCAACCAGATCAAACTGAGTGAAGGAGTCAGTGTGGGAAAAACAGGGATCTGGGAGAGTAGTTAGAACACACAGCTGAGTTTAATCCAAGTAAAGGAGGTCAGGAACAGAAACCACATAAGCAGAAAACCGGAGGAGCCAAGAACTCAGAGGTTCACCGCTGCTCTACGCAGCTTAAAGACAGCTTTAGGTTCGGGTGGGGTGCTAAACGTTAGCTTCAGGATGCTAACAGCTGTGTGTTGTGCTTCTCAGCTGGTCACTCTGCTGCTGGATTTGGAGCGCCTCGCCACCTGCCGAGGGTTGAGGGTTCAAGTCCCCCCCGGTCTGCAGCAGGTGCGATCAGCAGGCTGCCACCTGCTGGTGGCTCGTCCCTTCCACACCTGCTTGCCCTGCCTGCTGGAAGAGGAGTCAGAGGAGGACGAGGAGTCAGAGGACGAAGATGGGACCATGTCGTTAGACTGCTGATCTGGACAGTTTGCAAAGATTTAAATAAATGCAGTGTTATGAAAGTACCATCAGGTTAAGCTAGGACTGCTGGGTAATGGAGTCCCCAGCTCTGAGTGGATTCTCCAGCAGCTGTCGTCCAAACGTTTCTACCTCAGTTTTTACTACTGACCTGAGCTCCTGTTCGGGGTTGAAGCAGGAAGGACAGATGGTGAAGTGACAGCCCGGAAGGACTGATGTTGTCCTCTGAATGTTTGTTTTATCAGAAAGAGAGTTTTGTACTTTTGATACGTTTATAAAGTGTTTTTTTTCCAGAAGCCTTTTGGTCTGAAGCCTTTGTTTCACACGTCAGACGCCTGCAAGTAGAAAAAAGTCTTCTGTGAAGCTCTGTAGGTTACAAGGCTTTTAACCCTGATCATCAATGCTTGCTTAGAAAAACAGATGAAACAAAAACTGCAAGCAGTTACAAAGCCCAGCCCAGCATGGCAGGTCCCATGGTCCATCAACCCAGTGTGTCTACATCTAAATGTGTGCATATTTCAGTCTCCTGCATCATAGACTGATGTCTGACCCACTGGGCCACCAGCTCCATGTGAAACCCAGAGAAAATCCGCTGGGTTTACCGTTAGAACGCTAATAGAACACGTTCTGTAGGGTTGCATAGCTCTGCAGACTTCAGATAGCCATCTGTTTGAGCTAAAATCCTAAAAATAATACCAAATGACAATAGACCAACCTACATGCTGGATTTTTTATGCTGCTTTATCAAAGAATTATATGGAAATAAAACTTAAACTTTGTCACAAAGTTGGAACATTTAATGCCAAGTGGCGTGCTTAAAAAAGCCCAGATTTGTACCAAACTGACGAGGAATGCGAGCCGCGATGTGTTAAACCACTGTGCCCAAGATTCTCAAAGGATTGTGGGAAATATACAGATGCCTTGATAAGGCAAATATCAGTGTGATGAAATTTCAAAATGGAGCTTAACAAGTGCATGAAATGTTAGAAATTATCCACAGAACTTTTCCTGAAAATCTTTGCCAATTTTATCTTATTTTTAATGTTAGAAGTCAGATTTAGGAATTTCCCTGTCCACTTATGTCAGTCATAACCGTGATGAAGACGTTGTCCAAGGGCCTTGAAGGAAGGAATGTTTGGTGAAAATACCATTAGCTGTTTTTGCATAATAAACGTATCAATATTACGACGCCCGTAGAGACAGAGAGTCACCGAGCAGATATTTCAAAGTTACAAAGCTAACTTCTCCCCTAAAAACCTTTTTCAAATTACTTGTTATAGACAACTTTATTCACAACTTTTACTCTTCTCTGCCAAGGATACATCTTGTAAACCATCCTTCAAATCGGGAAAACCAAGGAGACATTTGTCGGCTGCATTTTAAGGATTTTTAGAAAGGGGCTGCATCCGAAACGTTATAATTTTATTTTCCTCTATTAATGATGAAAAATATGCTGCTCTAACTGCGAAGTCTTTTTTATACAACAGTATTGAATAATCACCTTTTTCAAGGGGGCTACGTTGTCTAATCGAAAACGCAACGACGAAGTGATAATTATAAATATAATTATTGTAGTATATATATATGAGTAAATTATAAATAATTTACTCTCAGGGGCAGAGTAGTCAGAATAACCTCAAAGGTTATTAAACTAGTCAGACAAGACAGGGTAATGATGAAATATTTGTTCACACTAAATGTTTCAGCACAAGATCCAGAGTATGAAGACAGGAGTGAGTAGGTCTGTGCATGTTTTGAGCACAAGAATCTAAAAAAGCATTACGGTTACATTTAGGGGATCACTTTTAATGTGAACCCCGAATGTTAAAATCTCTCCAACCACTGGAACGACATCATTAGTAATCACAGTTCTGATGCACAGACGAGACAAACTGCTGCATATTTACTCTGTCTTTATTTGAATCTCATATAAAACTCAGTGTGGAACCTGTTTCTGATGTTTTGTGACTGGGCGTGGTCTCTTGGCATTGTGGGAGAACATGGTGGACAGACAAGACAGGAAATGGACAAAAAAACAGAGGCACTTGTTCTGATCCGGAGCTACAGTTCATCCCATCACTATGACGCGGCTGCCACGGTGACTCTGAGGATGCCGGATAACAGCTGGACCTGACATCAGTGTGTGTGGGTATGGCTCTGTTAAATCATCATTTTCATTTTTACAAGCAGGCAAGCAGATCACCCCTCAGGTTCTGTTCATCTCTAATCATATCAATAATATATCAGTAATATCAATAATCATGTCAGGGATCATTTACACATTAGAAAAATAAAAAAATCATTCCGGTTGTATTCACATGCTGAGGACATACAGTCACAAGACAGCGCTGGCATTTGCATACAGTTTAAAGGATCATGATGATGCTGGAGGACCAGGGCGCAGTTCAACCAAACATGCCACGGTTACCAAGGTCCCAAGGTGGAGACATGACTGGTTAGAGGGCTGAGGCTCAATCCGAAAACCCTGAAAGAGCCGGGACTCGTTAGCCAAAGAGGAAGAGCGTCAGCGGTCGCCATGATGCTGTCTGAATAGTGCAGTCAGTGAGGAAGCAGGAAGGAAAGGAGCCTGGATGCTTCCTCCCGTGGTTAGCTTAGCCTAGGAACCTCACAACGTCCCTTACCGACACTAAGAACCCTTTAGGAATCCCACAATCCTTTGCGTGCCATGACGTATCAGCACAGCCTCCTTACATAAACCAACTAAAACATGCGTAGAGCAGAGAGCGTCTCTTTGTAGCTCATGTCCAGAAGGCTTTTGGATCTGACTCCATCCTCCATGTTTCCGTCAGTAATGACGTCAGAGTTAAAGTCTGGAATCAGCTCAGCAGCTGAAGCTCCTTTCCTCCCTGATGGACTTCTGCTGACCCAGGAAAGGTCAAAGGTCAAGGAGCAGGAGCTAGGAACAGGAGCTTGGAGCTAGGAACAGGAGGTAGGAGATAGGAACAGGAGCTAGGAACTAGGAACAGGAGCTAGGAACAGGAGCTAGGAACAGGAGCTAGGAGCAGGAGCTAGGGGCTAGGTGCTAGGAGCAGGAGCTAGGGGCTAGGAGCTAGGAACAGGAGCTAGGAGCAGGAGCTAGGAACAGGAGCTAGGGGCTAGGTGCTAGGAGCAAGAGCTAGGGGCTAGGAGCTAGGAACAGGAGCTAGGGGCTAGGAGCTAGGGACAGGAGCTAGGAGGTGGGAGATAGGACCAGGAGCTAGGGGCTAGGTGCTAGGACCAGGAGCTAGGGGCTAGGAGCTAGGAACAGGAGCTAGGGGCTAGGAGCTAGGAACAGGAGCTAGGAATAAGAGCTAGGAGCTAGGAAAAGGAGCTAGGAACAGGAGCTAGGGGCTAGGAGCTAGGGACAGGAGCTAGGCGCTAGGAGCTAGGGGCTAGGTGCTAGGAGCTAGGAACAGGAGCTAGGGGCTAGGTGCTAGGAGCAGGAGCTAGGGGCTAGGAGCTAGGAACAGGAGCTAGGGGCTAGGAGCTAGGGACAGGAGCTAGGAGGTGGGAGATAGGACCAGGAGCTAGGGGCTAGGTGCTAGGGGCTAGGAGCTAGGAACAGGAGCTAGGGGCTAGGAGCTAGGAACAGGAGCTAGGGGCTAGGAGCTAGGGACAGGAGCTAGGCGCTAGGAGCTAGGGGCTAGGCGCTAGGAGCTGTTATTAAGGGTGTTCGGATGGAGCCTGAGAATGAGGCAGGATGGGTAATGAGGTGCAGGCGTGATTCAGCGAGCAGGTCCATGTCCAGATGTTCTCTGGCCAATCAGAGACTGGTTCATCAGCACTCGTCCAATAGGACACAGTAAGAGGCGGGGCTTCTCTCAGCAGGCCAACCAAATAAGCCCTTATTAAGCCAATAAAAAAGTTCAGTGAATGAAAAAAGAACGTGTCCTCCCTGCTGGCCAATCAGAGAGAAAGTCCGTCCACTAAGACCCGCCCACTGAGCCTGCTGCCCGTCAGAACCTGGGTCAGCCTCTGAGGGCTTGGTGTCAGCCAGCGCCCCGGCCCGGTGTCAGGGTTCTCCCTGGCAGCAGGAGCGATGCTGGATGCTGATTGGCTGATCTCTGAGAAGCTGGCTGCTGATTCGCTGTCAGATGGAGGCTTGTCATCATTCATCGGCATCAGGAAGGAGAACGCCACCTGCGGAGCTGCAGCTGAGCTCCCATGATGCTTTGCATGGCGGCCGACGGTGTGGGTCTTCCTCCTCTCACTCTTGCTTCCGCCCTCCTCCTCTGGTGACGAGAACCCCCCGGGTGAAGCTCCGTTTCTCGGTAAGCTCCTGCTCCTCCTCCCCTGCTTCTGACTAACCGTCCGACTTCTCTCCTCCTCCACCTTCTTCTTTCTTCTTCTCATGTACTTCTCCTCTTCCTCCTCTGCTTGTCGTCTCCTCTCAGTCTCCTTTTCCTCCTTTTTCCATCTCATCCGCTCTTCTTCCTCCACCAGGTCCAGGTCCAGGTCAGGAGGTCCTGCTCCTCCTGTTCTCCGTTTGGTTTCCACCGTCCTCTCCTTCTTTCTCTCTCCTCCTCCTCCTCCAGCAGCGCCTCCTTCTCCCCACTGCCTGCTGAGGGAAACGGTTGCCATGGTTACTGTCTCCTGCTCCTGGGAGGAGGCGGGGGAGAGGGCTCCTTCCTCAGGGCCTGCTGGAGCAAACAGAAACAACGTTCAGAAGCGTAATAATTCAAACCAGCTTTAACAGAAAACACGACGTGAACATGTGACCTGATCACATGACTGTGGCTCGATGATGATGATGCTGAGGGAGAGATGAAGGGATGAAGACAGAGGGAGGGAGGAGAAACAGAGCTACCAACCGCGAGTTCTCCGTGCGTCCGATCACGTAGAAGCAGGGCTCGCCCTGTTTGGAGTTGGTCATACAGAGAGACAGGCTGGACAGCTCCACTGAGGAGGAGGAGGAGGAGGAGGAAGAGGAGGAGGAGGAGGAGGAGGAGGAGGAGGAGAGGAGAGTAGTCAAACGGTCAGAGAGAAGCAGGAATTCTGAACAGGTTCACCGGCTCAGAAACAGGCCAGCTGACCTGCGACCTCAGAACGAACCGAAACTGAAAGATTTGTAAAAAACACGTTAACATGGAAACAGTAGGGGTCAGAGGTCGCTCCGCTACAAGCAGTTGCCATCTCGTGGTTACAAAATAATTACCTCGTTAACCTGGCATAACGAGGTAATTAGCCGGGAAAGGCTGCGTTTTTAGAAGCGGTCATGTTTTGTTTTTTCTTCAGCTCCGTGTTTTAGTCATCCTCGTTCCTACTGAGACCAGGAGGACGACGCTTTTAAGAAGCAGGTTTCACGCTAAAGCTACGACTCGTTACCTCCAGACCAACCTGCCTGTGCTTTATTTCTAATAGAGGAAAAATGTAAGCCAAGCACCAGACACTTTGGTTCTGACCCTGTTCTAAAATGGTCCATAATCACCATGTTAGCAGCAAAGGTCATGTCAGTCTGCTTCAGCAGCACCGAAATGGGACGTGGCCCAGGAGGCTATCTGCTGTAAATAATCCCAGTGAAGGCAGGAGATGAGCTGCAGCACGCTCCTCTGAAGGGTTTACAGCCTTCCACTGATGTTTGATAGCGGCTGGATCTACTGGGGGCGCTCGTTCTGCAGACATTTCCTCACCGCTGCGTCCCACCGTGTCCTGGTGCCGTCTTCCTGTCACCTCACCATGTCAGTACAGAAAAGCTCCTTCCTGATGGCCGTTTTATCAGAGCTGCAGAATATCAGCAAATTATACCAGTAATCCCCAGGATCTGCTGACAGGAAACACCCCAGGAGGTTGCTGGTTTGATTCCCTGTCAGGACAGCCTGCCATGAGGCTGTCCTGCTGGTAAAACAGACAGCAGATGGCGCCATCGTGTCCCGCTCTGCTCACAGATCCTCTTAGGACCAGCAGAGCAGACCCACAACCAAAGACCTGCCTGCTGTCTCTAAAATGGCCGCCATGCGGCAGCAGACGCTGGAGAGCATAAAGTTTTTAAATCGTCAGTCAGCAGAAGGTCTCGGACCTGATGTCCTCCTACAGCTTCAAGTCTAAATAAACATTATTTAAGGCGGTCGGTGAAGCAGACACAGGTGAGCGTCACCTGTACGGCGCAGAGCCTAAAGTCTCACCATAATCTGGAACGTATCCATTTCCCTTCTTCAGAACCAGATGGATCCGGTGTCCTCCTCTCCGGATCTGCTCCACGGCCTGACTGTGGGTCATTCCTGCCGCGCTGTCTCCGTTTATCTCCACCAGCTGGTCGGACACCTGCGGCACAGGTAAGCACACCTGGTTAACGGGCACAGGCTGAAACAGGTGTGTGGATCTGAGAAGTCAAAGGGTCCAAACTGTGAGCTGGAGCTCCTGGAGCAGCTGGAGCTTCATCTACAGGTGGACTTTAGACCCAGAGCACACGTTACTTAGGCCTCCATCTATGCTCCAACCCTCCTGAGAAATGGATCAGTACAGAAACGACTGGATCCAAGAGGCTGGAGAGCTTCCTCCACCTTAGAGATGAGGAAAGGAGCTGCACCACCCAGGAGGAGCTTTGGGCTGAATGTCAGGCTTTGAAAGAGTGACGCATGTTTGATAATTGCTGTTAATAGATCCTGAGAAAAACTGTTGAAGGCTGTGAAAAGAAATTAATTAATCTGACACATGGACACCAGCAGAATGCACTACGTTATCAACGTTTATGTCCATTATCTGTTTAACCTCGGCTCAAACGTCTCATGGTGTAACAGCTCTGACCCGTTGCACCATGAGACGTTTAGTCCAGATCTACACGACGTCAGGCGCTCATAGATTAGACGCACACGCTAATCCAGCTATGCGTCTACATGAATCCAGTATTAATATAATCCTGTTTTTACTACCTCTCCATTACGGCCGTAACGTTCCCTGCGGTGCAGTTTGGATGTTTCTCCAGGTTTCTGAGCCGAGCTGCAGGCAGGAGGCTTTCAGGCGGGCAGGTAGTAGCTCATCAGCCAGGAACCTACAGACTGCTTAAACAGGGACAGTATGGGTTCTGCCGGTTCCTTCAGGTTCAGTGCTGTCCCAGCACAGAGCTACGTGTGGAGAACAAGTGGACTCTGGGGAGAACTCTGGTTCTCCTCTCCACAGCAAAGAGCGGTCAGCTAGTTGCCCACCGTGTAGGGTATGCTGGACCGGGTGGAGTTTGTTGGTGAGGGACCTAACATCGGCCCGGAGGACGCTCGGCAGCGCCGGTCTGTGTGCGGCAGCCGTTAGCCGGGTGCACAGGCCCGCACTCTGCCGTGTCTCCTTTCACCACACGGCGCCGTCCAGGCCTCAGGGAGGTGGGGGTCCGGTCTCCACGGTGGGTGTCCGGTCTCCACGGTGGGTGTCCGGTCTCCACGGTGGGGGGTCCGGTCGCCACAACAAGCAGCTCTGTCTCAGCAGCACCTGCGCCTGGTCCTGTTATCTGTCTCCAGTGGAAGTGGGACCAGCTGAGGTGGATGTGTCTGACCACTGTGGGACATTTTCAGGACGCGCTCCACAACGTAAAGGGACACAGCCTGGTAAGGGTGTGGTCTGAGGTCTGGACTAAGTCTAGGTCAGGGGTCAGGACGTTCTGGTGATGGGTAGGGGTGTGCGTACCTGTATCTTGTTGCTGCGCTGGGCCGGCCCCCCCTCCATCAGGCCCAGGACGTACAGCCCCATGTTGTACTCGCTGCCCCCCCTCAGAGAGAAGCCGAACCCTGTTGGACCTCGTTCCAGATCCACGCTGTAGAACCTGGACTCATCCTGGAACACAGAACCAAGACGCTGCTGGGACCACTGCTACTGAGATCCAGAACATCCAGCACGTCCCTCAGGAACATCCTGTTGATGTAACTAGAAGAAGAGTAACTAAAGGCTTTCTCCTGCTCTGTAATATTTTAAACTCTGGAACATCTTCTGATCTTAAGGAAAAATTAAAGCTGCTCTGATGAAACATGAAAAGATCTCATTTTTATTGAGCCAGATGAATTCCTGCAGGCTATTTTCATCTGAATATCCTCCCTGATTCAGCATTTTATAGATTTCTCTGAGCTCAGGGCTCTGCCTCTCTGCTGCTGCTGGCTGAGGTAATCACAGAACGACGCTGACCTTTGACCTCCCTCTGGGCCCTTTGACCAGGCGTCCATCGGTGTCGAGGTCGGCTCCGTCTGAGCAGGGCCCTGTGGAGGAGAGAGAAGGCGTGAGGCCCGGGTGTGCTGGACTGGCCGTGTCTGTGTGTCTGTATTTACGCTGTTTGGGGGTGATGCTCAGCCGCAGCGAGTTCCCCGCCCTCCTCAGGATCTGGGACAGGTCCCTGTGCTGCAGCCCACCCACCGCCCGACCCTCCACCGCCTCCAGCCGGTCTCCGGGCTGGATCTGGCCGCTGCGCGCCGCCGGGCTGCCGCGCCGCACCGTCACGAAGCGGTGCGCCATCATGGAGGAGGCTGCAGAGACAGGTGGAGGTTTTCAGTGCTGGACAGAGCCGGTAAAGTCTGACAGAACGGTGCTAAAGTGAGAAGTCACACGCTGAATAATAAATGAGCTGAACTTTAATTATTGAGGCGTGTTCAGTCTGCTCGGCTGAACGGGAGCAGCCGCTCCATCCATCAGTCATCAGCCTGGTTTCTGCTCCACTGATGGATGGAGGATGGTCCTCCTCTTCTGGATCCAGGGTCACCAGAACCTAATCAAACCATCTGGTTCTAAAATCCATCCAAGCTAAACTCAGGAGAACAAAAACACTGCAGAGCTGTCATGAATTCAGCTGAAGTCCAACCCCAACAGAACCGCCTTCAGCGCCAAACGCTCTCAGCTTTATTCTCACAGAATTCTGGAGGAGTTTCATTGAGGTTCCTGCTCAGCTCTCCAACACCAGCATTTCAGTCAGGTAGATGTTTGGACTTTGACTAGGCCACAGCCGCACCGCTTATTTCCTTGTTTATTTATTTCAAACATTAGAATGAAATAAGCATAAACTGTTGAAAACAGGAGCAGGCAGAAGGTTAGGGCCTCAGCAGTCATTCATTCAGGTCTAACCGCACCAGTCAAACCCTTAAATAATCACCCATTTACACACCAGCAGCAGCATTTAACGTCCTTTGAGCGACCCACACTGCAGAACATATTTTTATTTGTTATATGCCGTTTCAAACTGACGTATTTTGTTGAAGTCCATCATCTAATCCATTCCATAGATGCACCTCACACAGGGACACAAACACTCGTCTGCTCTCCATCACTCAACATCTTTTAAAGGTTGTGTATAGGTTGATAATTTCTTACTTTGAACATGAATTGCAGTTTTAAGTTTGACATGGAATATAAGTATATTTGATTTTAAAAACAGCAGATCTGTATGTTCCCCATATCTGTCTTTATGTACCGTTCTAATTGTTTTCTCTGCAGGTTTGTTTAGTATCTATTGCTCCACACAATAACTCAGACATGGTAAAACTAGCATTATATACAATAAGCAGAGATTTGTGGTCCAGAACATTTCCTATTGTGAAAACGCTCTCTGCTAGTTTTGGTTTCACTTGACAGTCTGTGGCTAGAATAGAAAATGTCTATTATAACCATATTATATTCTATTAAATAGAATAGAAATAAATATTCTTTAATATTTTGATAGCATAAAAACTTCGGCTGTTCCAGATTGAGGCTGTGTTTGGGATCCTGGTTCTGGTCTGGACCCAGTTTGGACCAAGATTCAGCTGATGGGCAGATACCCGGGCCCAACATCAGCCCTCCGCCGCTGTGTTTGGGTTCCTCCACCACGGTTCTGTCCGTCATGGTTCCTCCACCACGGTTCTGTCCGTCATGGTTCCTCCGTCATAGTTCTTCCATCATGGTTCTGTCCATCATAGTTCTGTCCACCACGGTTCTGTCCATCCTGGTTCTGTCCACCATGGTTCTGTCCATCATAGTTCCTCCATTATGGTTTCCTCCATCATGGTTCTGTCCATCATGGTTCCTCCACCACGGTTCTGTCCGTCATGGTTCCTCCACCACGGTTCTGTCCGTCATGGTTCCTCCACCACGGTTCTGTCCATCATGGTTCCTCCATCATAGTTCTTCCATCATAGCTCCTCCATCATGGTTCTGTCCATCACAGTTCTGTCCATCATGGTTCCTCCATCATAGTTCTTCCATCATAGTTCTGTCCATCATGGTTCTTCCATCATAGTTCTGTCCATCCTGGTTCTGTCCACCATAGTTCTGTCCATCATAGTTCCTCCATCATGGTTCTGTCCATCATGGTTCCTCCATCATAGTTCTGTCCATCATGGTTCTGTCCATCATGGTTCTTCCATCATAGTTCTGTCCCTCGTGGTTCTGTCCATCATGGTTCCTCCATGGTTCTGTCCCTCGTGGTTCTGTCCATCATGGTTCTTCCATCATGGTTCTGTCCATCATGGTTCTGTCCATCATGGTTCTTCCATCATAGTTCTGTCCCTCGTGGTTCTGTCCATCATAGTTCCTCCATCATAGTTCTGTCCCTCATGGTTCTGTCCATCATGGTTCTGTCCATCATGGTTCTTCCATCATAGTTCTGTCCCTCGTGGTTCTGTCCATCATGGTTCCTCCATGGTTCTGTCCCTCGTGGTTCTGTCCATCATGGTTCTTCCATCATAGTTCTGTCCCTCGTGGTTCTGTCCCTCATGGTTCTGTCCATCATAGTTCTTCCATCATAGTTCTGTCCCTCATGGTTCCTCCATCATAGCTCCTCCATCATGGTTCTGTCCATCACAGTTCTGTCCATCATGGTTCCTCCGTCATAGTTCTTCCATCAGGGTTCTGTCCATCATAGTTCTGTCCACTACGGTTCTGTCCATCCTGGTTCTGTCCATCATGGTTCCTCCATCATAGTTCTTCCATCATGGTTCTGTCCATCATGGTTCTGTCCATCATGGTTCTTCCATCATAGTTCTGTCCCTCGTGGTCCTGTCCATCATAGTTCCTCCATCATAGTTCTGTCCCTCGTGGTTCTGTCCATCATGGTTCCTCCATGGTTCTGTCCCTCGTGGTTCTGTCCATCATGGTTCTGTCCATCATGGTTCCTCCATGGTTCTGTCCCTCGTGGTTCTGTCCATCATGGTTCTGTCCATCATGGTTCTGTCCATCATGGTTCTTCCATCATAGTTCTGTCCCTCGTGGTTCTGTCCCTCATGGTTCTGTCCATCATAGTTCTTCCATCATAGTTCTGTCCCTCATGGTTCCTCCGTCATAGTTCTTCCATCATGGTTCTGTCCATCATAGTTCTGTCCACTACGGTTCTGTCCATCCTGGTTCTGTCCACCATGGTTCTGTCCATCATAGTTCCTCCATCATGGTTCTGTCCATCATGGTTCTGTCTATCATGGTTCTTCCATCATAGTTCTGTCCATCATGGTTCTTCCATCATAGTTCTTCCATCATAGTTCTGTCCCTCGTGGTTCTGTCCATCATGGTTCTTCCATCATAGTTCTGTCCCTCGTGATCTGTCCATCATGGTTCCTCAATGGTTCTGTCCCTCGTGGTTCTGTCCATCATGGTTCCTCCATCATAGTTCTGTCCATCATGGTTCTGTCCATCATGGTTCTTCCATCATAGTTCTGTCCCTCGTGGTTCTGTCCATCATGGTTCCTCCATGGTTCTGTCCCTTGTGGTTCTGTCCATCATGGTTCTGTCCATCATAGTTCTGTCCATCATGGTTCTGTCCATCATGGTTCTGTCCATCATGGTTCTTCCATGATAGTTCTGTCCATCATGGTTCTTCCATGATAGTTCTGTCCATCATAGTTCCTCCATCATAGTTCTTCCATCATGGTTCCTCCATCACGGTTCTGTCCATCATAGTTCCTCCCTCATAGTTCTTCCATCATAGTTCTGCCCCTCATGGTTCTGTCCATCATAGTTCTTCCATCATAGTTCTGTCCCTCATGGTTCCTCCATCATAGCTCCTCCATCATGGTTCTGTCCATCACAGTTCTGTCCATCATGGTTCCTCCGTCATAGTTCTTCCATCATGGTTCTGTCCATCATAGTTCTGTCCACTACGGTTCTGTCCATCCTGGTTCTGTCCACCATGGTTCTGTCCATCATAGTTCCTCCATCATGGTTTCCTCCATCATGGTTCTGTCCATCATGGTTCTGTCTATCATGGTTCTTCCATCATAGTTCTGTCCCTCGTGGTTCTGTCCATCATGGTTCCTCCATGGTTCTGTCCCTCGTGGTTCTGTCCATCATGGTTCTGTCCATCATGGTTCTGTCCATCATGGTTCTGTCCATCATGGTTCTTCCATCATAGTTCTGTCCCTCGTGGTTCTGTCCATCATAGTTCCTCCATCATAGTTCTGTCCCTCATGGTTCTGTCCATCATGGTTCTTCCATCATAGTTCTGTCCATCATGGTTCTTCCATCATAGTTCTGTCCCTCGTGGTTCTGTCCATCATGGTTCCTCAATGGTTCTGTCCCTCGTGGTTCTGTCCATCATAGTTCTGTCCCTCATGGTTCTGTCCATCATGGTTCTGTCCCTCGTGGTTCTGTCCATCATGGTTCCTCCATGGTTCTGTCCCTCGTGGTTCTGTCCATCATGGTTCTGTCCATCATGGTTCTTCCATCATGGTTCTGTCCATCATGGTTCTGTCCATCATGGTTCTTCCATCATAGTTCTGTCCCTCGTGGTTCTGTCCATCATAGTTCCTCCATCATAGTTCTGTCCCTCATGGTTCTGTCCATCATGGTTCTTCCATCATAGTTCTGTCCCTCGTGGTTCTGTCCATCATGGTTCCTCCATGGTTCTGTCCCTCGTGGTTCTGTCCATCATGGTTCTGTCCATCATGGTTCTTCCATCATAGTTCTGTCCCTCATGGTTCTGTCCATCATGGTTCCTCCATCATAGTTCTGTCCCTCATGGGTCCTCCATCATTGTTCCTCCATCCTGATTCTGTCCATCACGGTTCTGTCCATCATTGTTCCTCCATCATAGTTCTGTCCCTCATGGTTCTGTCCATCATGGTTCTTCCATCATAATTCTGTCCCTCATGGTTCTGTCCATCATGGTTCCTCCATCATAGTTCTGTCCCTCATGGGTCCTCCATCATTGTTCCTCCATCCTGATTCTGTCCATCACGGTTCTGTCCATCATGGTTCCTCCACCACGGTTCTGTCCGTCATAATTCCTCCGTCATGGTTCTGTCCATCACGGTTCTGTCCGTCATGGTTCTATCCACCATGGTTCCTCCATAATAGTTCTGTCCGCCATGGTTCCTCCACCACGGTTCTGTCCATCCGGGTTCTGTCCACCATGGTTCTGTCCATCATAGTTCTGTCCCTCGTGGTTCTGTCCATCATGGTTCTGTCCATCATAGTTCTTCCATCATAGTTCTGTCCCTTAATGGTTCTGTCCATCCTGGTTCTTCCATCATAGTTATGTCCATCATAGTTCTTCCATCATAGTTCTGTCCCTCATGGTTCTGTCCATCCTGGTTCTTCCATCATAGTTATGTCCATCATAGTTCTGTCCCTCATAGTTCTTCCATCATAGTTCTGTCCACCATGGTTCTGTCCATCATAGTTCTTCCATCATAGTTCTGTCCCTCGTGGTTCTGTCCATCATGGTTCCTCCATCACGGTTCTGTCCATCATGGTTCCTCCGTCATGGTTCCTCCATCCTGGTTCTGTCAATCCTGGTTCTGTCCATCATGGTTCCTCCACCACGGTTCTGTCCATCACAGTTTTGTCCGTCATGGTTCTGTCCACCATGGTTCCTCCACCACAGTTCTGTCCATCCTGGTTCTGTCCACCATGGTTCTGTCCATCATGGTTCCTCCACCACGGTTCTGTCAATCACAGTTCTGTCCGTCATGGTTCTGTCCACCATGGTTCCTCCATAATAGTTCTGTCCACCATGGTTCCTCCACCACAGTTCTGCCCATCCTGGTTCTGTCCATCTTGGTTCTGTCCATCAGTGTTCATCATCTCTGGTCTCCTGGTCTTTCCTCCAGGAGCAGCTCTGCTGACCTCAGTCCTGCTGCCATCTTGGTTCTTTAACCTTCAACCTTCCAGCAGCCAGACTGGTAGAGGCGTTCTTCTCGAGGTCCTGTCAGGAGTCCATGGTGGACGGATCGTTGAGGACTGATATTAAGCAGGTGGTCATAATGTTGTGCAGGACGGTTGAACCTTAAACTCAGGGTTGTTGGTCAGAATCTCCTTTCAGTGATCTAACCTTTGGAGACGCCAACTCTTGGTCTGCAGGACATAAAGGATCCCAGAGTTCAGGAGCTGACTCTTAGCTGCAGCGTTTTATCGGGTTTTAAACAAACATGTTCTGCTTTATCCTGGAAAACATTTTAACCCCCTGGATTCGGATCAAGCTGTAAATCCTCCTGGGTTCAGTTTGATCGGCCTGTTTCTGCTCAGAGAGAAACATTTCTGGCAGTTTGTTCCTCTGAGCGAAGCTGCCAGGTTCCCACAAACATTCATCATCTTCGGTCCGTTTCCAGCCTGACTCCAGTGTGCAGCTTCCCCTCCTCTGAGGCGCAGCTTCCTGCCTCACACCAGGTTTAAATCCAGACAGGCCAACCTGGATGGGATCAGTGGGGAGGAACGTTTCCTGGATCAGAGACGCTAATCTCTGAACTGCTGAGAACAAAGAAACTAGAAATGCCACAAGTGGAGAAACGAGCACGTGTTTCAGCTCCGGCGGGCAGCAGCCGTCACATGACCAGCAGCTGAGCCTGAAACCACCAACGCTTATCTCCCGACCCGCTCAACGTCAGGCCCTGAAGCCCCACAGCAGTTTAATCTGAGATTCCCTAACAGCCTGATGTGCACTTTGTGCTAAAACATCTGAGGAACAGGACGAGTGGAAGACGATGCGTTCTCAACCCTAGAAACTAGCTCCAGTACAAGAACCTAACAGAGAGCCCTCAGTCCTCAGGTACATATTATTCATATATTAATGAATAAACTTCCATATCTCAAGTTTTCAGCTCTGATTATGGAAATCTGATGATAGGTGCAGCTTCTTTTACGCAGATACAAGATTTATTCATTTATAAATATATATTACTGATAAATTACCAATAGAAATTAATAATTGTACCCACTGGCGGTTTAAATTAGTTTTAGTGTTAATATAAAATAAACTCATATTTGTTTGAGGGCTGATTCTGTTAAGGCAGAATCAATTCAATTTCAATTCAATTCAATTTTATTTATATAGCGCCAATTCATGAAACATGTCATCTCGATGCACTTTACAAAGTCAATTCAATCATATTATACAGATTGGTCAAAGATTTCTTATATAAGGGAACCAGTTGATTGCTTCAATGTCCCGACAAGCAGCATTCACTCCTGGAGAAGCGTAGAGCTACAGGGAGAGTTGTCTCCATTATCCATGGCTTTGCAGCAATCCCTCATACTGAGCAAGCATGAAGCGACAGTGGGAAGAAAAACCACCCATTAGCGGGAAGGAAAACCTCCAGCAGAACCAGAACCAGGCTCAGTATGAACGGTCATCTGCCTCGACCCACTGGGGGTTACAGAAGACAGAGCAGAGACACAACAAGACAGACAAAAAGCACAGAAGCACACATTGATCCAGTAATCTGTTCTACATTAGATGGTAATAGTGGTGATCTGTCCTCCCTGGATGATGTCACAGTTAACAGAACGTCAGACCAGGTGTACCTACTATGAAGAAAAAAGAGAGAGAACAAAATCAGTCTCTTTAGAATGGATTTATGCTAAAATAAGCTATGCTGATAGAAGCTAAACTATGCTAAGAAAAGGCAGCCAAAGATAAATTAAGCTAAACCAAACCACGATAAACCACAATTAGCTACGTTAAGCTAAACAAAGATAAGGAAACAAAGCTAAGCTGAGGTCAAGTACATTACACTCAAACAAACTAAGCCAAACCCGGGGCTGCGGTCAGGAGGAGGGAAAGTGACGGGTTGAAACGTGGAGGAACCGGGGCGCCATCTGGTGGTTTCGCCACCCATCGGTCTTTTGAGATGGAGAATTCATTGCATATTATAATGTGAAAGATTGCACAGTAACATTAAAGTAGCACCTCAGACCAGTTTATACAGTTTATCTGCATAAGAAGTTGAATTTGTGTGTGTTACACTTTAAATTAACTAAGCAACTTTACCTTAAAGCTATAGTTGGTAATCCTGTTCAGAAACACTTTTTGTTAAATTGGGTGAAATGGCCCTTCCATCCTGAAAGTAGTAAATATACATTATTTATTCAGAAAAAGGAGGTTAAAAATTTTGATCTCTGTGGAGCTGCAGGCCTGTAAAAACTCTGACCAATCCCTGGGGAATCACCTTATCCATTGGTTGTAAATGGTAAACGTCTTGTACTTGTACTGCACTTTGACGACCCCAAAGCGCTTCACACTACAGTCACACCCTGGCGGTGGTGAGCTATGCTAGCAGCTACAGCTGCCCTGGGGCGGACCGACAGAGGCGAGGCTGCCAGACATCAGCGGCACCGGACCCTCTGACCACCGCCAGCAGGCGATGCAGGTGAAATGTCTCGTCCAAGGACACAAGGACTGAGACAGTCGGAGCAGGGGATTGAACCAGCAACCCGCCAATTGTCATCTCTGCGCTACTGTCCCACACACCATCATTCTGACGCGCTCACGTAACGCCAGCGTGCATGCTTAGCAGTTAGCTTAGCGGTTAGCTTAGCGGTTAGCCGTTCATTGTAGCTCCGCTGCTCTCACTGTAGACTTTGAACATGACAGAGAGCCTCAAGAAGCGAACCGCGTTAATGTTTAAGAGAAGAAGAGAAAGGCCTCAGTAGAAAGAAATAAAACCAGAGAGGATTCGGGATATTTTTTAACGCCATCTCCCTGAAGAGTGGAAGAGCAGGTCAGACGGTCTTACGCATTCACAGTTTTTCAAAAAGGGACTTTAGGAAACTTCTGGAAAAATCGCAGACCCTAGCTTTAAGCTGACCTGAGGTAGACTTTGCTAAGGTAAACCAAGCAAACAAATGTAAGCCCAGATAAACTAAAATAAGGTAAACAAAGCTACATCTAACCATGCTAAACTAAATTAAGATGATGTTAGCTAAGATAAACTAAACTACCAAAACATAAATAAGAAATTCAGAAAGGGGATAATGTGCTAAGCTAACAGTATGCCAACAAGTGTAAGCTACGTTAAGCTAAGACAAAGTAAACTGATAATAGCCTAAAATAAAAAAGAGGTAAGATAATAATCTATTGTCAAAGTGATGAAAAGTATACTAAGATTAGATAAGCAAAAAGTAGATAAAGCAAATTTAGCCTTCTCCATTTAGCCCTTTTCCACCTGAATGATTCATAAATCAAAGTTAAACGGCTGAATAAACCCTTTGAAAATGGTAAAAGATCTTTAAGAAGCAATGGGAACTGCAGATTAACTCCAGAAGATGTGGCTGCACAGAAGGAAAACACGAAGAACCGACTGGATCCGGTGTTCTGCAACAGAACCGAAGCTGGACAGAACCGACCATCACAAGCTTCAATCAGCCGGACTTTGTGAGACGGAGACGTGGAAACGGGAGGAAACGTGTGTTGATGCAGCTCATGTGGCCCTGAGAGACGCCGGCTGACCAAACAAACGATCTCAGCAGGTCTGCAGCACAAACAGGATTCATGGAGAACAGAGCGAGGCAGAAAATAAAGCAGCTTTAAAGACGCGCTGAGGTTTCAAAGAGCCAAAGTCTGTGAGTTCAGCACTGTTCAAACAGAACCGGGGAGGCTGGGCAGCGCTGATAAGAGAGTGAGATCAACATGTTCAGCCAGAGGAGGAGGAAGCATGAAGATACACCGGGTGGAGGAGGAGGAGGTTCTCCTGCTGACAGCTGAGATAACAAAGCTGTGACACAGAACCCCACACTCAGAAACCAGTTTAATCAGGAGAACAACCAGTCAGATCTGAGGAACAAACCGCGTCTTCCTTCTGCTGCAGTCAGTCTGAAACCTCCAAGTTTTATCTCCTCAGCTTCATCTGGTTTCTCACCACCTTTCAGGCTCCAGCACATTCCAGGACAACTATGCCAGAACTGATTAATGAGGGAAGAACTGGGAGTTTCCAAACATCTGATAATAATCCTGATCTGGCCAGTCTGGGTTGGATGGGTTCTGCTCCCTCTGCAGAGCAGAACTTCATGAAACCTTTGAAGAAGTCTAGATGACTTTCAGCTGGACAGCCATGTTCTCTGATCCCAGAACCATCATCCAGCACCAGCTGGTAGAACTGAAGCAGGGATTGTTCTCGAGAAGCTTGGTCCAGCTCCACCATCCAGAGCTACATTCACAGCCTTCACTGAGCTGAGAAGAAGGCTGATGTTCTCCTCAGAGAAGGTCCAGCTTCTCTGGGCTCAGAGGCTTCATGATGGACCATCATGGACCAGATGGACCAGTTCTCCAGATGTTTGGTGGGAAAGGAGCACCCAGCCTGTCATCAGGAGGTTGGATCATGGTCTGGGTTTGGACCATCTCCTCTCCTCTGATGGCAGCACGGATGCAGAGAAGTCCAGCTGCTGGACGGAGCAGTTTTTTGAGAAGGACAAGCCTGCACTTTTAGACGACTGAAGAATGGTAACGAATGAGGCCTGGAACTGTTCATGGCCTGGTGACCTCAGCACCAGAAGGTCTTCTCAGGGCTGGTGGAGATGAGAATGTTATGACGTGGACAATCCTTGACTGCCAGGGAAATGCAGCAAAACAATAAAGCTTCGTTCTTGCTCCTAGAAATGTTCTAAAGCTGCAGCTGTGTCAACGTCTCATCCATCCGGCCCGCTGACAGGATCCAGGAGGTTCTGCTGCAGGAGGTTCTGCTGACAACACCAAGTCTCAGAATGGTACCGGGTTCTTTACAACAGCCATCAGAGACAGATCTGAGCTGTGGTGCTGCAGGAGAGTCGGGTTCTGCTGGTTCTGGCTGCAGCTGACTGGACTTTTGCTGCAGCTCTCAGCCTTCACGGTTCTCTGCAGAGGACTCCATAAATCATGCAGAGGCTCAGCTTCCAGGCCGAGCTGGATGAGGCGGTTCTCCTCCAGCCTCTCCATGCCAGGAGTGTGACGAGTCACTGGTTTTATGACGCTGCAGCACTTCATTTAATCCTAACCCATAATTTAATCTTTGCATGTAATCTGTGATAAATGCCAACATTTATGGTTTATATCAGCCTTCCTCCCTCCAGCACCGCGGCCCACTAACCCACAGTGGATCCGTTGCTACATTGTTCCTCCCGGCCCTGAGGTTCCACCTGGGGCCCGGGGCCCAACCCCCACCTGCTGGAGCTCCACCTGCGGACCCATCCACCAGGGCTGTGAACTGCTCCTTTGGTGTTTCCACCACTTGGTCGTCATTGTTCTGATGAAACCCAGCACAGAACCAGAGAGCTCAGGTAACCCTTACCTGCAGCCGCCTGCTGCGGTCACACCCACACACGCTCAAACATACGTGTAGTTAACGTGTTCACCGCTTGGCTCCAGGTGACCGTCTGAAGGTTATCAGGCCGTCCTGTCAGGCCGGATCAGAGCCACAACCTCAGTGAGACCAGGTGCAGCAGGACAGGTGAACACACCTGAGAGCAGCTGCCTGACAAACACACACTGAGCTGCTTCAGGGAGGTTCAGGGATACATTCCTGGGAGCTGATGAAGACTGAGGAGGAGGAGGAGGAGGAGGAGGAGGAGGAGGAGGAGGAGGAGGAGGAGGAGGAGGAGGGAGACAGAGGGGGGGGGGATTGGGAGGAGTCTGGTTAGAAAGAAAGGAGAACCAGAATGTTTTCTCTGCAGCTGGAGGTCACCGGGTTCCCAGAATGAACCTGGAGAATTCTGCTGGTTCTAGCTGAGGAACCAACCAGAACCATCAGTAGATGTTTGATCACAGGTCTAACTGCCCTTCATCCTGAAACATCCTGTCGTACAACACAGGTTCTAGGAGAGGTTCTAGGATTGATCCAGAACATTTCTGATGAACAGTGGAGAACCGTTCTGGATGATCTGATGGACCGGACCTCTGGCTCTAGATGAATAAAACTGAACGGCTCTCATGGTCGACACCACAGGAACCAGCCTCAGCAGAACGTACTGCCTGAGCCCAGAAAGGTTCTGAACCTGGTTCTGTTTTGCTGTCTTCACCTGATTGTGTTCCACCGTGCAGACCGAGTCCAGCTCCTGGTCCACCTGAGCAAAGTCTGCCCACATGGGCTCAGGTGTGGCCGTCCAGCCTCCAGCGCTCACCTGGGACCAGCAGGTAGACGTGGACAGGTGAGCTTTGACCATAAGGTTTTCTTTAATTCAGTTTTCTCTTTAAAGTTGAACGTGTGATCGACCGTGGCCCTGTTGTTCCTTCAGGGCGCTCATCTCTTTTCCTCCATTACCTGAAGAGGCTACAGCTGCACAAACATTAGCCGTTAGCGCGCCTGGCTGCTCTGATTGGTCCAGCGTGAAGCAACGCTCATCATGATTGGCTAGTCATCTTACCTGTAGGTTAAACATGCCTCTCTCAGGTCTATCAAGGCAAAACTATAACAGAAGTATAATGCAGTATAATGCTGGCATCCATCGCTCAGTCGAAGCTTGGACCCAGCTGGATGTTTGAGCAGGACAACACAGACCCAGACTGGTTTTAAAGGCTAAACACTGAGCATCATGGTGGAGCGGCGCTCCAGTCCCACCCTGACCCGCTTCACCGGGGTGTATGTAAACATCTGAGCCCGACCGCATCAGAGGAAAGCCGCTAGAAATCAACTGTTCATAAAAAGGCTGTTTGATGCATCATCATCATCCTCATCATCACCACCGTCATCATCATAACCACCACCATCATCATCACCACCATCATCATCATCACCACTACCATCATCATCATCATCCTCATCACCACCACCACCACCATCATCATCACCACCACCAACATCATCATCCTCATCATCACCACCATCACCATCATCATCACCACCATCATCATCATCACCACCACCATCCTCATCATCATCACCACCACCACCATCATCACCACCACCACCACCATCATCATCATCCTCATCATCATCATCACCACCACCATCGTCATCACCACCACCATCATCATCACCACCACCATCACCGTCATCATCATCACCACCACCATCATCATCACCACCATCATCGTCATCCTCATCATCACCACCATCATCATCATCATCCTCATCATCATCATCATCACCACCATCATCATCATCATCATCATCACCACCATCATCGTCATCCTCATCATCACCACCATCATCATCATCATCACCACCACCATCACCGTCATCATCATCACCATCATCATCCTCATCATCATCATCATCACCACCATCATCATCATCATCATCATCACCACCATCATCATCATCATCCTCATCATCACCACCATCATCATCATCACCATCATCACCACCACCATCATCATCATCATCATCCTCATCACCACCACCACCACCATCATCATCATCATCATCCTCATCACCACCACCACCATCATCATCATCATCATCATCCTCATCACCACCACCACCATCATCATCCTCATCATCACCACCACCATCACCACCACCACCACCATCATCCTCATCATCATCCTCATCATCACCACCACCATCACCACCACCACCATCATCCTCATCATCATCATCATCATCATCATCATGGCTGCAGAACCCAAACGCGATGAGCCCAGTTCTGTAAACTTGATCAAAGTTCTGCATTGCGGGTCGGGAACGAGCAAAGAAGAATAATGACATCACAGCCAGTCTCGGTCGGGGTCAAAGGTCAGGGAGGTTTTCAGTGATGTGGGTCGTTGGGTTCTAACGAACCAGAACCACCTGTGTTCTTAGTGGAACCTCCGGCAGTTCCAGGTGTTCCTACCTGGAACTGCACCCTGACAGGAAGCCGGACTCGCTGAGACACCAACTCAGACATCCTGGACTTTGTCATTAGAACGGACAGAACCAAAAGAACCCGGGTCCAAAAGAACCCGGGTCCAACTGAGCCTGGCAGCTTGTCTCACATGTGGATCTGCTGCAGCTTTCCTCTGCAGGGTGTTCAGCACTTTGAACCGTCTGGATAACTGAAGGCCTTCTGTCCTACAGAGAAGCAGCTCACAACTTACGTTTGGAGTCTCTGATGGACCTCAGAGCCAACTGGAGCCGGTCCAACATGATCCAAAGTCCAGAACCCAGCCAGGAGGGAGAACCAACAACCCGACACGTCCTCCGTGAGCGCTGTCTCTGCCTCTCTGAGGCGGGTTGCAGCTCCAGCTGTGGGAGTCACACTGAGGCGGACCTGAGCTACAGAGCGGAGGCAGCCGGAGGGGGCGGAGCCACAGCAGCAGGGGGCGGAGCCACAGCCGGAGGGGCAGTGGAGGTGACTGCTGAGTTCAGGTGAGTGACTGTGAGAACGCTGCCTCCTGGTGGCAGCGCTGGCTAGTGCCGCTGAGGAACTGAGCGGGTTTACCGGTTCTTCAGGATACGGTCCAGAACCAACGGCTCCATCCTGTCATTTATTCTAAACTATTAACTGGTTTATTTGGCTTCAACACATTTTAGTTTATTTTAAATCCCCAAAGCCAGAACCAGATGAATGGTCCTGCTCCAGGAGTCCAGATCCCATGTTCTTAGAATCAAGGTTTGAAGAAGTTCAGAACATCACAGGTCCACAAACAGAACCCTGTTCAGAACCCTTTAAACTGCAGGAACCAGCATCAGTCAGTAAAGCTGAACACCACATATTTAATATTCAGCGCCAGCCTCATTTCCGGGTTCTCCAGAACCTTAAACGCCTCGTCGGCTCATTTTCTTCAGGACTTTTATTAACAGATAATGATTTTTAGGTCATCACTCACCTCCGCTCACTTCCTGAGAGGCGATGACGAACCCAAAACCTTCCCCCGGCCGCCTCCTCAGCTCCACCTCCACCGTCTTTGCCCCCCCTCTTCCATCTTTGGTGACGGCTCCCAGAGCTCCGCCTCCACGCACCGGACCGGCGCTGTCCTCCACGCCCTGCAGGTCGCGAGGCTCCAAGGTCAGCGTCACCGGAACCGAATCCAGGAAGCTGGTGCTCTGGATGAGGCTGGAGGCCGCGGGGCCGTTAGGGGTCTGAGCAGGAGGGGTCCCTGGAAAACAAGGAGCAGTCAGACTGAGGAGGAGGAGGCCCCAGCAGGAGCAGGAGGAGAACAGCTGCGGCTGATCAAATACCGGCTTCACTCAAATTCTGCAGGTTCTAAAATGTTCTGCAGCTTAATGTTGGAACCTAGGAGCTGTGGATGGAGGAACATTTACCTTGATGGGTCCCTGCAGAGGGCAGCTGGCCCTCCTGCGGCCCCTCCAGGGCCAAGCCAGCCTGGCTGAGCGGGGGGACGCCCCCCAGAGAGGCATCCGTGGACGGGGAAGGCAGTTCCGTGGAGGAAGAGGAAGAAGGCGTGGTGAGGATGTGAGGGGAGGAGAGGGGCTTGTAGAGGTTTGGCGTGACGAGTGGAGAGGAGAGCGGACCTGAAGGAGGACAGACACAGCTGGGACCCAGATGTCCTGACACCGGGCCAACAGAAACAACTTTACAGACTATTACAGGACGAGTGCACTGCAGCAGCATCAGGACCCAGGACCACGCATTGCACCTTTAATGGTGCAGGACCAAGGTTTTCATTAGAAGTTCCTCCTACCTCCTCTGTGCACCAGCAGCACCACTTCTCCCTGTTTGGTGTGTTCCTGCAAGACTCTCTGGACCTGAGAAACAAAGTAGGTCTGGTTACTGGACACGTCTTCAGGGTGACGGAAAGGTTCAGATGAGGAAACTGCTCAAAGGATTTAGATGAGCAGTTCAGTGGCTTATCAGACCACACACAGCTTAGTCTCTTCTTTTCAAAACTGGCCACTAGTCTTCAGGCCAAGTCTGACCTATAATCCCTTGGATGCATATCACTTTCAGACTAGTTTCTCTGGAGCGTCGGCGCTTTAATGCCCATTCATACCTCACGTAAAAGACGGATACGGATACGTGTGGAGTGTTTCATACGTTCTAACCGTCGATTTCGTCCGTATTTTGACACGAAAATTGGGAGCTTACGCTTACGGACGAAACGGATCAATACGGAGCAATACTACCGGAAACGGTGGGGGCGCTATTGAGTTTGTAGTACAAAATGTCAACAAAATCACGAAGAAGGTTATAATTCTGGGCTTTAAACAATGACGGGATTTGAGGAACGACTTGCGGAGCTTGTCCACAACTACCCACACATATGATGTGTCGTGTCCGGGGCACAGGGACAAACAAAAAGTTTACTTACGGAGCAAACACAACAAAATCACGTCTTGGACCGTCGCCATGTTTGACGAATTATTGGCACCCAGCACTGCCACCTAGAGGAAATATTGGTTATTGCGCACCTCAACGGACGGAGGTATGAAGTCAACGGATAGAACGTACGGACAGAAATACGGATGTGTAGGCTAAACGTAGGGTATGAATGGGCCTTAATTTGACTGCATCATAGCGCTCTGTCAATTAGCTAAAACTGAGGAGAGAATGTCATTCAGGTTCCTCAGGGCGTTGTTCTATGGTTACTTTGAGAGGCGATGTCTAGTTTCTCTGCAGCTCTGCCGACAATCTAAACCGTTCTCATTCTGGTAGGTTCTACGTCCATCAAAAGCAGATTAAAAGCACAACACAGATGGTGTTTATTGTGGCCCAGTATCTGATCTGTAACCTATCTGGCAAGATCTCCTCACATCTCTATCAATCCTGAAAACGTCGTTTTTCCAGGAGGCTCTGGTTTGAAGTAGGACACTGAGTCTATGTTTGACCTAAGCGTATCATCACCTGAGTGAAGCTGAGGCTCTGCACGTCGGCTCCGTTGATCTTCACAATAACATCTCCGGCCTGCAGCGAAGGACACTGCCTCCGATCCCAAACCCGCCTCACCACCGCCTGCTGACCTCCCTGTCCTCCCACCGTTATGCTGAAGCCCAACCCGCCGCTCTCCCTGTGTCCGAGAGCCACCGGGACCAGCTCTCCTCCATGCGCCGACCCTGGTGACCCGGCACCAAGAGGCAGAAGCAGACCTGCGGTTCCTCTGGAGGACAAAGGGGTCAGCGCATGGTTAGCTGGACACCCATTAAAGCCACATGGAGGGATGTCTCTGGGTGGCGTCACAGCGAGAGACGTCTGAGGCATCGGTTGGCGCTGCGTGGCAGCAGGAGGGGCGGCGGCGGCGGGGTTGTCGCTGGTGGTGGCACTGAGGTTTTGGACACGGCCCATATCAAGCTGAGAGAGGGGCAGTTTGGACAACACATGGGAGGACGAGGACACGTTGGGGAGCGTGGATGTGGACAGGTCGCTCTCTGAAGACTTGGAGCTCTGATGAAGGAGGAGCGAGGAGGAGGAAAAGGCGGGGAGGGTACTACTGTTGTAGCGAATCAAAGAAGACCTGTGAGAAACAGCAGGAGAAGCAAGAAAAAGAACAGAGAGAACAAGTCAGCAGTGAAGGAACTAGATTAATTAAATAACTGAGGAGCCGTGAAAACAAAGAGACGGCCACATCTGTGACAGGTTCTGACACTTTGAGTGTAAACACTGGAAATAACAACACTGACGATGCTTTGTCTAATACAACTACTAATATGAACTAATATTAATACTAAACATGGCTAACAAAGCTAACACCAGCCCTCTCTGCTAACGCTCCAAAGAATAACTGCCAGTCCTGCAAAACACTAATAACACCGCTTACACCAAATGCTGCTAAAGCTACATGGTTAATTCAAGCTCTAGTAGTGTTCACTTAGTTGTTGAAGCTACTAATGATAAAACCGCTAATGCTAACTAAGGCTTATGTTAACACCTAGTGCTTAGCTACTCTTAACATTTATAATGCTAACCATGATAAAACTAAATGTTGGTTATGTTAAATAAGGCTAATGCTAACAATTCTTATGTAGAACCGTACTTATTCTAAAAGTGCTGTAACCAAATACTGCTACGGGTAAACTTAGTTAGCCCTTATGCTAATTTAGCCAACGTGACTAATGTTAACACTGTTAAAGCAAAAACTGACAATGTAAATACTGCTTGTGATCTTGATGCTGACACTGCTAATGTTACTAATGCTAACAAATGAAACTGCTAATGGCAAATTGCTATTGATGATAACCACTGAAGCTGTTAAAGCCAACATTGCTTAAACATTTCCAAATAACAACACTGCTAATACCAGCACTGCTAATGCTGCCATTATAAAACACTGCTAATGATAACACAGCTAAAACTGATATTGTTAAACACTGCAATGCCAACAACTGACATACCTGACATTACTTGGGTAACATTGCTGTTTCTGCAGAATGTATCACAAATATATCATCATTGCAATATTGAAGGAAAGAGGAGATTAGAAATAATTAATGTCCTGTCAAAATAGCATGCAGACTTGCCCAGGAGTGCAGTTGGAAAGCACAGTTATATCTGTGTGCAACATTAATATCCCTTAGCAAAACATAGTTTATTCAAGTGTACTACTAGTATACTTATTTCATACGTAAAATGAGGCAGTGTACTAGAATTTTTTATAAACTATATTTAATATACTCAGTAGTATAATGAAGTATACTTGACTTATATTGAAAAGTATAAACAGATGTCTAAGTACATAAATATTTAGACTTAAGCTTATCCTTAAGTATACTTACAATTAACTTTTTACTAAGGGACTGTGAAGAACTGTTTAGAGAGCCATAATTGTGGCCATTTCAAATGTTATGAACTTGGATTTTTCATGCTAATATAATGTTTCTCTAGTTGGACTGAGTCTAATGGCAGCAGATGAAATCCCTGGACACTGACGGTTAAAGAGTCACTGAAGTACAGGCGGGAAAGAGAGGAAAGCAGAAAATCAGAATATATAACAACTAATATCTATAATCAAGATGGCGCCGCGGACGGCTGCCACGGTGTGTTGGTGCGTTGTTTTTTGCTTTGTTTTACTATGTAACTCTGGTTTTTGCGATTATACCCGGAGCTCTTTCACCAGAGAAGAACTCATGAACATCAGGGCTACATCACCAGAGGATTTATTCCTTACTTTTCTTCTCCCTACGCTGGAAATTTTGGACATTCTGGTCAAAGGTGCGCTCACCTTTGCTCACGCAGCAAAACGCCGGAGGAGAGGAAAACGCACTGGAGCGCTCGTGCGTCACCGCCAGCGCGGACTCCGCTCACCGCTACCGGGCATAATCCTGTCCAACGTGCGTTCCCTGTCCAACAAACTACACGAACTGAAACTGATGCTGGGCAAAAACAGGGACTTCTCTTCATCTGCTGTTTTTTGCTTCACGGAGTCGTGGCTGAGTGGAGAAATCCCGGACGCCGCGCTGCAGCTGGACGGCTTCCAACTTCTCAGAGCTGACCGCGACACACATCTCTCTGGCAAAGCGAAAGGTGGAGGGATCTGTTTCTACATCAACATCGGCTGGAACAACGATGTGGCAGTGATCCAGCAGCACTGTTCTCCTAACCTGGAATCCTTCATCATAAACTGTAAGCCTTTTTATTCACCCCGCGAGTTTGCTTCATTCATTCTGGTCGGTGTTTACATCGCGCCGCATGCAAACGTGCCGGCCGCACAGCGCAGACCAGATACTGAGCGTGGAGCAGAGAAATCCGGACTCTTTAGTTATTGTTCTTGGTGACTTTAACAAAGGAAACCTCAGTCATGAACTTCCTAAATATAGACAGTTTATTAAATGCCCGACCAGAGAGGAGAGCATTCTGGATCACTGTTACACCACAGTCAGAGATGCTTATCACGCCGTCCCCCGTGCTGCACTGGGCCAGTCTGACCACGTCATGGTTCATCTGATTCCTGCTTACAGGCAGAAACTAAAGCTCTGCAAACCTGTAGCGAGGACATCAAAGAAGTGGACCAGTGAGGCTGTGGAGGATCTTCAGGCGTGTTTGGACTCTACTGACTGGGACGTCTTCAGGGCTGCTACCAACAGTCTGGATGAGTTCACAGAGGCTGTGACATCATATATCAGCTTCTGTGAGGACTGCTGTGTTCCATCACGAACCAGGGTGAGTTACAACAATGATAAACCCTGGTTCACAGCAACACTCAGAAGGCTAAGGTTGGACAAAGAAGAAACCTTCAGAAGTGGGGACAAATGCAGATTCAGAGATGCAAAATACAAGTTTAGCAAGGCGGTGAAAGACGCTAAATGACTGTACTCTGAGAAGCTGCAAAACCAGTTTTCAGCCAACGACTCTGCTTCTGTCTGGAAAGGTCTCAGGCAGATAAACTACAAGCCTAAATCCCCCCTCTCCATGAACGACCGACAGTTAGCAAACGACCTGAACAACTTCTACTGTCGTTTCGACAGACAAAGGGACAGTCCTGCATCCACCCCCCCACGACTCCACCCAACAGATCACCTCCTCTTCCTCCTCTGTGGCAACTCTTTCCATTCATGAGAGAGATGTTAAACTCTTCAGAAGACAGAACCCCCGGAAAGCTGCTGGACCAGACTCTGTCTCTCCATCCACCTTGAAGCACTGTGCTGATCAGCTGTCTCCAGTGTTCACAGACATTTTTAACACCTCACTGGCGACATGTCACGTGCCAGCCTGCTTCAAATCCTCCACCATCATCCCTGTTCCCAAGAAGCCAAGGACCACAGGACTTAATGACTTTAGACCCGTCGCTCTGACCTCTGTGGTTATGAAGTCCTTTGAGCGCCTTGTGCTTTCACACCTTAAAGAAATCACTGATCCCTCCTGGACCCCCTACAGTTTGCCTACAGAGCCAACAGGTCTGCAGACGACGCTGTCAACCTGGCCCTCCACCACATCCTCCAGCACCTGGACTCTGCAGGAACCTACGCCAGGATCCTGTTTGTGGATTTCAGCTCTGCCTTCAGCACCATCATCCCAGCTCTGCTTCAGGAGAAGCTCTCCCAGCTGAACGTGCCCGACTCCACCTGCAGGTGGATCACAGACTTCCTGTCTGACAGGAAGCAGCAGGTGAAGCTGGGAAAACATGACTCTGACTCACAGCTCATCAGCACTGGTTCCCCCCAGGGCTGTGTTCTTTCTCCTCTGCTCTTTTCCCTGTACACCAACAGCTGCACCTCCAGTCACCAGTCTGTCAGGCTCCTGAAGTTCTGGACGACACCACTCTCATGGGACTCATCTCTGATGGTGACGAGTCCGCCTACAGGTGGGAGGCTGACCATCTGGTGACCTGGTGCAGGGAGAACAACCTGGAGCTTAACGCTGTAAAAACAGTGGAGATGGTTGTGGACTTCAGGAAGAACTCAGCCCCAGCTACCCCCATCACCCTCTGTGACTCCACCATCGACACTGTGGAGTCTTTCCGCTTCCTGGGAACTATCATCTCCCAGGACCTAAAGTGGGAGCTGAACATCAACTCCCTCACCAAGAAAGCCCAGCAGAGGATGGACTTCCTGAAGATGGCAGCTGAAGAAATTCAACCTGCCAAGGACAATGATGGTGCAGTTCTACCTCCTCCATCACCATCTGGTACGCTGGTGCCACCGCTAAGGACAAGGGCAGACTGCAGCGTGTCATCAGGTCTGCAGAGAAGGTGATTGGCTGCAATCTTCCATCTCTCCAGGACCTGTACGCCTCCAGGACTCTGAGGCGTGCAGGAAGATTGTGGCTGATCCCTTCACCCCAGTCACAGACTATTTCAGTCACTTCCCTCTGGCAGGAGGCTGCGGTCCATCAGGACCAGAACCTCACGCCACAACAACAGCTTCTTCCCATCTGCTACCGGCCTTATCAACAAGGCCAAGAGCCGCCCGTGACACTGGACAATAGGGCTGGGCGATATAGAAAAAAAGCTTATCGATAAAAAAAATGCATATTGATCGATATCGATAATTATTGAAAATATTTAAAACCATATTTTATGTGCAGCTCTGTCTGGACATTTTATGATATTGCTAAATGATTTGATTTAAATAAAGAACACAAACACAGAATTCCAATTAAATCTTTATTTAACCAACTTTGGTTGGTTAAATAAAGAGTGGCAGGTTTTTCAGCTGCAGAGAACAGCAGCATATCCATCACTATGAAGCATGTTACTGCATGCGTGATGTCCTTATGCCGCTTGGACGCTTTGTCATTTTATCACAAAGAAGGGAGCCCAGTTTAGCTGCTATACCTGCTTTGTTTTGGAAGAAGTTCCAGAAAATTCCGGCGACGGCGACAGCTCAGCTCGCGCTGCTGCGGGTGTGAGCGGCTGAGCGGCTTACGTGATGAATACTGGTGGGTTGCGTTACCAGACTCTGCTTTTACCGGTTCCTTGCAAGTTTTACAAATCACTGGTTTATTTCTATCAGGCTGGTGAACTAGTAAAACCCCGTTTTGAGACAATTTCCTCCGCCGCTACTTGCTGCGACATATTCACGTGTTGTGTGTTGTGGTTTGAGAGGGCGGGGCTTTGTGACGGCGTGCCGACTGTAGCAAGGAAGTAAAACTGTCTATCGAAGTTTTTATCGACCCTATTTTTTCCTATCGCGCCACACGTCTATCGATCGATAGATATTGTTATTGAATTATCGCCCAGCCCTAACTGGACCCTGCCTCTCTCCCCCGATCAGGACTTACAAGCTTCTGCGTTACATTAACGCACAGTTTACTGAGTGTATAACTTCTGTTTATATATCCATTTTATTTTATTGTATTTTTATTTTTTGTCTGCACCATCAACACCAAGTCAAATTCCTTGTAAGTGCAGACCTACTTGGCGATAAACTTGATTCTGATTCATCGCTATATTTACCCGTATTATCGGCATCACAACACTCTGCGATATGATGTGGCCTAAGCTAGCGCAGACTGACCTCCGGGTTCCAGCGCTGGATTGGCCGCCCTCAGAGTCGCTGTGACTGGTTGGAGTCCTCTCTGCAGAGGGAGGGGGGAGCTGCGACACCTCTGAGGATGTGGGGGTGGGAGGTCCAGTCAGACCATTTGTCATTGGCTGAGAATTGTAGGAGGGTGGGGTTTGAGTGGGACCTTGAGAAAATGAAGGGATAAAATGATTACCTGATTCATTGAAGGTGTCTGCGTTGATTTTAAGAGCTGAAACTGAGTAACGCACACAGATTGTATGGACACCATCTCTGGTTATCTTTCTTTCCCCAGTTTGGGTGTTTAAGCATTTCTTGGGAAAGAACCAGAACTAATGCTGCGTTCCAGTTGCACTCGGAACTCGATAAAGTCGGACTTTCCCCTCGGAAAGTTGGAGAACGTTTTTAAGGCCGATTGTCGGATCCAATATGGCGGCTCCTCGCATCAACAACAGGAAGCTGTGATAAAACATGTTTAATTTACAAGACACAGCTGTAAGAGTGCGTCTAAAATCACCGTTACATGTAGTAGCTGCAGCTCTGAGCCGAACAAATTAAAGTGGTGTTTACATGTGGAAAGCAAAGCTTTAAACGATATTTATAAGAGGTATTATGAAGGCAATAACAGCTTTCCTGGCCGTCGCTTATTGGAATCCTGACCTTTTGTTTTTGTTTTTATTTTATAATCCCGACTGTTAACTGGAACGCCTTTTATACAGGTGTACCCCATTCCCAGCTCTGACGCAAAGGCAACGCAGCATCAGCAGCATCAGCAGCATCAGCAGCATCAGCGGATGTTTTTTGTCATGAGGTCGTTGTGAAGTCTGGGTCGACTGCTCTGACCTGGCGTGATGCCGTTGGCGTCCAGCGTGCGGCTGTAGGTGAGGTGCGTCAGGGCTCTGGTGTGGATGGAGGACTCGCTGGGAGTCTGAGGCTGCATGAGGAGGTCAGGTAAGGTGTTAGAGCATCATTAACAGACCGAGGATCAGGTGCACTGTTTTCTTCTATCAGCCTCTCTCTGGTTTCTGTTTCTGACACGATATTCTTTCTGTTGCTGCTGATCTGAGATCAGGGAAAGAGCCTGACTGTCGTAATGAAATAAAGTACAGTTGATAATACATGCTTATATTGTTACTAGACCCTGTTCTTCACTCCAGCCTTTGGAGAAGCTTCTGGGCATTTCAGGCTGAGTTTTGGCCGGCTCCCTAACCACCAGGCCACTGCGCTGGATGACTGTTGCATTCAGGTACTGATTATTTGCTGCTAGCACTGAGGACACAGGAGCCGCTCAGGTGGAACTGATCATGTTTCTAAGGTCTGATTATTGCAGGAACATAAAAAGTTCAGTAATTCTTGCTGACAATAAAGGTTGACATCACTGTGTGAGAAGTGGGTGTGGCGGTACCACCTCCAGGTTCTGTTTGGGACAGCCGTCTGGGTTGTAAAGCATCGGGTATCCTCTCCTCAGCACCACATCCACGCTCTGACCCATCGGCACCGACTTCAGCATCTCCACCACCTCTTTGTGAGAGCGGCCCAACACACAGGAGTCGTTGATGTAGACCAGGATGTCCGCTGCAGGACCAGAAGACACACACAGCTGTGAAATGTTCTGACTACAGGTGCTGGTTGGGAGTGGACCGTTTAAACAGCTTTACTTAGTTTGGACACCAAATTACATCAAGAGCTCACTGCCGGTCCATGACTCTGCATCTGTTGCCGACTCTGGTGCACAGAGCAATACTGCGTTATCTTCACTGATTCTGACAATCTTTGGCCCAGAGAGATTTGACACGCGGCACATTTAGCTGGTTCTCCACACCTGTCCGGTTCCAGGCTGCATTGTGCTGCCAAGTCCTGCAGACACTGACTCCTGGTTGGTGCTCTGCTGATCCTTTCTGAGCACCAAATATTCTCTTCAAATGTCACGTGGGAGCTAGCTGTTAAAGATAACCGCCTGCCTGTCACATCCAAGCATGAAGTTTCCAGAAGCTTAAATCCCAGAACTGCATCTTGATGAGCAAATCATCAACTTCTTCAGCAACGTCACCATTCCAGCGCCTTTATTCAGATGGTCAGCGCCGTGTCTCGCTCTCCTGCATAGCACCAGGGTGACGGAGAGAGCTGGTCCTCCTTCTCCAGGTGGGTGACTCTCGTCCAAATACTGACTTCATTCCTCCAGCTTCCGTAGCGTTTCCGTCTCCAGATGTTGGTGGAACTCGTTACCAGCCATCCTCTGCCACCAGGGTGAACACAAAGAGAACGCCACTTTGTGATGACTTCAAGAAAACCTTTGTTCTTCTGCGTGAACACCGGTGCATCCGCCTCGGAACCGCCATGGGCCCCGAGCCACATTGGTGGAAAAGGCCTATGAGGTTCCTGCTCAGCTGTCTGAAGGAGACACTACAACGTCTCAATCAAGTTGAGGTCTGGACTTTGACTAGACCACTGAAATACCTTTTCTAAACCTGCTGCTGAGTTTAGGATCAATGTTCTGTTGATGACTCAGTTCGGCTGTTGGGGTGATGGACTCATGGTCATGTTTCCTCCACCATGGTTCCTCCATCATGGTTCTGTCCATCATGGTTCTGTCCATCATGGTTCCTCCATCATGGTTCTGTCCATCATGGTTCTGTCCATCATGGTTCCTCCATCATGGTTCTGTCCATCATGGTTCTGTCCATCATGGTTCCTCCATCATCTCTGGTCTCCTCGGTCCAGAAGTCTAGTCATCTTGGTTCTGGAGAGAAGAGGCTTTAACCTTCAACCTTCCAGCAGCCAGACTGGTTCAGGGTCATGACCTTTAACCTTTAACCTGCTGACTGAGGCCTGTAGAGTCTGAGGAGGAGCTCCTGGGTTCTGGTCCTTTCTCTGAGCTTCCTGCTCTGACGTTGGGCTGAAGCTGCTGGACGTCCATCCTGGAAGCTGCAGAGATGTTCTCCTGCTAAGGAGATGTTCCTCTCACCCAGGTAGATGTGCAGCAGCAGCTGCTGAGGTGATTGCTGAGGTCATTCTGCCTTGGCATCGTGTTAATACACAGCTGTAATGCTGCGCAGGAGCAAACTGCAGAAAGTCCTGTTACAGTGATGCATGATCACTGATCAGCAGATGAGCTGCTGAGGAACAGACCATGCTCGTACTGTTTTAACACACAGAACATCTGTAGAAGGCCTTTTTTAGCCGGACTCTATTTCTGTATCCATACCTGTACTCAGAGTAGGTGGTCCTCCAGGCGTGACGCTGTACACCTGCAGAAACTCTTGAGGGCGACTTCCCCCGACGATGTTGAAGCCAAAACCTCGAGGACCTTTAGAGAGCCTGGTGTGGATGGAGTAGCCCCTCAGCTGGCTCGGCTGGTCCGTGAACTCTGGAACTGCCAGGAACCAGAAAGCTTTGATTCAGACACGATTTAGCATCTGGAGACGCTGATGACCAGCTGACAGGGTTACTCTGCCTGCCACTATTAACGACGGAAAAGAAAGTTCTGCTGGCAGAAGATGGACTAATGAGAAACTAAAAATAGAAGCAGCAGAACAGTGGTTATAAGACAACGCTGCCCCCTGCTGGCTGTTGACTGAAACATGAGAAGTTAGACGTAGATTCACGTACGTTCAGTGCAGGGCGTCGTCTCTTTGCTCTGTGTTCGAGGATCCGTCCAGCTGGTCGTCTTTGAGATGTGACTGAAAAACAGAAAAAGATCTCCAGCATCATTTCACTTTATTTACCATCATGTGTGCTGGGATACTGAAAAATGTTTTCACAGGTCTACATCCTGAGCTTTGGGTCCCTGAACAGTTTGCTGGGCTCAAGACTGCTGCCATCACAGCACCATCTGGATTTAGATGTTGTCCAGGTTTAAAGGTACAAAGCCACGGGATATGCTTATAACAAAGACCAACAACCGTTTGATCATGATAAAATAAGCTTATATACACAAGCGTCCATCCTGAGAGTGTTTTGATCCTTTTTGAGCCTACAAATAACCCCAGCAGTGTACGCCAATATAACCAGACGTGGTGCCATCTACCAGCAGTGCCACAGAACTATTAGAAAGCCGAAGGCGACTAATAAATTACTACTGAATAATGCCGGACTGAGCCTGACCCTCTGCAACGCCTCGCAGTAAAGCGGCAGCTCTGCGTGATGAAGACCAACCGTTATTAATTAAATAAACCGATCTATAGCAGCTGTAAAAGCCTCATATCAGAACATCACGGAAATACAGAAACGGAAACAGGGACACTGCATGAAGGTACGAACCAATCAATCGATCTATGTATAATGTTTGTACGTCAGACTGTAGAGGCATTGCTATCATTATCACCATATTAATAAGAACATTTACTCATGTCAACTCTGCGGTCTGAGCCTCGGCGGCTTTAGCGTCGCTTCAGTGAACACCAACGGTCGTACTGTATTCCCAGAGACATTCCAGCCTTTTCCCTCTGGGTTTTTTACACTCGATCTTGAACCTTTGTTCATTGTTTCAACACTTGGCTGGGAGATGCTAATAGCCGTTAGCTGCTTCCTAGTTTATCCCGTGCTGCACATGTGCAGGAGCATACTTCCATTGTTATTATAAATAAACACTACGGCTTTATTTACTAACAAACTGAGCAAAAACAAAGTGTAAAACGGCAAAATAACAATAACTCGCCTGCAGGGCGTGATAATCTTTCATAAAAACTTTGTATGCAACCAGAGTGAACTGCTGACGTATAAATAAAACAAGTCAAATAACATGACTATGCACCTTTAAGGATCAACTATCTGGAAACAGGATTCGATGGTGCAGGAGCGCCCCCAAGTGGTTGACACTCTCGGTTTAAAGCCACAGAATCAGTTTTATGTTCTTATGGGTGGTTGCTGTGATATTAGGGGGGCAGCATGTCCAACCTAAGTGTTTTAAATGTGGCCAGATGGGCAGTTGCCCAGGGTGGCATCAATGGGGGGGGGGGGGGGGGGGCAGCACACAAGCAGCAGATAAAGCAAAAAGATGGACTAGGCTCCATTATCGCCTTCATCATTGTACTGCCCAGTTTAGTAGAAGCCCCCATGTTTGGTTCCAGCAATGAACCTACATCAATGTTCTGCAGCCTCAGGCTCAGGTAAACTGTCTCAGATCTGAGATAAATCTGATTTCAGTCAGAATCAAACTGTCTAATTCTGCCGATACCTATAAAACCAGGTTTGATTAAAGTTCTCACTTGATGTAGTACGGCTCCCCTGAGTCACTGTAGGCCAACTCCCAGTTTTCAGGAAGTGGACCTCCCCCTCTTCCTCTACCCGCTCCCCTGCTTCCTGCTCCGTTCTCCATTCCCTCCCGACTCCCGACTGTTAAGTCCCATGATTGGCTGAGTGGCAGCGTTGTGGGTGGGGCTGAACCTGCAGAAAACAGCCTCGTTATGACTCAACCTCACCTGTTCAGGTGTAGGGGATGGAGCAAAAGGTTTCTACCTGATGGCCCATTGTCCTCCTCGCTGTTGTCCCCTTCCTCCACGGCTTTCTCCAGGTTACTCAGAGACTTGCTCCTTGTCCTGAAGTTCCTCAGCAGGTTGCGGTGTTCTTGGTACGTGATTGGTGGACTCTCTGGTCCGATGTGGACGGGGCGGGGCGTTCCGTAGTAATTCCCTATGATCGGACCGAAACAAAGTGAATTGTGGCATCAGGCAGGGTTTAGGTTTAATAATCAAGCTCCATCATATATCAGAGCTCTGATTACCCCGTATGTTCCTAACAGAGCACTTCGCTCTCAGACTGCAGGTCTGCTGGTGGTTCCTAGAGTCTCTAAAAGTAGAATGGGAGGCAGATCCTTTAGCTATCAGGCTCCTCTCCTGTGGAACCAACTCCCAGTTTTGGTCCGTGAGGCAGACACCCCGTCTACTTTTAAGACTAATCTTAAAACTTTCCTTTTTGACAAAGCTTATAGTTAGAGTGGCTCATGTTACCCTGAGCTACCTCTATAGTTATGCTGCTATAGGCTTAGGCTGCTGGAGGACATCAGGGTCTATTTCTCTCACTCTGCTGAGTTCTCCTACTGCTCTCCAATCTGCATTGTTTGTTGTTATTTCAGCTTTTAACTTTTTGTTCTCTGTCATATTTCTCTTCATAGAAGGTACACCTGGTCTGGCGTTCTGTTAGCTGTGACATCATCAGGGGAGGCAGATCATCCTCTATCACCATCTAACATAGAAAGTACTCCTGGATCAATGTGAGCTTCTGTGCTTTCTGTGTCTCTGCTCTGTCTTCTCTAAGCCTCAGTGGGTCGAGGCAGATGAGCGTTCACACTGAGCCTGGTTCTGGTTCTGCTGGAGGTTCTCCTCCCTGTTAAAGGGGAGTTTTCCTCTCCACTGTCGCTTCATGCATGCTCAGTATGAGGGATTGCTGCAAAGCCATCAACAATGCAGACGACTGTCCACTGTGGCTCTACGCTCTTTCAGGAGGAGTGAATGCTGCTTGGAGAGACTTGATACAACCTGCTGGGTTTCCTTAGAGAGGAAACTTTCTGACCAACCTGGAGGATCTGATGGAGTCTGACTTTGGAAAGAACCTTGAGATGATATGTTGGGAATTGGAGCTATAGAAATAAAGTGAACGTGACTCAACTGGACCCGTTTGTCTGTCATAGTTGAGCTGTGATCTCATTGTTTTTCATTGATGGGTTTCCCACCCCCAGTTCTTTGGACAGGACCAGGACTGGGAAAACCTGGGACACGTTTTAACTGTCATGTCTTGGATGTTCTTCTCTATTCAGTACAAAATGGCTGCAGTGCTGACAGTGCCACCTAACAGCGCCGGTATAAAAGTAGCTCAGCGTTTGCTCATATGAAAAGAAATTATTCTGCCTCAGATTTCTGAGCTCAGTAAATCCTGGTGTGTGAATTGTGTTTCTATTTCAGTTCGTTTAATCCTGACAGATTAATACGCAGCGGTGGTGATTCTGATGAGGGGGGGGGCAGGTTTGGGTCTGCAGGTTTGCAGGATTAGAGACTAAATCTTCTTGTGTGGAACGCAGTTAAAAAGAAATGAAGCAGCAGCAACATGGTCTCTGCTCTGTGAGAAATCATTCATGTAGGGTGAACCTGGGTTCTTAAAGGGCCAGTACGCTCCTTTTTAACACCTATGAGACGGGTGTGGGTGCGTTAGATTTTCATACCTTTGAACTTGCCGCTCTCCAGCAGAGCTCCGGACTCTTCCAGAGAGAAAAACTCCTCGATAGAAACAAAGTTGTAGTCCACACCTGAAATCTCTCCGTCCCGCGGCAGCCTGGTCGTACCTGCCGAGAGGACGGCATGATGTCATCAGTCAGAGACGGGGAACCCTGAGCTGCTGTCATGGTGTACTCTGTCTGATTCACATAAAATCTTCACACATTTTCAAATAACCTCTATGTCTGGCTTTTTACCAGTAAACACTGATTTTATGCTGTATCCAGGTGTTGTCTTGCATGTTTAGGTGTGTTTGATCATTTTCAGGTGTGTCCAGGTATGTTCATGTGTTCAGGTACGTGTTTAGCTCTGTCCAGATGTGTTTGACGGTCGTTCAGGTGCATCTTACACGGAACAGCGCGCAGGTACAGGTTCTCCCTGATGAGCTGCTGAAGCTGACTGTCCATGGAGCCTGGAGTAAAACACTTGCTGAGGTACAACCTGAGGTCTTTACACAGAGAGGAACCTGACACACAGACACAGGATATGATGTCACAGTGATGTCATACAAAGCCGAAAGACGTCCTGTTCATTAGTTTCAGTTTGGTTTTGTGTTTCCGTTTCAGTCTGCAACACTTTGAGGAAGGGTTGACTCTCCAGGAGCAGCGATCCTGCTCTGGTCCTCAAGAAGTCTCCGTGAAGCTCTGAAGCTCAAAGGTTCTCCAGTTTCACACCAACTCTGATCCCTCGGATGGTTCTGCATCAAGAACCTTTGTTGGACTCTGGAGAACCTTTGTCCAGCTCTACAGTACAGAGTTCACTGCATTTAATGAGCAGAAGCCTGATGTTCCCTCAGAGGAGGAATCAGCTTCTCTGGCTCAGAGGCCTCTGGGAAGGACCGCCAGTCAGCGGGAAGATGGATCGGTTCTCCAGATCTATGGTGGAACAAGGAGCAGTCAGCCTAGAGCAACATCTGCTAGCGTCTGGACCACATCTTCTCCAGCGACCTCCATGAATTCTTCACCAAGACAATACAAAAACACATTCCTGAGGCCTGGCTGAGGAAGAGGAGGGTTCAGGGATGTCTGTGTGACAGACGGCTTTAAAGTTCTGAGAAGCCATTAAGTACAGGAGGCTGATAGCTGTGAACTACAGGGACTCTGGGAAGTTCATTTGTAGTTCATTGACACATCATTAGATCAAGTTTGTAGTCCACCTTTGCCTGACCTGCCTCTATTATTCCACTGTCGTTCCTCTGGGATCTTGTTACTGAAATGTTCTACAGATAAACCTGCCTGACCGCTGGACTGAACACAGGACCAAGACTGCTGGACACCTGGAGACAGGAAGAGTGGGACAAAACAAAACCTGGAGGCTTTCATGGACTGGGATCCTCAGCAATGCTAGAAATGGTCTGGGGTTGCTGGTTTGACGCCTTTTATGCCTGACCTGCACCTGAACATGGTCGTCTCACCTGGGGACACAGTCTTGATCCTGATTGGATGAGGACAGGAGTTCAGGACTCCTCTGACGTCACCCAGCGTCATCCCCAACACGGGCGTCCCCCCGATCTCTAAGATGATGTCGCCCACCGTAGCCCCGCCCCCTGGGGCTGCAGTGACGAACGGAAACTCGCCATAATCAGCTCCGCCGCCAATGGCCAGACCCAGTTCTCCTGAGCCGGTGCCGCCGCCCAGCGGGACGAAGCTCTCCTGGACCTGCAGACAACAGGAAGGAAGAGCTTTACTCGGGACGTTCTGATGCTGAGCCCGGGGTCACAGGTGAGTCCGTACCTTGGAGCGCCAGTGCAGCTTCTTCACCGTGGCTTTAGACATGGCCGCTGTGCTGCAGACAGAGGAGCAGGTGGTTACTGAGCATGCTCAGTTAGGACCTTCTGACTGACATACAAACAGCAGGTGAAAAGTCTAAAATCTCCAGGTCAGACCAGATGACCAGTTCCAAGAGTTCACCTGTCCTCCACCTCACCTGTCGGGGTTTCACAGACCCTGAATCCAACAGGTAAGAGTTAGGGTCACATCAACGCCGCCAGACTCCTTAACCAGTCAGTTCCAGTTCTGGTTCTGGTCCAGTTTCTAGTTCAGAATGCCTGTTAGTATGAGGAGCAACTGACTGACAGGTTCCCCTCACCTGCACCTACAGCCCACTAATAAAAGCAGGAAGAAATGTTCCACCTGAGCCCTCACCTGAGTAAATAACAGAGCTGTTGTTGAACTTTAACACGTCCATCAGTCTTCAGGTTCTGTTGACCCAGCAGGTTTACTTCTGGATCATTAACAGCAGGAACAAAGAGAACAAAGAGAACAACGTTCTGCAGGTGGATCTCATCCATCTCTGACACCTCAAGCATCACGACTCAGACCAGGCGAGTAGAATCCAAACCAGTGTGATTGTGAAAGCTCATCCAGAGAGGAACCATAACTGGAACAGGGAGTCTGATCTGGAACCAAAGCCAGGATCATTTGTGGGTCAGAGCACTGAGGCATGTTGGCCCAGGAAGTCCCCAGGCTGCACATAAAGGGCTGTTCTGTAAAACATTTCAATGTTTAATTCCCCACAAACTTCCTCCTCACTTCCTGCCCACCAGAAGCGCTGAGATTCCTCTGAATGTCGCCGACGGGTGGATTTTATTCTGGGCTCCTGACATCATGAGTCGTTTGGTTGGTAGAGAAGAGCTTCCTGTGAGGAGGCAGAAGCTCCGTCGATTCATGGCGCAGCAGATGGTGGCGAGCAGCATGAGCCCAGACACACACTCAGTATGGACGAGCATATGTGGAGTGAGAGAGGAAACAAACAGAACCGACGGGGAACGCGCTCGGCTGCTTCTGGCTGGAGGAGACAGGAAGCTGTGAGACGTCGCAGAGAGCAGAGCGGGACTCAGCGCTCCCAGATTAAAGGTAAATCCTCCTCCTGTACCAGAGCAGGTGGTGGAGTACCACAGGGTTCCGTGCTTGGCCCGGTTCTGCTCACGGCCAGAGACCCGATCACATCCCTTTACTCCTCTACACGACAAGGATGTTAACTCACAACCATCTCTCAGGTTCTCAGGCTGAAACACAGAAAGCTTCGGCAGCTGACTGGAGGTCAGAGGTCAACGGGCCGACCCCTGGTTTCAACCCAGGTCTGCAGAACATCTTTAGGAGGAGGTGAAGGAGGCTTCTAGGAGGTGAAGGAGGCCAGCAGGAGGTGGTTCTCCTGATGCTGTAGTGTCTCACTGCTCAGCAATGATGGCAGCGTCTAACGTGTTTCTTCTGACTGTCGCTCCTCAGGTGTGTCCTACCTTACCTGAGGCTCCTCAGGTGTGTCCTACCTTACCTGAGGCTCCCCAGGTGTGTCCTACCTTACCTGAGGCTCCTCAGGTGTGCCTTACCTGTAGAAGAAGTCTTCTCCTCGGTGTGTGTGCAGCAGTCATGTCCGTTCTTACCCTGGTCTCTCTTCCTCTTCCACTTTCCCTCGCCCACAGATAAGGCGGTCAGAGTTCAGTCAATGTGTGTTTAGGGCGGGACTGACAAAAACCCCGCCGCCCTCTGATTGGCCCGTTCAGCTGTCCGTCAACAAGATGGACACCTGAGTGGTCGGCTACTCAGCTGCGAAACAAAGGAAGTGAATTTGCACAACTCACACCTCCTTTATTGTTTTCCATAATAAAACTTAATGTTTGTGTATTTATACCTAATGAAATAACAATCATGGCCAAATGTGGCTGATTCTGCCTCTGACAAGAACCTAATAAACGCAGAAATATGACGTAGAAAGGTAAAGGTGGGGGGGGAATAAGGAAGTAATAAAGGGAACAAGGAGATAAAGATGGACGGATGCTGGCTCGTCCCTTGAGTTTAGCCCTTTTTCTCTGCCTGAATGATCCGCAGGTCAGAGGCGGAGCAAACTGATGTCTGAGAGAACAAGCAGCCAAGGTCCAAAGCAGGTTCTAATAGAACTTCAGGAAGCCCAGAGGACGGCTGGCTCAGAACCCCCGCTGCCAGGAGCTGATGTGGATCAGGGAGACGCCGCTTCCCTGAGACCATCAGGACGTCGGTAAGGAGCTGACCCGGTGAGAGTGGCCCAGTGGGTCGTGTGTGTCAGCGCCTCTTCTCGGTGGCCTCATTAGCTCCTGGTTCTGTCCAGCTCCGTCTAACCTGGTTCTCCTCCTGGGTGCTGGAAGCCAGCATCCATCCATCATGGAGATGTTACACCCTCACCTCCAAAGCTCAGGTTTCACCGGGTCAAAGGGAACCAGCGGGACCTCCACAGGTTCTGACCATTCCTGGGAGCAGATCCATCCATCTTCAGGCACCGCCCCACGGTCGGTACCCAGAACTAAACCTGCCTTCTAGAACCAGAACAGATGCTTTTCCAGAACTGACCCAGCATTACAGATGTCAGCGCAGACTGGACCAGAACACCAGAACAACCAATTCCTCTCCTTCAGAACAACAGGCAGCAGAACCCTAACTTGTGTTTGCATCCTCTCATCCAGCTCCAGGCTCGCTGCTCTCGTCGCTCCCTCCTGGGAGTTGTAGTCTTTTACATCAAAGCTCTGTAGTCCTTCTAGGAACGGGATGCTGAGCGCTGACAGACGCAGAGCGGCGCGTTTAGCTCTCCTCTGATCTTCATCCTGCGCTCCTCATCGAGCCTGACGGCATGAGTCCGCTGACAGATCGCTCAGCGTTTCATCTTCAGACGTTAACGGCGTTCTGTCAGCAGAACAAACAACCAGATGTTTTCATCCAGAAATCCCAGACTGACCCATTCTGATCAGAGAAAGTTCTGTTCCGCTTCTGATGATAAAGACCTCCTCTGACCCATTAAAGCTGATGCTGTTCGGTTCCCAGACGGCAGGTTCCCTCACCAGGTGATGGACCCGTCCCCTGATCAACACCATTGGTTCTGTTCTCTAGAACCAGAACCAACAATCGGACCCGACCTGCAGTGATCTCTAAAGAACAAACTAAGAGGGCTGGACCGGGGTCACAGAACCAGAACCGACCATCAGGTCCAACCCACTGCTCATCTCTACAGAAATAAACTGACATCAGGATGTCAGAGAGAACCAGAACCAGAACCTTCAATAGTTCTGACCTCCAGTGTTCAGTTTGTCTTAAGGAAGCAAACTGGATCTCAGAACGACACACTAGGTTCTGTTCAGGTCCAGTTATCCGCCCTCTGCTCGTCTGTCCAAGAATAATGTTCTGTTCAGGTTCTACCGGGTCAAACTGCTCCTTTAGGAATTAGGTCAAAGGTTACAGATGATGAAGAACATGGAGGAGGAGGAGGAGGTTCAGCGTCTCTCCCTGCAGACAAAGAGCAACTCTGACAGCAGCTGTCAGTCTGAGGCCGTTTCTCAATATGCGTTCTTGAGCGTTCTCGTGTTCTCGTGACACGTCATCAGCCTCAGCCCGAGCACTGTTCCGATTGTCGAGAACGCCAAACCGAGAACGCGCCACATCCCCGGATGTTGTTCTCGCCCCGCCCTCTTTATCGAGCGTGCATCAGAGCAGACTTGTACGTTCTTCAGACTGACCGCTTTCCCAGAATGCACCGCGGCAAGATAATTTTTAGGCTTTTTAGAAATTAAAAATGTTGTTTTAAAAAACATTTCAATAAGATTTATTGTGGTGTAGTATATAAATAGTTTTGAATGTTAAAGAAATGCTAAAGAACTGTGCATCATCTTCATCTTTTAGAGCCAGACATCCAGTGTTTGAAACGTGACTAAAGTTTCAAAGAAAGCCCCGTGACCCATAAACAGCTTCTAGCCACGCCCTCTAAAACAGGAAGCACGTCTATATATGGATAACGACATATGAGCTCAACTGCCGGTTGGTTCAAACAGAAAAGTGGACTTTCTGGCAGGAACATGTGGCCTGCACCTGTGAAAGCTTGTTGGCCACAGAGAACGAGAGCATTTCTGCGGTTCTCCAGGATCCTCCATGCAGGGAACCTCAGTGTGAGCCTGAAGTCAGCAGGAGGAGGCAGACTTCTCCTCAGCAGACAGATCAGTGCCTTTCAGGGAGGAAGAGCCCAGAGTGGGGACAGGAACACAACTCATGCCATGACCACCAGATAAGTGGAGCAGGGAGTCAGCAGCCAGACCACCAAGGTGTTTCCCTAAAGAACCGCAGCTGCCTGAACTCGTACTGACCCCGCCCCTTCACTGTTACCTGAACAGGTGAGCTCTGCTGCTTCTCCTGCTGTCTGGACAGCCACAGACTCCAAGTTCACCTTCTGATAGAGTTGGTGCAATATAAATACAATTTAACTGAATTTTCACGTCAGCTCATACAAATGAATGAAGATTAGGATGTAAATGTGAGACTCTAGCCCATTTCTAATCTCTGATTTGTGTCTGTCGTCCCGCTGGCAGCTTGGTGTCAGAGACAGAAAGACAATAACCAGGAACAGAAGCATAAAATGCATAAAGATCAGAAAGCCTGAGGAGATATTTAAGGATATTTCCTGGAGGAAACGAGGAGCTGCTGTACTCCAGGGACAAGAGAACGCAGTTTCTACACAGAACCGCCTCTAGTCCGTTCACTGGATTATTCTGAATGACCTGATGAAGTCCAGATCGAGCAGAACCATAAAATATTTTATGAACCAATAAAAAATCTGATTTAACAATGTTGTCCTAATCTAGTGGTTGATGTTAGTGGATCGTCGTGGTGTTTGGGTCTGGGTCTCCAGCTCACACACGGATCAAAGATCTTCTCCACCTCTTCATGAGGTTCTGCAGAGTCCTGTTGGTGACAACCAGCAGTTTGGAATGACATCACTTCCTGTTTCCTGCTCATAAACCGCAGCAGGCTGCCTCTGAAGTCCGATTGGTTCTGTTTCTAACGGAGGAGCAGCAGCATCTCCAGTTAGCTTCACCTTGGAGGTCCAACAGAATCCGGAGCTCATGGTCCAGATTCAGACTCCGTGGAACCAGAACCACTCCTGTGTCTGACACCTGAGAATTAGAGAAAACTCCTTCTGGGTGTTTTTCTTCTTGGTGCAAGTTAAAGGATATTCTTCAGTTATTTGTGCTCATTTTTAGTTATTACTTCACATATTTTATGATATGATCCTCAGTCAGAGCATAGATACCAGCAACATGGAGGACAGACCCAAACAGAACCTTCACTTGTTTATCACTCATGTTTCTTTAAGGTTTGATGGATTATTGAACTTCATTATTATTAAAGTGGTTTTATTTCATTCCACATCTGTCTGAAATATGAAGAATCCATAGAGTTCCTGAGAACCAGAATCACAGAGTTATAAATCAGCTGATCCTGATTTATAACGTTTCAAGGTTGGACAAGATAAGCATGACGACACAAATCACGGTAAACGGTGAATCAGTCCCACCCTGGCGGTGGTGAGCAGCCTGTCAGCCACAGCTGCCCTGTGACTGACAGGCTGCCAGACATCGGCGCCACCGCTCTGACTCTGAGGCGGATGGAGATCAGGAGGGAAACCAGCGTTAGAAATGACCCTTGTTCTTCCCACCATCTCCATCAGCTTTAATCCGTGGGCTGAAGGTCTTTTCTGGTTTGGATCTCCCAGGACAGGAAGTTCTCCAGCTGCCAGAGGTTCTGGTGACCAACCAGAAGACCTGCAGACCTCCTGCTGTCTGCAGACTCCGCTGAACTTCTATAACCCATCAGGCAGCTCCTCAGGTAGGTTACCTACCTGACCAGGTGTTGGATGACCTGATGCACAATTATCCTGCTGAGGTAAATACACGCTTTTATTCCCTCATAGTCACGTGACAGGCGCTCAGGTGTGCTTACCTATCTGCTCTTGATGAGGCTGAACACACCTGAACGCACCACCTCCTCTCCTCGCTGTGACCTCCTCCTCCTGTTCCTCCTGCTGCCATTCACATCACAGCAGACAAAGAGCAGCACATCCAGCTGCTGCACGGACACCATGGAAACACGCGCACGCGCTTCTCACTGCGCTGCCTTTCCACGTCGGAACGCACGCGCACGCGATGCTCTGATGGAGGAGGTGACCGACCCTCCGCTGCCCCCTCAGCCCGGGCTGCGGGCTGCATGTGTCGGCTACAAATCTGCTGACGGAGCCGTTTCCTCGCGCACGAGAACCAGCGGAAAAACCAAAAAAACGGCTACCAGCGCGCGCCGCGTGCCGCACAAACAGCAGGTGAACAGGTGAAAAAGAGAAGCAGCAGATAAACAGACACACAAAGCTGCTCCTTACCTTCATAATGCCTGCCGCGTGCGGTCCGGATGCGCGCGCCTCCTCTTCCCTCTGCTGCTGCCGCGCGCTGCTGCTGCTGCGGCGTGCATGCGCCAGCGTGCGCGTCTGACTGTGCGTAATTGTCCACTGCAGGTAAAAAATGCAAAGCGTTGAAAGGTGGAAGACCACACACACGCATGCGCGCCCTCAGCTCTGCGTGTGGACGTCTTTTTTCCAAAGCACTCATGCGTGCGCGCGCGTGCGCGTAGCCTGCAGGTACAGTGGCGGCTTTACTACACTGACGGTAATGCGTGTGAGAACGTGCACGTGTGTAGTAGAGCCCCGCCTCCGGTGGGCGGGGCCGGTGCGATGGAGGGGGGGCTGGGGGGTATTCAGGGTAAGGGGCTGACGTCACCATGGACGGGATCTGCGCGGAGGACAGAACGTGAATGCTGGATGTGGGTATGGCAAGCCGTTAGTGCCAAAACTCAGCCTCTTCCCACCTGCCTTCAGAACGGTAAAAGCCTGTTTAATGAGTCCGGAGGAACATATTCAGCTTTTAAATCATCCAGGTAGGAACTTGTGGCTTTTGCACCAGTCAGTGTCACACAACCATTTAAAGCGCAGATATCATGCTTTCAGATCAACATCAATTCTTCTTTTTCTCATTGAAATCATCTACAGGTAAAAGCCAGTAAATTAGAATATTTTGAAAAACTTGATTTATTTCAGTAATTGCATTCAAAAGGTGTAACTTGTACATTATATTTATTCATTGCACACAGACTGATGCATTCAAATGTTTATTTAATTTAATTTTGATGATTTGAAGTAGCAACAAATGAAAATCCAAAATTCCGTGTTTCATAAAATTAGAATATTACTTAAGGCTAATACAAAAAAGGGATTTTTTAGAAATGTTGGCCAACTGAAAAGTATGAAAATGAAAAATATGAGCATGTACAATACTCAATACTTGGTTGGAGCTCCTTTTGCCTCAATTACTGCATTAATGCGGCGTGGCATGGAGTCGATGAGTTTCTGGCACTGCTCAGGTGTTATGAGAGCCCAGGTTGCTCTGATAGTGGCCTTCAACTCTTCTGCGTTGTTGGGTCTGGCATTCTGCATCTTCCTTTTCACAATACCCCACAGATTTTCTATGGGGCTAAGGTCAGGGGAGTTGGCTGGCCAATTTAGAACAGAAATACCATGGTCCGTAAACCAGGCACGGGTAGATTTTGCGCTGTGTGCAGGCGCCAAGTCCTGTTGGAACCTGAAATCTCCATCTCCATAGAGCAGGTCAGCAGCAGGAAGCATGAAGTGCTCTAAAACTTGCTGGTAGACGGCTGCGTTGACCCTGGATCTCAGGAAACAGAGTGGACCGACACCAGCAGATGACATGGCACCCCAAACCATCACTGATGGTGGAAACTTTACACTAGACTTCAGGCAACGTGGATCCTGTGCCTCTCCTGTCTTCCTCCAGACTCTGGGACCTCGATTTCCAAAGGAAATGCAAAATTTGCTTTGGTCAGAAAACATGACTTTGGACCACTCAGCAGCAGTCCAGCTCTTTTTTTCCTAAGCCCAGGTGAGACGCTTTTCGCGCTGTTTCTTGGTCAACAGTGGCTTGACACGAGGTATGCGGCAGTTGAAACCCATGTCTTTCAAGCGTCTCTTGGTGGTGGATCTTGAAGCACTGACTCCAGCAGCTGTCCACTCCTTGTGAATCTCCCCCACATTTTTCAATGGTTTTTTTTTCACAATCTTGACTAGGGCGCAGTGATCCCTATCGCTTGTACACTTTTTCTGACCACAGTTCTATTTCATCCCTCCTGACCGCCAGAGGCGGTGCTGAAAGCACTGGATGTTCCCTTCGGGCATGCGCAGTTCGAGTAATTATACCAACAGAGTCACACCTGTGACGCCGGATGACCACTCGGAGGCTATATAGCCTGCTGTCATCCTTGGCTCTGTTCCTTTCTTCTTCTCGCAAGCGGTTCGCTAACTTCCCCGTTGTGTGACGCCCCATCGCGCGGAGTTGCGGTTTTTCCTCCGCCCTCCCAGGGCTGCAACGGGTTGATTGTGGAAGTTTTTCGGAAGGTAAGTAAGCTGTTTGTTGGTGACGGTAGCGTTCGCGCCCCCTCTCCCGGCTCACGGCTTTTCGTTACCCTGTTACCTACAGCTGGGGCTGTTGATTGTGTACGGCTAATGTTGTTAGCCCATTTCGGTTTACCAGTTTATACCTGGTGACGGCAGCGTGTTCGCTCCCTCTCCCAGTGTGACTAATAAGTTAATTTACCGAGGTCTAAAAACGACTAACGTTGTTAGTTCTTTGGGTTATCAATTTATACCTGGTGACGGCAGCGTGTTAGCTCCCTCTCCCAGTGTGACTAATAAGTTGATTTACTCAAGTGTGAAGTACGGCTAACGTTGTTAGCTCCTTTTGGTTTACCAGTTTATATCTGGTGACGGCAGCGTGTTCGCCCCCTCTCCCAGTGTGACCAACTTCATTTACTGGAGTGTGAAATAGGGCTAACGTCGTTAGCGCCTTTGATTTATTGGTTTTATACCTGGTGACGGTAGCGTGTTCGCCCCCTCTCCCAATATCAGCCTCCTTGTGTTTGCAGCCTATTTCTTGGCTCTGCCATAATTGGTGACGGCTGCGTTCGCGCCCCCTCTCCCGATTTTAGCGCATTTTCATTTAATTGGGTTGAGCCTTGTCGACCTTAGACATGGATGGCTTCCACAGCTGCAGGGATTGTGGGGCTGCCCTCCAGGCAGAGGATGGCCACGACCTGTGCCCTACCTGCCTTGGACATGAGCACCTTGTGGAGGCGTTGTCCGAGAACCCCTGCATGAATTGCAGTTTTATGCCACATGCAGTGAGGGTGGACCGGTTGGCACAGTTGTGCCCCCAGGAGGGTTCTGACCTTCCGCCCTCTGGACAGGTGGATCCCCCCAGGCGTTCTAAGCGCCGTGGTGGGACCGCGGTCTCAGCACCCCCTCCTTGGAGGAGACGGGCCAAACTTGACCAGGGCCTGGCCACAAGGGTGGAACAGTTGTCAGCGGAGTTGGCAGAGATGAAGTCTTTGTTGCAGACACATCGGTCTGATGCCTCTCTTCCAGTGGCTGGGCTCCCCACCCATGCCTGAACTAGTTGCGGAGGAGGACGTCATATCTCTGGCTGCCTCTGCTTCTCATTTCAGAGATGAGGAGGAGGCAGGGTCCTCTCAAGCCTCTGACAATGGGTCGTTTTCATCCCGGAGTGCAGTTGGGGAGGCCAGTGACAGTTCCATGCGGGATGTCATGTCTACCCATACGGAAAAAAACTGGAAAAAACATATATGAATTTACCACTACCTCAGTAGTAAATATTTATATAAGGATAATATGTGCAATATATGGTTTACTCCTGAAAGTGGCCCCTTTTGCATTTTTCTCATACAACTATATTATGAGAAACAAGTATCCATAAAGTGAACATTGTGTATGACATTTATAGGTAATGTGCATGATAAACTGTATTTTCTTTAAATGTTACATGTAATGTTCGTAGTTTTTAATTATATGTTGCAGTTTAAAATGTGTATGCTTTTTATATGTAAATCAACCCAATAATATATTTTTTTTGTTTGAAATGTGTATTCAATGTAAAAGGAATCTATGATGTTTTTCTATGAATCTTATATGTTCCATGTAATGTTTGTAGTTTTTAATCATATGTTGCAGTTTAAAAAGTGTATAACTTTCATATGTAAATCAACACAATTATATATGTTTTTTGTTTGTAGTGTGTATTTAATGTAAAAGGAATCTATGATATCTTTCTATGTTTCTTATATGTTCCATGTAATGTTTGTCATTTTTAATTATATGTTACAGTTCAAAATGTATATGCATTTTATATGTAAATCAAAACAATTTATATGTTTTTTGTTTGAAGTGTGTAATTACTGTAAAAGAAATGTATGATGTCTTTCTATGTTTTTTACATGTCAACCAATTTACAATTACTGTCACTATAAAAAAAACATAGTTTTTCTTTTTGACTTCTGTACACAATTCTGTAAACTTTTAAACTGCTAGAGCAGACATGGTTAACATGCAATTATTAATTCCTGCCATGTAGTGGTATATGTCAATATAGATCTGTAACATGGAAAAAATAGGCCTAGACGTTTCACAGATGTAAACATTCAGCTTTTTTATTAAGTGAAAAACAAAGGTATACAAACTACAGTAGCTGTATTACTTTAGATTACAATAAACATGCCAATCTCACTAACATGCCCTCAACACTAATTAAATTGGCTCCAAAGGCAGACGTTTAACTGTGAGGTGTGGAGGTTTTACTTTTAGACCTGAGCTCGGTAATCTTGGCATTGATCGTGGTTCCAATGATGGACAGTGGAGACCCTGGAAACCTCTCAAGAGTTGCACCTACACATGAAACAAACACAGAAAAATGCAAACATGTACTATAGTAGGCTTTTGTCAGGAAATACAGAATAGTGCACTGAATTGTGAATATGAACATAAAAGCTTTCATAAAGCTGAAAACCTACTGTAAATGGCATCCAATTTATTTTTGTCCAGTGGTAGACGAGTATCTCCTCCACTTCTTTTGGTCCCACGAAGATTGCTCACCAGTAATATTTCCAATGGGAAGACGGCAGTGAGGAGATGCCTCACAAACACAGTGGCTGAATTTGAATTGAGGGCATAGGCCCATGCTAGTTTGTCAATCATGACTCCAGTCCCAGGATGAATCTCCACCTGTTTAGATAAGGACACAAGGAGAGCATTAAAACTGGAATATGTTTTGTCATCTCAGCATATGTGAAGCAATATTCCAGATTAAAAGCATTCTAGGGTCTATTTGAACATGGGAACGAGTAAAAGGATGGAAGCATTCACAGCACTTTAGCTTGCAATTAACACTCTATGGACAGATCGTAGGATGCATTCAGTCACAATTTAACCAAGGCTCAATATAGAATGATACTTCATCAGTTGTATCAAGAGGATCCCTACACAAAATATGAGCGTCAAAAACATTGTAAGTGTACACAAAGTCAATTTAAAAAGAATGTTTATGAAGACTATGTTCAAATGGACCCTAGAATGATTCTTTCCCAGAATATTGCTTTAAGATACAGTATAAAGGGTTAGACATACTCATTGCAAGGATGTCTCACATACAGTACACCTATTTTCTATCTTAAGTATTTATTTATTCTTTGAAAATAGATTACCTTAGATGGCTGGGAGACAGTTGGTGATGGAATGGGGGGAGATGCAGATGTGGCTGTAGAGAGCCTAGAACTTGGGGACTTATCAGGGGTGGGTCCTGAACTGGATGTTGACCGAGGACAACCTTGCAAGGTCAGCCTTGGTGTGGTAGTCTTAGTAGGTGTAATAGAATCCATTATTTTTTTCGTGCCATATAGGAGTCCTGGCACATCTAGTTGCAGAACAAGACAGGAACAGAACAGAAACAGTTGTTATCACTCCACAAGCTAGCCTACAGTATAGTCACAATACTTCCTACAGTTATTTAGATAAAATGTGTATCTGTGTAGTTGTTAGGGCTGGGCGATATGGACCAAAAGTCATATCCCGATATATTTAGGTTGAATATCGATATACGATATATATCCCGATATTTTTTCCGCAAAGTTAGAGCTGTAAAATGAAATGTTCAGTCAAATATGTTATTGAAAACTCACTACTCAAATATCAATAAAATGTAAACATAAAACTGGAGCGCCTTTTTGGAAATCAAAGCTCCATAAGGTGCACATTTAAATAAAAAAATATCTTAAATAAAAATAGCCTATAAAATAAAATAGGTCAATCTTTTTCTGAAATAAATATATTTCTATGAGAAAAGTAGTGTGCAGTTCCACAGCAGTGCAGAGAGGGGAGCAGTGCAAAGAGCTCCGGTCAGCGGCTTGCGTGGAGAGAGGATCACGGCGCAAATTTGAACTATATCGATATATGTGATATGGTCTAATCCCTTATTGCATTTTAAAATATCTAGATATATCATTTATATCGATATATCGCCCAGCCCTAGTAGTTGTCTAATGGCTCAATATGAATATGACTCAACTACAGTTCATAAGAAGCAGTGATACCTTGAAGAACCATTTCCTTCCATTTGGTGTTCTCTTCTTTAAGGTCCTTTACCTCCTGCTTTAACTCCACCAGTGTCTTTCTCAGGTCATGATTGTCAACTGAATGAGGCTGGCCAGGTACATATGTCTTAAGGAACTCTTCTGCAGGGTCCGCCCTCACCTTTGACTTCTGGTTGGGAATTGATAGCAATACTTGGTTACCCATAATGTACTGTAGAACTAAATCAGCAGTGTTCAATTTACATATTACCACTGGAAAATATGATAATTACATATACTACTGTAAGATAAAAGTAAATGAATGTCACCTTAAGTTTCTTTGGCTCAGTCTCAATATCAGTGGAATCATCTGAATCGCCCCTATATTTTGAGGGGGCCACCGACACCCTTTTGGTCAGCTGTGGTCTTTCCACCTCTTCCAGCAGAGAGTTTAATTTACAGGTGTTTTCAAAGCGGGTACCTAGAGAATAGAGTTTGTCAAACACCATAGTTCTTTTCAAACAACTAAGTACTTTAGTCTATGGCAATTATAGTTCATACAGATAAAAAATATTGTTTATGATTGGATGCTAACCAATGCCTTTGAAGTGAGTGTTAATAGTGAGTTAAATAGGACAATTAAGGTCATAACCTACCACTAACAAAAAGCACATCTCCTTTATAGTGAGGCCACCCTCCCTTTGGCTTCTTTCCGTGGCGCCACTCAATAAAGGCTGAGTAGGGGGAAATTGGATTTCCATCTTGGTCCATTTTGGAATCATCATAACTCCTTATAGCATCAGTTTTCACATCACTGAACTTCCCTGAATCTTCCCCTTCAATCCACTGTACCACAGCAAACTTTCTCTCCATATTCTTAAAAGATTCAAAGTAAATATATGCATTGTTAGCAATCAGCATAACACCAGGTATAGGCCTAAATGTGAGGAAGTCAAACACCATTCTTCTGCCACAGGACACTTTAGATACTAATTTTAAGATACATCTCGACAGTGTAGCCTACCGGTGTTATGCCGAAAAGTGCCTGCCGAGATATGCATCCCCTGTCGCGGGAGCGCGCCTCAATCTGTACAACTGAATATCGACGATTAAAACAGACCAACGCAGTTACTTGCTCTTAAGTTAATGATATCAAAACGTTTCAATATACATCTTGTGAGAAAAAAATGTTATTTGGACGATTCATTTAAAAAATTACGTGTTTTATGAACAACATTAAATCCAAAGTTTTTATCCGAAGTACGACTGATTTATTTGTTGTGGTCTCTTGTCATTCACATACAACAATAAACCGTGAGAGCCGACGTGAGTTTTGAAACTGCAAAGCTTTGTCTTAAGCGGAAGATCAAACGTGCATCTACAGAGCACAGCGTTCATAGAGCAAAAGCTATGGTGCATTCAGGAGCATGGGACATTTCAAACTTACAAGCAAAGAGGCATAAAACGCAATAGAACTTAACTCATACAATAATGTATTTATCCAGAAACAGTGTGGGCTTTCATACAATACTGAATTCTCTATAATTGTATTCCTAATATTTTTTGATTATGCACATCTGCTAGCTTTTTATTCTGAAAAATCTGTAAAATCACAGCAGCAAATTATCAAAGTTTTACAAAAGCCTGTTTATAAGCTCCAAATGAGGCTTTAGACCATACAGCGACAATTGCGCAGTCATTGTTTTATAAGGCAGAATTTACATTTGCTGACCCTTGTTCTTTAACTACAGATGGATAAACAGGAATACAGTCATACAAGTGTCAACTCCTCTGAGACAGCAGGGGATGCGTTTTTAGGCAAGGGGCTGCCGAAAACCGCATCCCCCTACGTTTTTAATCTAAAAATTGTTCCAAACACATGAAATTCACACTGGTAGCTCAGAGCACATGGCTAAACACGTAGAAAATGTTAAATCAGCTACAAGTGTATATTTCTATGAAAAAGAAGGGGATGCATTTTTCTGCAAAGGCTGCCGAAAAATGCATCCCCCTATGTTTTTAACCTAAAAATTGTCACACACACATGAAATTCATACTGGCAGCTCAGAACAGATGTGTAAACATGTGGAAAATGTTAAATCAACTACTAGTGTATATTAAAGTAAAGCAGCAGGGGATGGATTTTTCGCCAAGGAGCTGCCTTGCTGCAGATCCATCATATAGTAATTAGTCAAGGCCAATAACTGTAAGCAAAACCATATCTAGCTATCCAACCGGCCTACCAATTTAGCCACACCTACGCTGTAGTTATTTTATTTAAAGCCAAATAAAGTTACGTAAATGAAAAAAGGAGCAAATAAATTCAACATAAATAAACAAATCAATAAATGTCTACCCCTTTTTATATTGACAAGTTTTAGGCACATTTTAAACTAGATATCCAAGTACAAAATTAGAATTATGTAAAACTGTGTAATGGAGCTCACACAGTGCTGTTTAATACATTGTAATTAAGTAACAGCATTTTTGTTCTCCTTTCTGTCATTGTTAAGATACATGTTTAGCCATGTGTTCTGAGCTACCAGTGTGAATTTCATGTGTTTGGAACAATTTTTAGATTAAAAACGTAGGGGGGTGCGTAATTCTGTAAAGGAATCGTCCAAATAACATTTTTTTCCCCACAAGAGGTATATTGAAACGTTTTGATATAATTAACTTAAGAGCAAGTAACTGCGTTGGTCCGTTTTCCTCGTCGATATTCAGTGGTACAGATTGAGGCGCGCTCCCGCGACAGGGGATGGCATGCACTTTTCGGCATAACACCGTCTTCTGTAAACGAGGGAATAAAAATAGCTACACGAATGCACAACTATTTGAAGCCAAAACACTCAAATACTGGGTAATTCACTTACTTCTGGTCGATGCAATCCTTGAATTCTGTGGCTGACGTGACGACAACGGCTGGTATCAGTCCTCAATTCAAAAGTTTAGCCAGATCTCGTAAAATTTTGCGAGATCTGGAGTCGCGCCTTTTTCTTTGCATCCCGCTGTTTCATTCTTTTCTTACCCGCTGTCGTTGTTCTTGACCTACCGGGTTTGAATGATAAGACTAGGGCAGTATACAGTAATTGTAAAAGATAAATGATGAAAAGAAAACGCACTTCTCAGGAGAAAGAAAACGAGTGGCTGAGGAAGAATGTTCCTAAACGTACTCTGAGCAGATGGAAAAGAAGGTTTGTGGCCTACAACCATTTTCTGATGCAGTTTTCTTTCGGCAGCATCTTAATTAATTAATTAGTCCGTACCTGTTTATTTCTTAATTCGAAATAAATTAATTGATTAGTTGTTTAATTTTTAAGTAATTTTAGTAATCAGGGGTGGTTTGTTGGCGGACTTCCTGTTTGCGGTAAGGCGAATTGTGTCACTTCCTGTTGTCGCTGTGAGAACTGCAGTGTGTTGCTCCAGGCTCTCTCGCTTCTATCTTTAAACCTCTTTGCTGTAACATCTGTTTCCAAAACATAAGCACTTTTAAAACATTTTCTCTGACTGCACATCACGTTTGAGAACTCCCTGTGTTTCACACGGTTTACTTTTTGGCGTGGTAAGAGGGCGCTAGCTTAGCGTTAGCCTAGCTTTAGCCAAGCCTCAACCTCATAATGGCTTCTCCGTCTTTGATGGTGCTCTGTGTCAGATGTCTCGCAGAGGAGCCGACCTTAATTATTGGCAGCTCCTTACTAAGAAGTAAAGACCCCAAGGACCATAATTAAATGCCTGCCAGGGGCCAGAACGGGCGACATAGAATCCTACCTAAAACTATTGGCTAAGGATAAGCGTAAATAAAATACAGTAAGATTGTTATTCACGCCGGCGGTAATGACACTCTAAAAGGAACAAACCATAAAAATCTATACAGCTCACTTTGAACCAAAAAATAAAACAATAAAATGTGTTAATTAAAATTTAATTAAAATCTCCCTCCAAAGACTTTGTTAGTTAATGAATTGATTTCTGATAATCAGATTGATTTATTTTGTCTCACAGAAACCTGGCTACAAGAGGACTACGTTAGTATAAATGAGTCAACTCCCTCCAGTTATTTAAATTTCCACATTCCCAGATCTGTGGGAAGAGGCTGAGGAGTGGCGACCATCTTTCAGTCTGATTTATTAATTAGTCCCAGGCCAATTGATAACTACAGTTCTTTTGAACATTTAACCCTCAGTTTCCCTCATCCAAACTGCAAAGCAATAAAACCTCTTCTGTTTATTGTTTTGTATCGTCCACCAGGCCCTTATACTCAGTTTTTGGATCAGCTGTCAGACTTCTTATCTGATTTGGTGTTAAACACTGACAAGGTTATTTTATTGGGTGATTTTAACATCCATGTTGACACTGAATGTGATAACCTTAGTGTAGCCTTTAAAACTATCCTAGATTCAATTGGTTTTGTTCAAAATGTGCATAAACCGACGCACACCTGGTTACATACTTTAGACCTTGTGCTGACATATGGCATTGATTGTGAAGAATTAACAATATTTCCTCAAAACCCTGTCCTATCTGACCATTTTTTAATAACCTTTGAGTTTAATCAAATCTTGGTGTTATTTTTGACCAAGACATGTCATTTAAATCCCATATTAAACAGGTTTCCAGAGTTTCCTTTTTTCACCTCCGGAATATCGCCAAAATTACAAACATTCTGTCCAGGAGTGATGCTGAAAAACTGGTCCATGCATTTGTTACTTCAAGGCTGGACTATTGTAATTCTTTACTATCAGGAAATCCACAAATTGCAGTTCAAAGTCTTCAGCTGATCCAAAATGCTGCAGCAAGAGTTCTGAAAATCAACAGAGGGATTATATTTCTCCAAATTTTGCTTCCCTTCACTGGCTTCCTGTTAAATCAAGCATAGAATTTAAAGTTATTCTTTTAACATATAAAGTTCTGATTACCCCGTATGTTCCTATTCCTACTTTTAAGACTAATCTTAAAACTTTCCTTTTTGACAAAGCTTATAGTCAGAGTGGCTCATGTTACCCTGAGCTACCTCTATAGTTATGCTGCTATAGGCTTAGGCTACTGGAGGACACCAGGGCCTACTTTTCTCACTCTACTGAGTTCTACTGTTCTCCAGTCTACTAATCTCCAGTGTTGCATGACTGTTGTCATTTCAGCTTTTAACTTTTGTTCTTTCTTTTTTTTCTTAATAGAAGGTACACCTGGTCTGGCGTTCTGTTAGCCTATATATCATCCAGGGAAGACAGATCACCCGCTATTACCATTTAACGTAGAACAGATTACTAGATCAATGTGTGCTTCTGTGCTTTTTGTCTCTCTTGTTGTGTCTCTGCTCTGTCTTCTGTAACTCCCAGTCGGTCGAGGCAGATGACCGTTCATACTGAGCCCGGTTCTGCTGGAGGTTTTTCCTTCCCGCTAATGGGTGGTTTTTCTTTCCACTGTCGCTCCATGCTTGCTCAGTATGAGGGATTGCTGCAAAGCCATGGACAATGCAGACGACTCTCCCTGTAGCTCTACGCTTCTCCAGGAGTGAATGCTGCTTGTTGGGACTTTGAAGTAATCAACTGGTTCCCTTTATATAGGACATTTTTCACCAATCTGTATAATATGATTGATTTTGACTTTGTAAAGTGCCTTGAGATGACATGTTTCATGAATTGGCGCTATATAAATAAAATGGAATTGAATTAATTTTGTCACCTGTTTATTTCCTAAGGAAAATCACCAGAACATGCACAGACATTGAGCAACATAGGCCTACTATACAATATGTAAGTGTAAGCTACCACATTTTTTTGTCCTAAATGTTGTGGCCTGTGAAAAAATGGATGGATGATGTTATGACTCTTAATCTAACTTTGTGGAAATAGGCTACTTGTATTGTTTCAATGTTGTTTTTGAATAGTTTTGCATAGCTTCATATCTGCACTAGCCTACCACACTGGATTATGAAAATTTATTGAAATGATGGACATAACATTTGGGAAAAAGAGCTTTTCTGCAATGTCCGAGAGGCAGGCACAAGTGAGACAAAACTAGACTTGTAGCCTGATGTCATTGTAATTGCCCCTATGCCTTTTCTGACCCCCCACCCCCCACACACACAGGAAAATGATGAAGATTGTAGTCAAAGAGAAGAAAACACAAGTGCACCTTTCACATTGGCACAGGTAAGCTGACAGTTAAGCATTGTTACACTTTCTTTTGCTATCCATCTGATTTTTGTGTCTGATTTGGATTATTTTGTATGATTTGTGTAATTAAGGAAACCAAAGAAGATACCAGCCAAGGACAAGAGAACATTTCACATTGGCACAGGTAAGCCCCCCCCCCAACTCTCTCTCTCTCTCTCTCTCTCTCTCTCTCTCTCTCTCTCTCTCTCTCTCTCTCTCTCTCTCTCTCTCTCTCTCTCTCTCTCTCTCTCTCTCTCTCTCTCTCTCTCTCTCTCTCTCTCTTCTCTCTCTCTCTCTCTCTCTCTCTCTCTCTCATAAATTGTGATTTGTGTCCTTAGGAAAACAGTGAAGTTATCAGTGAAAGAGAAGAACAGACAGAATGTTTCACATCAATGCAGGTAAGCAGCATGTAATCTCTCTCTCTCTCTCTGTTTTTCTCACTGTATTACTTTTTTTCTTTTAAAGGTTTTGTATTTGTATTCCTCTCAGGAAAACAACGAAGATAGCAGCCAAAGAGAAGAGCAAGCAGAAGAACCCTACACATTGGCAGAGGTAAAACAATAGTTGGCCTACATTCAGTGAAAACATTTGATTTGACATAGTCTTACAAGACAAGCAATGGCTGGAATAAACTCATGTTCATTATGCAATCCATGGAAGTGTATTGACACACTTATGTTCTATCATTTTATATATCCTATATATATGTATGCTGTATTTTTTTCTCTCTCAAATATTATGAACCTGCATAACCCAGTATAATGTAAAATTGAAAGCAAATATTAAGATGACATCTAATGCTTTGTTTATTTTTCTACAATTTCAGGACAGAAATATCCATTCCCATGGATTAACCGAAGAGCAAAGCTGCATCTCAATACTATCCTTAGCACTGAAACACAACACTACAGGTGTATTGATGGAAGATCTACTGAAACTTCTAAGATTACATTCTGCTGGGACAAGTGCAGTTCCTGCAAGCAAGTATTTCTTGGAGAAACCATTAGCTAGTCTTGTAGATGTGTTTGAATACCATCATTATTGCAGACTATGCTCTAAATACCTTGGTATATCACAATCAAAAGAATGCACACAAGAAACACTTTCATGTGTGTCATGTTCCTCATCCATAACAGTAAGGGACAGCTTACAACAAGGTCATTACTTTATTACTGTACCATTAAAGGAGCAACTGAAAGACATTCTTGAGAATCAAGGTATGCATGATCTTTGTTTTCAAGCAAATAGCGGCAATAGGCATGTAATAAATGATATATGTGATGGTGCCTTATATCAGACCTTGAAATCAAGCAGTGAGGAGGCTTTTCTGTCTCTTACATTTAATTGTGATGGTGTACCAGTCTTTAAGTCTTCAAAATTCAGTATTTGGCCAATATTATGTTGTGTTAATGAGATACCCCCTGAGACCAGAAATAAGCATGTACTTCTCTGTGCATTGTGGTTTGGATCAAGCAAGCCAGACATGAGCTGTTACTTCAAACCATTTGTGAAGGAATGTACCAATCTTTCACAAGTTGGTTTTGAGTGGCAGCATCCTACTGATAAGTCATGGAGACATGTGAAAGTTCACCCATTGTGTTGTGTCTGTGATGCAGTGGCAAGGCCATTAGTACAGAATTTCAAGCAATTTAATGGTGAATATGGCTGTGGTGTCTGTCTTCAACCTGGTGTACAAAAAAAGAAAGGACAAGGAACTGCAAGGATGTACACATGTTTGGATGACAAACCAAGTGACAGAAATCATAAAAGCACAGTAGAAATAGGAAAAATAGCTGAAAGAGAAGGGAAAGCTATATTTGGCATAAAGGGGCCATCTGCTGTTGTAGATTTGCCAAAATTTGATCTAATCAATGGGATGGTCCCTGACTATATGCACTGTGTGTTGCTAGGTGTATGTAGACAAATGGCAACAGTATGGATGGAATCTAGGAACTACTCTGAGCCATGGTATATTGGCACACAAATACCACTCATTGACAGACACCTTTTAACCATAAAACCTCCAAGTGTTGTCGCTCGAGTTCCAAGATCTCTTACTGAACGCAAGTTCTGGAAAGCCCATGAGTGGCAACACTGGCTTTTGTACTATAGCCTGCCAGTTCTGAAAGGTATACTTCCAGAGAAGTACCTCTCTCATTGGGCATTATTGATAGAGGGCATAAGCATTCTATTGGGCTCTGAATTAACTACAGAGCAGTTAGATCATGCTCATGGGGCATTAGTGTACTTTGTTGGTTGTGTCCAGTCACTGTATGGGGAGGAACACATGACATTCAATGTTAATTCACTTCTGCATTTAACCAGAAGTGTTGTGCATTGGGGTCCTTTGTGGGCCCACTCGGCCTTTATGTTTGAAGATTTTAATGGATACCTACTGAAACAAGTCAAAAGCAGTCAAGCTGTTCCACAGCAAATCTGCAATCGAATAGTACTGTCCCGTGCTTTCCCCCGTTTAGCAAAGCAATTCCTAGCAAGTGCACCTGCAGAAGTTAAAGAGTTCTGTAATGAAATGAGAACTGGAAAGCCACATGTCAAGAGATTCACTGAGATGAAAGGCCTTGGTTCACCAGAAGTAAGAGAAATCTCTGTTTGTGACCAGGCTGCCCTCCACACAGTAAAAGATATTCCAACAAATTCTCCTGTTAAGTACTACAAGAGAATGGCTGTAAATGGAGAAATTGTTCATGGTCACACTTACAGCAAAACAAAGCAAAGAAACAACTGTGTTGTGCTTTTGAAAGATGGGAGTATCTTTAAAGTTTCACATTTCCTTGACACTGGTGATGAGTGTTTATATGCCATTGGAAACTATGGCAATTGCACAGTGCAAAAGTTAGCCAAAGGATCTCTTATCAAAACTTCTCTGAAGTACATGTCAACTATCCACTTTCCCACAGGCTTTCACAAAGCCATCAACACTGCTCAGATAGTTAGGCCATGTTTGTATATTCAATGTACTCATTCCAGCTCGATTGTTTGTCGCTTACTGAAAACATACTACTGCAAATGATGGAATGAATTAAATAATTGTCAACATGGTCAATTAATCTGTTGCTATTGCTGATATTTAATTATATTCTAATATAAGATGCTACACATGTCTCTGATGTATAGCCAACATTACTGAAATTAAATGCAACATGTAGTAATGAAAAATGTGCATGTAATTTGGTATTTCTTTAATAAAGTGACATGACCTCTTGTCAGTTGAGGCTTGTGAAAAAAGAGACAAGTGTATAGCTGTTTTTTTGAGTATCACAAGTCAATAAGACCTGTATAATAATTGGGATTTTGTAAAGTAAAACGTATTTTTTACAGCATGTTAGATGTTTACAGTGCTATGTCAGTGGAATGTTGACAGTGTCAACATGTCTTATGGTTGTTGCAATACAATATTTGCATTATTGTGTTTTGACCATGGTTGACCAACACTCTTCACACACTCTCAATTACACACACACACACACACACACACACCATCATACTTTTCTCTCTAACTCTCATACACAAACAACACAGCAATCAAGTTTATGCAAACAATCATCATTTCCCTTGTTTTTTTCTATAATTATGTGTTACAAATGAACTTTCTCCCACACTTATAAGGATATTGTATGTGGAATTAGTGTCATATATAGCCCTTGCAGGTTACGCAGTTTTATATGTTTCATGCTACACATATTTAACAAGGATCTTGTAGCTGGTTTCACTGTCATATAAAAATCTTTCAGGATTCAGATAAAACATGTGAAAATTGTGTATGATTTGTCTATACCTTTTCCATATGGGATATGGCCCTGAAGCAGCTGCAGCTAGAACTCCCGCAAGGAGAGGTGTCCGACTCCGGGAGTGCCTTTTTCAGGCGCGGAAGGGCCCCTACTCCATTTTCTGTACCTCCATCAGAGGAGTACCTTAAGGAGTTGCACGCTTGTTGGCGGGACCCGAGAGCGTTATCACGGCTCTCCTCAGACGGTCGGGTGTTGGCTGCCATGCACGAGTCGGTGAAAGCCGGCCTGGACCGTATGCCAGCAGTTGAACCAGCTGTTGCTTCACTGATTGTGTCACCAGATGAGGCCCTGCGTCCTGAGGTCAGGTGCCCACGGACTCAATGCCGGGTTACAGATGACCTCCTGTGTAAGGCATACAATGCAGGAGCGCGTGCGGGACGTCTTGGCAACTCCCTGGCGCACCTCATGTTCGCCCTCTCTACATCCGTTCAGGACGCTGGTGGTGCAGCTGCAGCGGTTGGCTTTAGTGATGCAGCATTGCAGGCCTTTGCGCTGATGACCAGAGAGCTCGGCCGTGTCATGTCATTCCTTGTCCAAGCTCGTAGACAGGTCTGGCTTGCACAGTCTCCTCTCACGGAGGCTTGCCGTAGGACCCTCAGGGGTGTCCCGGTCGTGCCAGGGGAGTTGTTTGGGTCAGCTGCCCTGGAGGCACTGGAGCGGACTATTCAGGCGCGTCAGACCAGCCAGCAGCTTTCTGGCCTTCGCAGGAGCGTACCCCCATTTCCTCAGCGTTCAGGGCGCCCTGCTACTACCCCCAGCGTTCGGCCACGGCCTCAGACTAATGATGGATCTGGTGGTTCCTATCCCCATGATGTGCGGCAGAGACCCAGCAGGGACTTTCGTAGGCCAGTCGGCCGCCCAGCTAGACCGACCCGGGCCTCAGATCCTGGACGTCCTCCCCCTAGGGCTCCCAGAGGCCGAGGGGATAGAAGATGACGCCACCGGGCCAGCCGTCGGACATTTTTCCCATCAGCAGCTACGTTTCTGGGCTGCTCACTCTGTGGATCCATGGGTGGTTGCCACCCTAACCCATGGCTACAGACTCCAGTTCCGACGGCGGCCCCCTCTCTCACGCCGGGTCAAGATGACCATTATCACCGACCCGGTGAAATCCTTGGCACTAGACCAGGAGCTTTCCGCCCTCCTAGCCAAGGGAGCAATCGAGGCTGTGGATCCTCTGCGGCAACCCAGAGGCTACTATTCCACGTACTTCCTCGTGGCAAAAAAGACCGGCGGTTTTCGCCCCATTCTAGATCTAAGGGGACTCAATCAGTACCTGAAAGTCCTTCCATTCCACATGCTCACCACAGCAGAGGTCCTTCAGACTGTCGTGCCAGGGGATTGGTTTACGTCAGTAGATCTGACAGATGCCTACTTTCATGTACCTATGGCAGAACATCGCCGCTTTCTCAGGTTTGCTTATCAGGGTCGCCATTGGCAATTCCGGGTGCTCCCATTCGGGCTCTCCCTTTCCCCGAGGGTGTTTACTCGATGCGTGAAAGCGGCCCTCTCCTCTGCAGGCCTACGGAGTCAGGATTCTGCCATACCTGGACGACTGGCTTCTCTGTGCTCCCACTCAGGTAGCTTCCTCTCGGGATACGTCCCGGCTTCTTCTCCAGGTGTCACGGTTGGGCCTCAAAGTCAACCTTGCAAAGAGTTGTCTGGTTCCATCTCAGACAACCACCTTTCTTGGGATGCATCTGGACTCCACTACCATGAAGGCCCGTCCGTCTGTTCACAGGGTGGACGACATACTCCAGTTTGTCATTCGATTCAGGCTGGGCAGGCAGTTTCCTTACAGCATTTTCCTGCGAATCCTGGGCAAACTGACATCGGTCACTCGTGTCGTGCCCTTGGGTTTGCTCCTTCTGCGTCCTTTGCAGCGGTGGCTCAACAGCTTTCGCCTAGATGCCAGGCTGCACAGACGTCACAGGCTCATGGTGACGAGGATGTGCCTCCGTGCCCTAGCTCATTGGCAGGACAGGACCCTTTTGTCCTGTGGCGTTCCAATGGGGTTAGTGGTGTCTCGAAGGGAAGTGGTCACCACGGATGCCAGCCCCAAGGGCTGGGGCGCCGTGTGGCAACACAGAGCGGTTCGGGGTCTCTGGGGTCCAAGGGAGCGCACCGAGCACATAAACGTGCTGGAGCTGCGGGCTGTGCACATGGCCCTCAGGTGCCTTCTGCCCCACCTAGAAGGAAGGCATGTGTTGGTTCGAACGGACAACACCTCTGTTGTTTACCATATCAACCACCAGGGAGGCACCAGGTCAGCACGTCTCCTGGAGGTGTCCAGGGATCTCCTGGAATGGGCGTTTCCCCGTCTGTCCACCCTGCGCGCAGCATATCTACCAGGGCGGCAGAACCAGGTTGCAGACTCTCTATCCGGCCAGGCACCTGCTCCGGGAGAGTGGTCTCTTCACCGCGACGTAGTGCGCATGATCTGGAACCTCTTTGGCCAGGCAGAGGTAGATCTGTTTGCCACAGAGGAGTCAACCCAGTGCCCCCTATGGTATTCCCTGACAGGGGTCGGGGGCGCACTGGGCCAGGATGCGCTGGCTCATCCATGGCCACAAGTTCTCCTGTATGCCTTTCCACCCCTCTCGCTGATTTGGCCTACTCTACGGAGGGTTCTCGAGGAAGGCCACAGGGTGTTGCTGGTAGCTCCGTTCTGGCCAGCACGCCCGTGGTTCCCGCTGCTTCGGAGTCTGTGTCTCAGTACTCCATGGCGTCTTCCAACAAGGAGGGACCTGCTGTCTCAGTTGGGGGGACAGATATGGCACCCCAACCCTCAACGTTTCCAGCTGTGGGCCTGGCCCCTGGGAGGCTGACTGGGTGTTCAGAACCTGTCAGACACACCATTTTGAGTGCTAGGGCGCCCTCCACTAGGCTGCAGTATGACAACAGATGGCGTCTTTTTTCTCAATGGTGCTCTGCCCACAATGAGAATCCGGTTACCTGCTCGGTGCCCACTATTCTGGAGTTCCTCCAGTCTCTCCTTGATAAGGGCCGCTCTCCTTCGACCCTTAAGGTGTATGTTGCGGCAATTTCATGTCGTCACCTACCTGTCGACGACCGTACAGTAGGGCGCCATGATCTGGTCTCTCTTTTTCTGCGCGGTGCTCGTAGGTTACGCCCGCTGCCGGCTCCACGAGTGCCCGATTGGGACCTACCATTGGTTCTTGCGGCCCTGTGCCATCCTCCATTTGAGCCTTTGGCACAAGCGGACCTCAAGTGGCTTTCTTGCAAGACCGCCTTTCTGTTGGCTATCGTGTCAGCTAAGAGAGTCAGTGAGTTACATGCTCTCTCTGTCAGCCCTACATGTATCAGGTGGGCTCCAGATGACTCCGGTGTTACCCTGTGGCCTAACACTGCATTTGTGCCTAAGGTGTTGTCTCCTTTTCACCGTAACGAGCCATTGCAGTTGGCTCGGTTTCAGCCCCAGTCTGGTGCAACCGAGGGGTCTGAGTTATTGTGCCCAGTAAGGGCATTGGAGGCATATATTTCGGCCACCGCAAGTGTAAGACGCTCAGACCAGCTTTTCCTGTGTTATGGGGGTCCGAGGTTAGGCTACCCTCTTTCCAAGCAGCGTCTCTCCCATTGGATAGTGAGCGCCATCTGCCACGCCTACGCTGTAGGTCGCCACTCCCTGCCAGTCAGGGTGAGGGCACATTCCACCAGGAGCATCTCTGCTTCCTGGGCGGCTTTGAGAGGGGTCCCTCTGGAAGCAATATGTGCTGCTGCATCATGGGCTTCCCCGACCACCTTCACGAGGTTCTACAACGTCAATGTGACTGTCCCTCATCCACTGGGTCAGGTCCTTTTACAAGGTTCTGCTGGGCCCTCTCAGTGAGGTATGTGCTCAGGATTCCTTGTGACATCGTTGGCATTAGTCATTCAGTGCTTTCAGCACCGCCTCTGGCGGTCAGGAGGGATGAAATAGAACGAAAGTTACGTATGTAACTACGGTTCTATGAATCCCGGATGACCGCCAGAGCTTCTCACTCAGAATCCTTGCTTCTGCGAGAGGATTCTGTAGGAACAGAGCCAAGGATGACAGCAGGCTATATAGCCGCCGAGTGGTCATCCGGCGTCACAGGTGTGACTCTGTTGGTATAATTACTCGAACTGCGCATGCCCGAAGGGAACATTCAGTGCTTTCAGCACCGCCTCTGGCGGTCATCCGGGATTCATAGAACCGTAGTTACATACGTAACTTTCGTTTTTCCTTCCCTTTGCCTCTCTATTAATGTGTTTGGACACAGAGCTCTGAGAACAGCCAGCCTCTTCAGCAATAACCTTTTGTGTCTTTCCCTCCTTGTGCAATGTGTCGATGGTCGCCTTTTGGACAGCTGTCAAATCTGAAGTCTTCCCCATGTTTGTGTAGGCTTCAGAACTGGACTGAGAGACCATTTAAAGCCCTTTGCAGGTGTTTTGAGTTAATCAGCTGATTAGTTTGTGGCACCAGGTGTCTTCAAAATTTAACCCTTACACAATATTCTAATTTTGTGACACACGGAATTTTGGATTTTCATTTGTTGCCACTTCAAATCATCAAAATTAAATGAAATAAACATTTGAATGCATCAGTCTGTGTGCAATGAATAAATACAATGTACAAGTTACACCTTTTTGAATGCAATTACTGAAATAAATCAAGTTTTTCAAAATATTCTAATTTACTGGCTTTTACCTGTAGTTGTTGGTCTACATAAAGTGGAACAGCAACACTTTGGTCTGAATTCCTTGTTATTGTTGCCCCACAGCTCCTCTTTTGCCCCTGGAGTAGTTTGTAGTTCCAGCGTCCTTTAGCTTGGACTACAAAATATGAGAGAGTGTCTTCATACAAGTACTTGAGGATATGGATACATGATAAGCTCTCCTTCAATATACATATTACTGCTTTGGTCAAGAAACTTAAAGTCAAACCTGACTTTCATTTCAGAAACATCTTGTTTTACTTTTAGTGCTAAGAAGAAACTTGTGGAAGCTACTTTTCTGTCTGTAATAGATTATGGAGATTATGTTGTACATTCAATTCAATTCAATTTTATTTATATAGCGCCAAATCATGAAACATGTCATCTCAAGGCACTTTACAAAATCAAGTTCAATCATATTATACAGATTGGGTCAGATTATACAGATTGGTCATAATGTCCTATATAAGGAAACCATGCATGCTGCATCTTCCATCTCGCGTCATGTTGATTCACTTTATCATGCATCACTACAGTTTATAAGAAATTCAACGTCCCTCACCCATAACTGCATTCTTTATGATCTGGTTGGTTGGAGATCACTTAAATTTGTAGACCACAGCACTGCTATATCTTTATAAATCCAAAAGGTTAAAAAATGAAACTGCTGGACTTCTGTTCTGAAGCTGAAGATGTTTCTCTTCCATCCAGGAAGCTTCTCAGTTCTAAATGTCTGCAGTAGTGAGGAGTTCCAGCTTTATAGACCTGCAGGTCTCCTTAGAGCTTAAATACACCTGGAACTGGTCGCCCCAACCATGGAGAGTCGTTAGGCTCCTCGTTAGGCTCCTCGTTAGGCACCTCGTTAGGCTCCTCGTTAGGCTCCTCGTTAGCCTGGCTCCCAGGAGGAATGTTGTGCTCACATCATGGAGGTGAGAACTGGGAGAAAACTTGGCAGGAATCAAACCTATAGCTGTGTTGTAAGTTTCTGAAAGTTTAAACCTGAGTCCTCCGCCTCTGGTTAAAGTTGGTTTTTATCGCTTTATGTAAATGGCTTCCTTCACCCTCTCTCACACCGTCTGTCTTCTCTGTCCACGATGTAGACATGTTGGTCCTCAGAGAGTGTCCTCTGTCCCTGAGGTGCAGGAGGACAGCAGAGTCTTGTCCTGAGGAGGTAGCTCTCCTGTGCTGAGCCATGCGTCTGTGGAGATGTTCTTTGGTTTTCCACCATAAAACCTTTAAAACCTTTTTCTCCAATATCCAAAAACCTTTTTCTCCAATATCCAAACCTTTTTTGGATTGATCATAACCTGGATGACTGAGAAGCTTCACCAACATCTTTATCTATAAAGCTTTACTTGGTAAACTTCCACTGTACCTCTGTGACCTCCTCTCTTTTTGCTCTGGTACCTATGAGCAACACTCCTCAAAGCGGTTTTGTACTCTTTTATCATGAATATGTAAGTTGGTCTTTATTATTTATGCATTTCTTATGATTTGGCTGCTACCTTGGCCAGGTCTCTGTTGTAAAAGAAATTCTGAATCCCAATGGGACTTCCTGGTTAAATAAAGGTTAGATTAAAAAAAATTGCAATGAAAAACATAAAAATAGTGAAATTGGAAGTCGATGTCCTTGTTTAGCAGCTTGGCAGCAAATACTGTCACGGTATAGTTCAAAAAACATAATAGAGAACCAAAAAGAATCTAAAGAAATCTACACAGCTCCTGGAAAGACAACGTTCAACCTTTCTGCTCTGCTAGAGACTCCAACGACACACTAAAATGTATTTAAGGGCTAAAAAAGGGGACTTCCAAAGTGCTTTCATAGTTAACAACAAACTGAGGGGGAAGGTGAAATTTTACAACTCAGGCACTTTGACAGTCCTTACATACCTGGACCCAGAACCTCTGAACAGGTGTACATAACCATAGTGCATGAATATAACTGTCAGGATTATTGCCTGTGCAACAGATATTAGATTGTGTAAAACCCATCCTGAATATTATTTGACCTGTATAGTGTCCTCTGTGAAGGATTTTGTATTGTATTAGTTGTAAATTCTGGTTTCTAGTCATTTTGAAAGTTCTTAAACATATCTGAGACCAGGAGTTTTGTTCAAAGCTGACTGATAAATCCTCTTCCCATTTCATAACAGGAAGAGATATTGAATCATCTAGTTTAGACAGTGTCCTGTATGATTTAGACAGTAGTTTTGGGGGTTTAGATCTAGGAACTCTAATACATTTATTGGAATTTGTAAACCACCTTTAATATACTTAAACTTATTTTTATTATAGATTTAATTTGTTGATGTTCTAAGAATTTATTTGTATTAATACCATATAATATCTTTAATCTATCAAATGTGATAAACTTAGTTCCTTCAAGTAAATGTTCCAGATATTCAGTACCGTTACTCTTCCAGTATGTAAAGTTTATCATATTATTATTTTGTAGGATGTCAGGGTTTTTCCAGATGGGTGTACGACTGCATGGGATAAGTAATGACTTCGTCATTTTAAGAAACTCCCACCATGCTGTCAGAGTAGAGCTGATATTGATATTTTTAAAGCATGTATGCCGTTTTATATTTGAGCTAATAAACGGCAAATGTGAAATCATGATATTATTGCATATTTTCTGTTCTACATCTATCCAGGGCTCGTCTAAGGGATTATGTTTTATCCATTTAGAGACGTATTGTAGCCTATTTGCTAAGTAGTAGTGATGGAAGTTAGGCAGATCTAGTCCCCCTCTGTCTTTAGTCTTCTTTTAGTCAAAGCCAAGGCCAAGAGGTGAGTTTTAAGACGCGATTAAAAAAGATCCTCTTTGTGCACAATGGACGGTCGTTCCACATTTCTGGAGCTGCCACAGACAAAGCAGGACTCCCCTAAGCTCACGTTTAGTTTGGCCTCCTCAAGGAGCCGACCTGAGAGAATGGGAGGTGCATGAAGCTGCAGCAGCTCAGAAAGATAAGAAGAGACTTAAAAACAAATAAAAACTTTAAAATGAATCCTCGCATGTGCAGGGAGCCAGTGGAGTCAGGCTAAAATAGGGGGATGTGCTCATATGTGTGAGTGCCAGGAGCCATTAAACACGTTCATTGCAGTAATCCAGCCTAGTGGAGACAAAGGCATGGATCTCTAGATGATCTTTGGAAACAATGTGCTTTATTTTGGCTGCCTTAACTGAAAAAGCTTGTCCTTACAACGCCTCCGATCGGCATTTAACGGCAAGGTGTGTGATGGTTGGCCTCTTGTACTGGGCGAGGTAACCCAGCTCAATGAGGGGAGTCCCAGCTGTGCCGTTACAAACCATCACCTCAGTCTTACTTTAAAGTCATGTTTTTGGACTGTGGGAGGAAGCTGCAGTTCCCTGAGAGAACCCACACATGCCCAGGGAGAACCCAGACTGGGATTCAAGCCTAGGACCTTCTAGCTGCAAATAAATTAGTTTATTTCCTGTTTTCTAATTAAAATGAAGGTGGCCTCTAAACAAAGTTCTTTTATTTCCCCTCCTGTCAGATGATTATATGTATAACCAATAAAAAGGGAGACTGATGATATTTTAGCACTGGTCCTGTATCTTACTAATTGTCACTGAGCCTTTAGCATCTGAAAATGTTCTGTTTAGGTTGTGAGAGAAGCTGTAGTCGTCAGGCAGAAATGAAAACAGCTTGTTGTTCAGATGGAGTTTGCAGTAACATGTCAGAATGTATTTATTATAAAGTTTACTGCTGATCAGAAGAAACATCATAAATAAACCGATAAATGAAGTCCCAGTTAAACCAATAAAGATTCCCTCAGGTGTTTATTGCCTCAGACATGTTTCCTCTTCCTGTTTATTTCCAGCAACTCCACTTGTGCCCAGCAGGGGGCAGCAGTCCGGATGGTGACGTCATCCAGAGGGAGGAAGAGGAAATCATTGACGGATGATCAAGATGCTGATTCAGACGGAAAAGAACCCAGATATGAAACATTTCTTCATTTTTGTGCAGAAAACATTGTTGATGTGAAACCAAAGCAGCTTTTTGGTCAAACAGATGAGATCCAGTGAATTTTCCAAGTTAATTTTATCGATCACTTATTGTGAATCATTCGCCAGTGGCTGAGTGATAGACGCCTTTCTGGTTTTCTCCTCCCTCCTCTATCAGCTTCATGTTTCTCCATCAACAGAACCTGAGATGAAAATAAGGAGAACTCCAGAAATCATCAGGTTTTATATCATCTGCTGGATCAAACCTGCTCCGACGCCTTTAAGTCAGGAGGTTTAAAACCGTAGACAGCTGCCATTAGATCAGCAGACGGTGCTGCTGTGATGGTGTCAAGGTTCATTGTGAGCAGCTGCAGCATCGTGTTGGACCTCAGAGTTGAGCTCATCATAGCACTGAAACGGCTCTGGTGAAGGTCACTAATGATATTCTCATGGCCTCAGATAATGGACTTGTGTCTGTACTTGTCCTGTTAGATCTTAGTGCTGCATTTGATACAGTTGATCACAATATTCTCCTACAAAGACTTGAACATACTGTAGGGATTAAGGGGAAAGCATTAGGCTGGTTTAAATCTTATCTGTCGGACAGATTCCAGTTTGTTCATGTTAATAATAAATCTTCCTCAAACTCTAGGGTCACCTGTGGAGTACCACAGGGTTCAGTCCTTGGACCAATTCTCTTTACTATATATATGCTTCCGATCGGCAAAATTATCAGACAGCATGGGATTAATTTCCACTGTTATGCTGATGACACTCAGCTATATCTATCCATAAATCCTGATGAATCCAATCAATTACTTCGACTGCAGTCATGTCTTGATGACATCAAAAGCTGGATGACTTTAAATTTCCTGCATCTAAATTCTGACAAGACCGAAGTTGTAATCTTTGGGCCAGAGTCCTCAAAAAATAAACTTCTTAACCAATCACTTAATCTGGATGACATTAACTTGGCCTCTGGTAATAAAGTAAAAAACCTTGGTGTTATTTTTGACCAAGACATGTCATTTAAATCCCATATTAAACAGGTTTCCAGAGTTTCCTTTTTTCACCTCCGGAATATCGCCAAAATTAGAAACATTCTGTCCAGGAGTGATGCTGAAAAACTAGTCCATGCATTTGTTACTTCAAGGCTGGACTATTGTAATTCTTTACTATCAGGAAGTCCACAAAATGCAATTCAAAGTCTTCAGCTTATCCAAAATGCTGCAGCAAGAGTTCTGATGAAAATCAACAAGAGGGATCATATTTCTCCAATTTTAGCTTCCCTTCATTGGCTTCCTGTTAAATCAAGAATAGAATTTAAAATTCTTCTTCTAACGTATAAAGCCCTTAATAATCAAGCTCCATCATATATCAGAGCTCTGATTACTCCGTATGTTCCTAACAGAGCACTTCGCTCTCAGACTGCAGGTCTGCTGGTGGTTCCTAGAGTCTCTAAAAGTAGAATGGGAGGCAGATCCTTTAGCTATCAGGCTCCTCTCCTGTGGAACCAACTCCCAGTTTTGGTCCGTGAAGCAGACACCCTGTCTACTTTTAAGACTAATCTTAAAACTTTCCTTTTTGACAAAGCTTATAACTAGAGTGGCTCATGTTACTCTGAGCTACCTTTATAGTTTTGCTGCTATAGGCTTAGGCTACTGGAGGACATCAGGGCCTACTTTTCTCACTCTACTGATTTTTACTGTTCTCCAGTCTACTGTTCTCCAGATTTGCATTGCATTACATTGAAATGACTGTTGTCATTTCAGCTTTTAACTTTTTGTTCTCTCTCTTTTTTTCTTCATAGTAGGCACACCTGGTCTGACGTTCTGTTGACTGTGAAATCATCCAGGGAGGACAGATCACCGACTATTACCATCTAATGTAGAACAGATTACTAGATCAATGTGTGCTTCTGTGCTTTTTTGTCTCTCTTGTTGTGTCTCTGCTCTGTCTTCTGTAACCCCAGTCGGTCGAGGCAGATGACCGTTCATACTGAGCCCGGTTCTGCCGGAGGTTTTTTTTTCCCGTTAATGGGTGGTTTTTCTTCCCACTGTCGCTTCATGCTTGCTCAGTATGAGGGATTGCAGCAAAACCATGTACAATGCAGACGACTCTCCCTGTGGCTCTACGGTTCCCCAGGAGTGAATGCTGCTTGTCAAGACTTTGATGCAATCAACTGGTTTCCTTATATAGGACATTTTGACCAATCTGTATAATATGACCCAATCTGTATAATATGATTGAACTTGATTTTGTAAAGTGCCTTGAGATGACATGTTTCATGATTTGGCGCTATATAAATAAAATTGAATTGAATTGAATTGAATTGAATGTTTGGCTGCCTGCTGAGGAGGTTCTGGTCTCCGGTTAGGACACTTTCCTGTCTTGGACACGTTCCTGTGGAGGCTTCAATCAGGAGATGAAAGCAAACGCATGCTGCTGTAAAATTATTCTGACTCTGGCACTGAAGCAAATGGACTTGGTTCTGGTTCTGTGGCCTGAAGGGGAAGTTCCATAGCCGTCATGGTGGTCCCGATGCCCACAGCATGACTATTCTCCCATATCTCTCACATATCTCCGTCCTATTAGAGGACAAAGATCATAGATGTGATGTCGGTTTGAGCTCCATTTTAACAAGGAGGCAGTGGGCCCTGGATCAGAACCCAACCCGTATGTCCAAAGCAAGTGTCTGCAACCTGTGGCTCTTCATAATTCTGATCAGATGTTCGAACCACCTGAACCGTCTCCTTCGATGCAGAGAAGCAGCAGCTCTCCTTTGAGCTCCTCCTTCTCCTCCAAGGCTGAGCCCGGTCACCCTCTGGAGGAAGCTCATTTCAGCTTCTTGCATCTGAGATCTCGTTGTTTGGGTCTTGAACCATACCTCAATATCATAGGTGAGGGTAACAGACGGACCTAAAGAAGCCAACAGAACCACAGCATCCACAAAAAGCAAAGATGTCATCCTGAGGTCCCCAAACCAAGCACCATACTCTCCACAACCAGGAATCCTTTCTATGTTAGATGGTAATAGAGGATGATCTGCCTCCCCTGATGATGTCACAGCTAACAGAACACCAGACCAGGTGTACCTTCTATGAAGAGAACAATGACAGAGAACAAAAAGTTAAAAGCTGAAATAATAAACAATGCAGATTGGAGAGCAGTAGGAGAACTCAGCAGAGTGAGAGAAATAGACCCTGATGTCCTCCTCCTCTCCAGGAGCTAGGTTTCAGAGTTCAAGTTGTATGTAGAGGTGAATTCAAGTGGTACTGCTGCGTCTACCGGTGAGTCCAGCTGGTACCACAGAACCTCACACAACAGCTCCGGCTCCTTACCCACCGGTGAGGTGAGATTCAATTTACCTAAACCAATCAGCTTTATTTCTGGAGCACATTTTAAAAAACCACAGCGGTGACCAAAGTGCTGCATATTAATACAAGAAAAGGTTAAAAACTGTTGTGCCATCAAGCCATGAGGAAAAATCAGGACTGAGTTGTAAACAACATGAAACTGTTGCATTCACGCAGGGACTGCCTCCACAGCAGGGGATCACTGTATAAACAGCAAATGATATCTGGAAGCTAATAGCATTATGCTAGCAGACATTCGGCGCTACTTTAATAGGCCTTATTTTAGTCATAATGAGCGGACCGGAAACCACAAACATCATTATCCCATCAATGCATAAAACCCTTATGGAAATAAAGTTTGTTATAATCGTAAAAAAAAACACTAGAATTACATGAGCATGGCGTGGTTTCAAAGAAGCTAGCGGGAGCTATCCTGTTAGCTCAGTCAAGCTTTAAAACCACCATGAGAAGGCATTAAGTAAACCTTCTAAATAAAGCATTTAACTTTCCCTGTTTATCTCTCTGCCAAACCTGTCGGTGCTTCTGTGTCAGTTCGGGTCACTTCGGGCACCCAGGTGGAGACGGTTGTAGCAGGCAGGGGGAAGGCTGTTCCTCTGACCAGCTATGGGTGAAACGTGGCCGTGAGGAGGCGCTCCGGGGTCCTTCATGCACTCCTGCTGGATAGTGGCTCGGCTCCCAGGTCAGCTTTCTCCTGCACAGCTTAGACAAACCACCAGTGATTTGATTATGATGTGAGTTTCACAGAAAGCAGACTTTACTCAGCCTGGCTGACCCAGCAGATGCTTGTGAGTCTCTGAGCCCATGCAGCCCGCATCGGTGGCTCCCCAGCATGGACTCCTCTCTCCTCGACAGTCCGCAGGCAAAGAGAGGAGGGTGAGGGTGTTCTCCCCTATGCTGCTTCAACGTAGCAGCGGGAAAACAGGGCGATTGTATTCAGGCAGCAAGTCTTCTACATAGAGCCCCCTGCTGTGAGAGGCAGGACATTCGCAGCCACTCCAGGACAATGGATGCAGACGTCTTCCAGTACAGCACGGAGCTGATGTTAGTGGCCCAGTAGGAAGATTGGAAGTTGGGAAGTGATAGGCCTCCATGTTGTCGGTGTCTCTGTGAAATCGTTTTACTTATTCCATAGGAAGCCTGATATAAATATGTCCACTGTTGTGAAAAAGGACTTGGATAGAAACAGAGGGAGACACTGAAAAATGTAAAGAAACTTTGGTAAAACATTCATTTTAATTGTGTTGATTCTGCCTCCCAGCGACAGGGGGAGTAGATCCCAATGTTCCACAACCTGTTTGAGGTTAGTCAATAGTGGGGAAATATTCACTTTAAATGTCTTTAAAGGAAAGTGTTCTTCAAATTACCAAATGTTTACATTTTTGTGGACTTATTTTGAGGGGAATAATTATCACTGTCAAGCATTTGAGCTGCAGTATTTCACACTTTTGTAGATTAATTTTGTAACCCGATATCTTGCTAAATTTATCAATTATATTCAAGGTGTTTGGTAAACTAGTGAAAGGACAGATTTAAAAGCAAATCATCTGCATATAGGAAGACTTTATTGTCTAAACCATACCTCTGTATTCCCCTTATGCCACCCTCAGCACACAGCGCTAGTGCCAGAGCCTCGATCGCAGTAGTGAAAGGAGAGGGGGGGCAACCCTGTGGGGGCCACGATGAAGACAGGAGTACGGGGAAAGGTTATTGTTCGTTGAACAGCTTTAAGGCGGACGAGGACAGGACCTCATGACATGAGTCTGTTCCCACTCCACCCGATCAAACGTCACGTGATATAATTATTCCAGGAATGTCGGGCGGACTGGGACCATAAAGTACCTTCAGCAGGCGTCTAATGTTAAAATGGAGTTTTTAATAAAGCCTGCCTGGTCATCGGCTATAACTGAAGGCCGAACCGCTTCTAAACGGTGGGCTAGCATTTTGGGTGTGAAAGTGTGTAAATGTGACAAAATGAGCCGCAGTCTAACAGATTTTTATCCTGCTTGGGGATAAGAGATATGAGCGCTTGTGGCATGGTTGAGGGGAGGGAAGCCGTTGCATCTGATTCTACGAACATATTAAGCAGATAAGGGGCTAGTTGGACTAGACATTCCTTAAAGAATTCACCTGGGAACCTGTCAGGTCCTGGAGATTTTCCAGCTTGCATGGATCTAATTGCATTAATAGCCTCTTCTACAGAGAACAGTTAGATGCAGGTTTCTTAGCAATTGTGGGTCAATTTATTTTCTTGAAAAAAAGAGTCCAATAAATCGTGGTCACCAAGAAATTCTCGTAGGAGTTTGACTAAAATCTGTGAAAGCATGAGTTGATCTGTGACTTGTCTATCCGTTTATCGCCCATTTCATCCTTTATGTCTGCTATTGTTCTATCCTTAGACTTTCTTTATGACTTAGACTTTCTTTATTGTCATTTTGTATGCACAGAGTGCATACAGAACGAAATTTCGTTTTCACACAGCTCAGAAAGATTGCAGTAACTCTACAGGATACCTTGCAGTGAATTACAGTACAGGATAAAAAGTGCAGTGATAGATCGCAGTCACTTACAGGATAAGTTTCAATAGATTTCCGGATAAAGTGCAGCAGTGAACAGTAGGCAGTTGAAATATAACCAATGTAAAACAAATATAAACAATATGCAGTAAGGTGCATCAGTGAAGTAGACAGTTGTGCAGCGAGGTGCAGCAGTGATTTAAATGTAGACAGTTGCATTGTAAACAGTTTTGCAGTACGTTTCCGGGTAAGGTGCAGCAGCGATTTTGCAGGATACGATACAAATGTGCAAATGTGCAAATCAGCGAGTCGAGTGTGGTACACAGTCCGTTTTTATACTTCAGCAGTTCAGCAGTTCAACAATCTGATGGCAGCAGGGAAAAAGCTTTTGCAGAACCTAGTGGACCTGCAGCGGATGCTGCGGAACCTCTTTCCAGAGGGCAGCAGGGAGAATAGTCTATGGTGGGGGTGTGAGGGGTCCCTGATGATGTTACGGGCTCGAGACACACAGCGCTGCGATGAAATGTCTTTAATGGAGGGAAGAGGAGCCCCGATGATCCCTTCTGCTGTCCTCACCACTCTCCTCACGTTCTTCCAGTCGGAGGCACTGCAGCCTCCACACCACACAGAGAGACAGCTGGTCAGAATACTCTCTATGGTGCTTCTGTAGAAGGTCGTGAGGATGGGCGGGGGCAGGTGGGCGCTCCTCATCCTCCGCAGAAAGTACAGTCGCTTCTGTGCCCTCTTCACCAGTGACATGGTGTTCACAGTCCAGGTGAGGTTGTCCGTGATGTGCACCCCCAGGAACTTGGTGCTGCTGACCACCTCCACAGCTGAGTTGTTGATGAGCAGTGGAGCGTGGTGAGGCCGGTTCTTCCTGAAGTCGACGATGATCTCCTTCGTCTTCTCCACGTTCAGGATCAGGCTGTTGTCTCTGCACCAGCCCACCAGCTGCTCCACCTCCTCTCTGTAGTCCTGGTCGTTGTCGTCTCTGATCAGGCCCACCACCGTTGTGTCGTCTGCAAACTTCACGATGTGATTGGTGGTGAACCTGGGGACGCAGTCATGAGTCATCAGGGTGAACAGCAGGGGGCTCAGGACGCAGCCCTGAGGGGAGCCCGTGCTGAGGGTGATGACATCAGAGGTGTTCTGTCCGACCCGGACTGACTGAGGTCTGTTGGTGAGGAAGTCTAGCAGCCAGTTTCGAAGAGGTGTGCTGAAGCCCAGATGTTCTAGTTTTCCCACCAGATGTTGTGGGATGATGGTGTTGAACGCTGAACTGAAGTCCAGGAACAGCATCCGCACGTTTGTGTTCTTCTCCTCCAGGTGTGCCAGGCTCAGGTGAAGAGCGGAGGAGATGGCGTCCTCAGTGGAGCGGTTCCGTCGGTAGGCAAACTGGAACGGGTCGAGTGTAGATGGGAGACTGGAGACGATGTGTTCCACGATCCACAGTTTTGCAATGTAGCCTAGAGCAAATTTCAGGACTCGTTCATGTACTTTAAGGGAAATAGGCTCATCAGACAATTCTCTATGTGGTTGGTGAGACAAACCACCAGCACCAGGGATCATTTACATACAAAGTGTGTTTAATTTTACCACAAATACTGTGTGGGTTACAATGTTACTGCCCAGGAAGAAACGGATGCAGTAAAACAGAACCTGAAGGTGAATGAAGAGACGATGAAGACGAGACAGTCTTCATCATCTGAGACAGTCAGTGGATAAGAAGCTTCAATCAGTGCAGGATGTCTCTCTCTCCAAAGCAACTGAAGCAAATCTGTTTGCATGTAAAAACCACCTGGATCAGTCTGATCCCTGCAGTAACGTCACATTGCCAGCAGGGGGAGCTGCAGCACCACCGAGACTTTAGTCCAGAAACAGAATGAGGATGTTGGTCCACTCTGGAAGCTGAAGGTTTGTTCTGGTGAAGCTGCAGAAGTTTGGCTGGGATGAAACTTCTCAGCTCAATAGAAGAACAACCAAAAGCTAAACGTCATCCTGACATCCCGCCACCCAGAGCCTCGTTGTTCTGCAGATGATTCCCTGACTAATCCATGTTTATCTTTAGTAGAACTGATCACTGCAACTGTGTTTTCACAGGTCTGCCACTAAGACTAAGAACGTAGAGAACATGGACCCGGTTCTGAAGTCCTCACTAAGACTAAGAACGTAGAGAACATGGACCCGGTTCTGAAGTCCTGACTAAGACTAAGAACGTAGAGAACATGGACCCGGTTCTGAAGTCCTTCCACTGGCTCCCTGGATCTCAGAGAATAGACTTTAAAATCCTTCTGTTAGTCTATAAATCCCTGAATTAGCACCTAAATACATCACAGACTTGTTATCAGGGCATCAACCCTCCAGACCACTCAGGTCTTCTGGCTCCAGCCTGCTCTGCAGAACCAGAACCAGAACCAGACATGGAGAAGCAGCATTTAGTTCCTATGCTCCACTGATCTGGAACAAACTCCCAGAAAACTGTAAAAGTGCTGAAAGCCTGAGTTCCTTTAAATTAAGGTTAAAACACATTAGTTTAGGATTATTTTTGACTGTTCTACTGAAACATCATTAGTTCAACTTTGAAGTCCAACTGTTATAATGACAGTTAATGTTTGCTTTTAGTTTCTATTTTTCCATGTTTTATTTTGTTTCTACATTTTATTCCTGCTTGCTTTGATTCTGATTTATTTTCCTATATTTTAATCATGTAAAGCCCTTTGCATTGTCTCTATACTGAAATGTACTTTACAGATAAACTTGTTTAGCCTCAGAAATTTCCACAAGTTAGTTTCTGCTCCAAAAAGTGTTAGATTCCACCCTGAGAGAAAACCAGGAGTTTTAGAGGAGAGATGGAGGTGAGGTGGAGGTGAGGTGGAGGAGAGGTGGAGGAGTGATGGAGGAGCGATGGAGGAGCGATGGAGGAGAGGTGGAGGAGAGGTGGAGGAGCGATGGAGGAGAGGTGGAGGAGCGATGGAGGAGCGATGGAGGAGAGGTGGAGGAGTGATGGAGGAGAGGTGGAGGAGCGATGGAGGAGCGATGGAGGAGAGGTGGAGGAGCGATGGAGGAGAGGTGGAGAAGCGATGGAGGAGGGGTGGAGGAGAGGTGGAGGAGAGGTGGAGGAGTGATGGAGGAGCGATGGAGGAGAGGTGGAGGAGCGATGGAGGAGCGATGGAGGAGAGGTGGAGGAGTGATGGAGGAGCGATGGAGGAGAGGTGGAGGAGCGATGGAGGAGAGGTGGAGGAGTGATGGAGGAGCGATGGAGGAGAGGTGGAGGAGCGATGGAGGAGAGGTGGAGGAGTGATGGAGGAGCGATGGAGGAGAGGTGGAGGAGTGATGGAGGAGAGGTGGAGGAGCGATGGAGGAGCGATGGAGGAGAGGTGGAGGAGCGATGGAGGAGAGGTGGAGAAGCGATGGAGGAGAGGTGGAGGAGCGATGGAGGAGAGGTGGAGAAGCGATGGAGGAGTGATGGAGGAGAGGTGGAGGAGCGATGGAGGAGTGATGGAGGAGAGGTGGAGGAGCGATGGAGGAGCGATGGAGGAGCGATGGAGGAGAGGTGGAGAAGTGATGGAGGAGAGGTGGAGGCTCGGTGAAACAACCTCTTTCATTGTGACTGAAACAACAAATGAAAGAAAGGACAGAAAGCAGCAAATCCTCTGAGTCCAGCAGTCAGGATTATAAACGGCTTAATATAGCAGCTTAGCCTCACACACAGTAACACAATAACACACAGTAACACACAGTAACACAATAACACACACAGTAAAACAATAACACACAGTAACACACAGTAACACACAGTAACACAATAACACACACAGTAAAACAATAACACACAGTAACACACAGTAACACAATAACACACAGTAAAACAATAACACACAGTAACACACAGTAACACACAGTAACACACAGTAACACACACAGTAACACACAGTAACACAATAACACACAGTAACACACAGTAACACACAGTAAAACAATAACACACAGTAACACACAGTAACACAATAACACACAAAGTAAAACAATAACACACAGTAACACACAGTAACACAATAACACACAGTAAAACAATAACACACAGTAACACACACAGCAACACACACAATAACACACACAGTAACACACAGTAACACAATAACACACACAGTAACACACAGTAACACACAGTAACACAATAACACACACAGTAACACACACAGTAACACAATAACACACACAGTAAAACAATAACACACAGTAACACACACAGTAACACACACAGTAACACACAATAACACACACAGTAACACAATAATACACAGTAACACACACAGTACCACACACACACAGTAACACACAATAACACACACAGTAACACAATAACACACAGTAACACACACAGTAACACACGCACAGTAACACACACACAGTAACACACACACACACAGTAACACACACACAGTAACACACACACAGTAACACACACAGTAACACAATAACACATAATAACACACACAATAACACACACAGTAACACAATAACACACAGTAACACACACAGTAACACACACACAGTAACACACAATAACACACACAGTAACACAATAACACACAGTAACACACACAGTAACACACACACAGTAACACACACACAGTAACACAATCACACACAGTAACACACACAGTAACACAATAACACACAGTAACACACACACAGTAACACAATAACACACAGTAACACACAATAACACAATAACACACAGTAACACACACACAATAACACACACAGTAACACACAGTAACATAATAACACACAGTAACACAATAACACACAGTAACACACACAGTAACACAATAACACACAGTAACACACACAGTAACACACAATAACACACACAGTAACACAATAACACACAGTAACACACACAGTAACACACAATAACACACACAGTAACACAATAACACACAGTAACACACACAGTAACACACAATAACACAATAACACACAGTAACACACACACATTAACACTCACAGTAACACACAGTAACACAATAACACACAGTAACACACACAGTAACACACACAGTAACACAATAACACACTGTAACACACACAGTAACACACACAGTAACACAATAACACACAGTAACACACACACAGTAACACACACAGTAACACAATAACACACAGTAACACACACAGTAACACACACAGTAACACAATAACACACAGTAACACACACAGTAACACATAATAACACACACAATAACACACACAGTAACACAATAACACACAGTAACACACACAGTAACACACACACAGTAACACACAATAACACACACAGTAACACAATAACACACAGTAACACACACAGTAACACACACACAGTAACACACACACAGTAACACAATCACACACAGTAACACACACAGTAACACAATAACACACACAGTAACACAATAACACACAGTAACACACACACACAGTAACACAATAACACACAGTAACACACAATAACACAATAACACACAGTAACACACACACAATAACACACACAGTAACACACAGTAACATAATAACACACAGTAACACAATAACACACAGTAACACACACAGTAACACAATAACACACAGTAACACACACAGTAACACACAATAACACACACAGTAACACAATAACACACAGTAACACACACAGTAACACACAATAACACAATAACACACAGTAACACACACACATTAACACACACAGTAACACACAGTAACACAATAACACACAGTAACACACACAGTAACACACACAGTAACACAATAACACACTGTAACACACACAGTAACACACACAGTAACACAATAACACACAGTAACACACACAGTAACACACACACAGTAACACACACAGTAACACAATAACACACAGTAACACACACAGTAACACAATAACACACAGTAACACACACAGTAACACACAATAACACACACAGTAACACAATAACACACAGTAACTCACAATAACACACACAGTAACACAGTAACACAATAACACACAGTAACACACACACAGTAACACACAGTAACATAATAACACACAGTAACACACACAGTAACACAGTAACACAATAACACACAGTAACACACACAGTAACACACACAGTAACACACACACAGTAACACACATAGTAACACAATAACACACAGTAACACAATAACACACAGTAACACACACAGTAACACAATAACACACACAGTAACACAATAACACACAGTAACACAATAACACACAGTAACACACACAGTAACACAATAACACACAGTAACACAATAACACACAGTAACACAATAACACACAGTAACACACAGTAACACACACACAGTAACACACACACAGTAACACAATAACACACAGTAACACAATAACACACAGTAACACACACAGTAACACACAGTAACACAACAACACACAGTAACACACAGTAACACAATAACACACAGTAACACACACACAGTAACACAATAACACACTGTAACACACACAGTAACACACACAGTAACACAATAACACACAGTAACACACACAGTAACACACACAGTAACACACACAGTAACACACACACAGTAACACACACAGTAACACACACAGTAACACAATAACACACAGTAACACAATAACACACTGTAACACACACAATAACACACTGTAACACACACAGTAACACAATAACACACAGTAACACACACAGTAACACACACAGTAACACACACACAGTAACACACACAGTAACACACACAGTAACACAATAACACACAGTAACACACACAGTAACACACACACAGTAACACACACAGTAACACAATAACACACAGTAACACACACAGTAACACAATAACACACAGTAACACACACAGTAACACACACAGTAACACACACACAGTAACACACACAGTAACACACAATAACACACACAGTAACACAATAACACACAGTAACACACACACAGTAACACAATAACACACTGTAACACACACAGTAACACACACAGTAACACAATAACACACAGTAACACACACAGTAACACACACAGTAACACACACAGTAACACACACACAGTAACACACACAGTAACACACACAGTAACACAATAACACACAGTAACACAATAACACACTGTAACACACACAATAACACACTGTAACACACACAGTAACACAATAACACACAGTAACACACACAGTAACACACACAGTAACACACACACAGTAACACACACACACAGTAACACACACAGTAACACAATAACACACAGTAACACACACAGTAACACACACACAGTAACACACACAGTAACACAATAACACACAGTAACACACACAGTAACACAATAACACACAGTAACACACACAGTAACACACACAGTAACACACACACAGTAACACACACAGTAACACACAATAACACACACAGTAACACAATAACACACAGTAACACACACACAGTAACACACACAGTAACACAATAACACACAGTAACACACACAGTAACACACAATAACACACACAGTAACACATAACACACAGTAACACACACACAGTAACACACATAGTAACACAATAACACACAGTAACACACACAGTAACACAATAACACACAGTAACACAATAACACACAGTAACACACACAGTAACACAATAACACACAGTAACACACACACACAGTAACACAATAACACACAGTAACACACACAGTAACACAATAACACACACAGTAACACAATAACACACAGCAACACACAGTAACACAATAACACACAGTAACACATACAGTAACACACACAGTAACCCAATAACACACAGTAACACACACAGTAACACAATAACACACACAGTAACACAATAACACACAGTAACACACACAGTAACACAATAACACACACAGTAACACAATAACACACAGTAACACACAGTAACACAATAACACACAGTAACACAATAACACACAGTAACACACAGTAACACACACAGTAACACACATACAGTAACACACACACAGTAACACACACAGTAACACAATAACACACAGTAACACACACAGTAACACACACAGTAACACACACACAGTAACACACACAGTCACACAATAACACACAGTAACACACACAGTAACACACACAGTAACACACACACAGTAACACACACAGTAACACAATAACACACAGTAACACAATAACACACAGTAACACACACAGTAACACACACAGTAACACAATAACACACACACAGTAACACACACACAGTAACACAATAACACACAGTAACACAATAACACACAGTAACACACACAGTAACACACACAGTAACACACACAGTAACACAATAATACACAGTAACACACACACAGTAACACACACACAGTAACACAATAACACACAGTAACACAATAACACACAGTAACACACACAGTAACACACACAGTAACACACACAGTAACACAATAACACACAGTAACACACACAGTAACACACACAGTAACACAATAACACACAGTAACACACACAGTAACACAATAACACACAGTAACACAATAACACACTGTAACACACACAGTAACACACACAGTAACACAATAACACACAGTAACACACACAGCAACACACACAGTAACACACACAGTAACACACACACAGTAACACACACAGTAACACACACAGTAACACAATAACACACAGTAACACAATAACACACTGTAACACACACAATAACACACTGTAACACACACAGTAACACAATAACACACAGTAACACACACAGTAACACACACAGTAACACACACACAGTAACACACACAGTAACACACACAGTAACACACAATAACACACACAGTAACACAATAACACACAGTAACACACACACACAGTAACACACACAGTAACACAATAACACACAGTAACACACACAGTAACACACACACAGTAACACACACAGTAACACAATAACACACAGTAACACACACAGTAACACAATAACACACAGTAACACACACAGTAACACACACAGTAACACACACACAGTAACACACACAGTAACACACAATAACACACACAGTAACACAATAACACACAGTAACACACACACAGTAACACACACAGTAACACAATAACACACAGTAACACACACAGTAACACACAATAACACACACAGTAACACATAACACACAGTAACACACACACAGTAACACACATAGTAACACAATAACACACAGTAACACACACAGTAACACAATAACACACAGTAACACAATAACACACAGTAACACACACAGTAACACAATAACACACAGTAACACACACACACAGTAACACAATAACACACAGTAACACACACAGTAACACAATAACACACACAGTAACACAATAACACACAGCAACACACAGTAACACAATAACACACAGTAACACATACAGTAACACACACAGTAACCCAATAACACACAGTAACACACACAGTAACACAATAACACACACAGTAACACAATAACACACAGTAACACACACAGTAACACAATAACACACACAGTAACACAATAACACACAGTAACACACAGTAACACAATAACACACAGTAACACAATAACACACAGTAACACACAGTAACACACACAGTAACACACATACAGTAACACACACACAGTAACACACACAGTAACACAATAACACACAGTAACACACACAGTAACACACACAGTAACACACACAGTAACACACACACAGTAACACACACAGTCACACAATAACACACAGTAACACACACAGTAACACACACAGTAACACACACACAGTAACACACACAGTAACACAATAACACACAGTAACACAATAACACACAGTAACACACACAGTAACACACACAGTAACACAATAACACACACACAGTAACACACACACAGTAACACAATAACACACAGTAACACAATAACACACAGTAACACACACAGTAACACAATAATACACAGTAACACACACACAGTAACACACACACAGTAACACAATAACACACAGTAACACAATAACACACAGTAACACACACAGTAACACACACAGTAACACAATAACACACAGTAATACACTGAGGATGGAAGTCCTGCGTCCTCAGCTCCTCGTTCCTCCAAAATCAAACAACGTTGTATAAAAGCTGTAAACTGACGCCGTTTCATGACAACAGACAGGATGATCACAGACATCAGCAATCAGCCTGGAGGGGTCAAAGGTCATCTCCAGACCACCTGATGTCCATCCTCCTGCTGAGAGGAGAACTTCTCAGCAGCCTTCCCAGGAGTGGAGGTTCAGCAGGTTCAGCCCAAGGTTTGAAGACTACAAGATAATGTGAAGGTTAACTAGGAGGACCATATCTCCACCAGCAGCGGGTCGGTACCAGGACGTGTCCCCGACCCGACTACCGCCGCCGTCAGACATGTTGGATTGGCTGAGCGACCAAACACCGCCTGCAGAAAACAGGATGGGGCCCATCCGCTACCAGCCAGCTGGCGGCCATGTTTGATTCTTATTCCTCGGCTTCTGCTTGTGGACAGACAACCATCTGCTGTGAGAAGGTCCGTGAAGCCTGAGCAGCTCCATGAGTCGATGAGTGACCTTCTTCATCTTCTGATTATGATTACTGAGCCGTTGTGACATGTGAATTTCTCCAATGTGAGATCAATAAAGCCTATCTTATCTTATCTTACCTTCAGTCCATCTGCCAGGCACGGTGGTGAAGGAATGATGATGTGGGCTTAATCTGAGGAGCCAGCTGGCTCCAGGGAACCCTCTGCTGTCTGGGGCAGATCTTGGGACGTCTATCCAGACTGACTCCTGTAACGGCAGCAGTCAGGAGCTGCCCGGTCTGTCCTCCACACGCTCCCATGGAACCCTGCTCTCCCCAGCGGCTCCAGAACATCTCAGGACGGACTAGAAGGTCCGGCTGTTGTGTTCAGGACCGAACCTTGGTGCAGGTTACGTATCAGAGCCTTTACCTGGTCGCTGGTTTGAAACTCAGTCAGTTGGTCTGGGTCCCTGAGCAAGACCCCTGGCCCTGACTGGTCCCTGGGGGCCAGTGGCAGCGCGGCGCTCCAGGAGGGACGCCAACATCTTCCCTCTGAGGGACTGGAAGGAGAAATATGTCTTAAAGTTATGTTTAAAAGTTTAAAGTTTAGACTAGAAGTACCAGCTGACCTGTTGAACGCGTCTTATAAATAATCTTTGGTTTGAACATTCCTCCCCTTTGACATGAGAGACCCATAAAGTACCACCAGAATCTCCTGCTGAGAGGTCCTGGTGCTGAAGGAGCTGGTGCTGGTTCTACTAGTGGCTGGATCGGGGCTGTCACAGGTTTGGGTCGGTCCATCGGGTCTCTGATGGTTCTACAGCTCACCAGGAGCAGGTCTCCTTTCTGCTGCTGCTGGTTCTAATCCCACGAAGCCGAGGAGCTGGAGCTCCCTCCGTCTAGTAACCTCCTGCAGAGGTCAGGTGGACAGGTGTTAACCAACGTTTAACTGCTTTAGAGGATTGAAGCTTCAGGAGATCCTGCTGAAACCACATCGCCTCAGAACTGGGTCACCTTCTCCATCTTTCCAGGATGCCCTCCATGTTCTGCACAGTCCAGCACCCGGTGGGGGGAACCAGCTTCAGGAGCACGACAGCACCGAGGGACGCCGTCACGGTCCAGGAGACGTCGGGTTTAGGTGCAACCTGAAGTCCTTCAGGAACCCCAGCAGGAGGTCAGGAGCTGCTTCTCCATGCTGTGGACCTCCTGCTGGCCACAGAGAAGATGCTGTCTGCTCTGGGGGCTCCAGCTCCGCTGATCGGTTCCTCGCGCCTCGCTTTGGGTCAGCTGCACTCCCACAGCTCTGCAAATCTGTTCAACAAGAACTGATTTCTGTGTCATGAAGAACTTTGATCCAGAACCGTCCTCAGGTTCTGGATCAGGGTTCTGGGCCAGCAGCAGGAAGGGAAATTTCTCCTAGTGAAATAATTTATTTTGATCCAGAACATGCAGACAAAGTTCTGCCTCAAAGACTCGGTTCTGTGAAGGATTCTCTCCTCCTCCTCCTCCTCAGGGTGTATCAGAGGTTAAACTCACTGGGCTCAGGTTTTTATTCGCTCTGTGCCTTTAATTCTCCTCCAGCTGCCCCCCCCCCTCGTGCACTCTCTCATGCACGCTCACATGAGCCTTTTCCAGTTTAATCCCCATTTGGGAGGCAGAGAGAGGCGGACGGATTAGAGACGCAGCATTCAGGCGGATCGGCGCTCCGTGGCTCCATCTTCTCTCCTTGGCGGCTCGTCCTGCTGCCGGGATGGAAATCAGGAGATCAGGAGATCAATGAGGCGACTGGCGGCTGCAGGAGGAGCAGAGGAGGAGCAGAGGAGGACCTGAAGAGGATGCTTCGTGTCTGGAGCTGAGAAGCAGCGAGATGTACGAGGAGGACAGCAGAAGTAAGAGTTCAGAGTTTACTGAGGAGCTTCCTGGTGGATGAGAGGAGCTCAGCTGATGATGGGAGCAGAAGCTCCTTCAGAATCAGGAGTACTTTAATAATCCCAGGAGAAATTATTTCCTTTTATTCCTTCATGAATTCAAATGTCCAAAATGTCTGAGATTCTTTATTTTCTATCATTGTTGTGAAGAAACACGTTTGGATGAGTCGGTCCAGGCTGATGTCTCCTCTGATCACCTCAGCCTGCTTAGCCTGGGCTTCTGGAGGCTTTTCTAGTCTCACTGCAGAACATCTTCTGCAAACTTCATGTTTCACTTTCATCTGCAACTTTCAGAGGTCCATGTGAGCTGCACATGGTCCCAGGTCCAAATATCTCCATCAGCTGACAGAGTCAGATGTTCCTACAGAGAAGGAGATCTATTGATTGTTTGGATGTTAGATGTTGCAGGACAGTCCTGGTGCACATGGAGGTCTGTTACTGTCCCTCTGAGAATGGAAGGAGCAGAGAGGTCCTCTTCATCTGAAGGAAACATCTGCTGGAGTCACAGAAAGAACTGAGAGTCCAGACTCAGTTCTGCTCGGTGCTGGTTTCTGGCTGGGTTTCTGTTGGTTGTCACCTTTCTCTGAAGTTCATGGTGGAGCCGCCGGGCCGATGCTGTTCTGGTGGCCTCATGGAGCGGGGCAAGCCTCAGAACCTCAGACTGGGCCAAGGTGTGGTACCGAGGTGTGGGCGGGGCCACCACAGGCGGCTCAGTTTGATCCTGATGGAGGCTCCTCCTCCCTGGAGATGCTCTCCGCTCTCTGGTCGTCATGGAGAGGCGCCTGACTAGGTGTGATCGGATCAGCGCCGCAGAGTTAATCCTCCCATTGTTCTCCCTGTGAAGTTAATCGGTGCCTGAAGCTCAGGCGGACTCAGAAGTTCTGAGGAGGGAGAGGACTGCAGGAGCTTTGACGACCTTTCAGCTGAAGGGAAGCAGCTTTTTGGGTCTCACCTGTCCATCTCACCTGTTCATCTCACCTGTTCATCGGTTCTGATCCGCTCAGCGGTCCTGCAGGAGGCTTCATGAGAAAAGAACCTCTGCTGCCCTGGTTCTGTTTGCTGTGTCTCCAAACTGGGTCTACAGCTCAGATAATGAACGTCAGGTCATTATTCAGAACCAATGAGCCCAGTGACTGAGGTTCCCCAGGTTCTCCTGAGGAACAGAGGAACAGCATCATCCTGTCATGTTCCTGCTGACCCGGCTCTGACACCGTCACGCAAAGCAGACACCGTTTCATTTGCCTGTGAAGCGGCATGCTGCCTTGCAGCAAGAGGGTCCTGGGTTCTAATCCCGACCTGGGGTCACTCTGCAGGGAGCCTGCACGTTCTCCCTGTGCAGGCCCGGGTTCTCTCGGGGTACTCCAGCCTCCTCCCACAGTCCAGAACACGACCGTCAGGTGAAGTGGTCTCTCTACGCTGGGCTGAGGTTGGAGGCGGGTCGGCCGTCAGGCGGACCCGCCCGCTTGAGACAGAGCACAGGTGACCCTGCACTGACCAGCAGACCCGTGGAAGTGGCCCAAAGGACTCGTAGCAGGACAAGTTCAGAACCAGAGCGCCGATGGCCAAAAGGTTCTGGACTTACAACTCCATCGATGTTCCAGACTCTAACTGCGGTCCTTAGAAATGGACCCAAGGAGCAGGTCCAGTTCTGCCTTAGGGATGAGGAGAAAGGTGCAGAGAGATAGTCAGGTGAGGAGGTCCACTTGGTCAGGGTGAACTTCTAGATGTTCACAGGAACGTGTTAAATCAGGATGGACAGACGGAGATGGCAGTAGTGACAGGAACCCTTCAGGTCACAGTAACACGTTTCCAGCCAACGTCAGCCAGTAGACCCGTACACCGTCACGTAGACCCGCTCTGTGACCCGCTTCAGTTCCCTTCACCTCCCATGACTGCTTTTTAGTGGTGGCCTAGTGGTTAGAGCAGCTTGCACTCAGAGAAGGATGCAAGTACCCGGTTCGATCCCCAGCGCCTGCACTCTGGGTCCCTGAGCAAGACCCTTAACCCCAGATTGCTCCCCGGGCGCCGCACATGGCAGCCCACTGCTCCCCCAGGGGATGGGTTAAAAGCAGAGAACACATTTAGTTGTAATGTATGTTTCAATGACAATTAAGATGATATTACTATTACTTTTTAGGTTTTAGCATGATGGCAAATGTTCTCTGCATTAGATACTAACTACTAATAAGGAGCTCACACAACCCCATCTGTACTGTTCCTTCATGACGCTGTATGTGTGTCAGCTTGAAGTCCAGCAGAACCCGGCTTGTCTGGACCTGCAGGATGTTCCACAGGAATATTCTGCTCCTGCTGCTCAGCTCAGAACCAGTTTCTGCAAACCAGTGATAGCAGAAACTGGCCTCAGTTCATCCTGGGAAAGTCACGTGTTTAGCCCAGGTTCTTCTCAGAGATGCAGTCGCGTTCTGCAGAGAAGACGTTCTGGTTGGTTCTGGTGAATCGGGCTCTGAACGACACCTCTCTGCTGCGGCGGCGTTCACGCTTTAAGGGGCTCAGCGTTGACCTGCAGCTGTGGGAACATCTGTCTGCGGCGGCTGGTCCGCTCACACAGCAGCTTCTGCAGAGATGAGCGTGTTTCCCTCTGCAGCTTTTCACAGCTGACTGATGCTTCTGCATATTTGAGGTTCCCCTCAGGCTCTGGTTGTTCTGCTGGTTCTGCTTTCAGGAGAAAAGCTGTGATGGAGAACAGTTTCAGGTTTTCATCATGTGACCAGCTGAGATGTTCCATCTGCAGAAACATGAGTCCTGAGTGTTTGTTAGCGGTCAGAACCTCTTTTCTGGTTCTACAAATGTGTCCCAGAGCAGCTGAGGGTTTCTTCTGGTGGCTTAGGGTCAGTGCTGGGATGTGAAACATGAGCTGGAGCTCTGATGGTCTGCAGGGGTGCATGAAGACCACAGCAAGGCCTTCAGGCTGAGGCCACGCCCCCAACACGATGGGCGCTTCGTGGGGAGATGCTCCAGCAGGTAGCTCAATCTGGACTGTGAGGAGACGTGTACTTCAGGTTTCTGCTCCAACACACCTGGATTATTCCTTCAGTGTAAAAACATGCAGGAGACCGGACCTGCAGCACCAGAACTCAGGTGTGGTCACCGTGAGAAGGTGAGGTTTAGAGCATGTGAGACTGCTGGTCCTCAGCAGAACTCCTGATCCTGGCTGCTTGGTTGGACCTCAGAGTTCCTGTTTTCCACCCTGACAGTGAAGGCATCACCTCGCTGCTTCTCTACCTGCCTCAGAACAGCTGGACAGCAGCAAAGCATTCTGGGAAACGACAGCGGATAGAGAGAAGGTCGAACCTGTTCCTGCCGCTGCACAGCCATGCTTTAGACGGCCTGATGCTGGCGCTGTGACGGCTGGAGCTGAGGTCCTCACAGGGATGCAGAAACAGGCTGTGTGTGTCCTCAGGATTTAACACAGAAATCACGTCCTAGATCCGCCACGGACACACAGATCTAGGTCACAGCTGTTCCCGACAGCACGCCGAACCCCTCCTCTTCCTCAGCTGCTTCCCTCCTGTCTGACCTTGGAGGAGGACACAGAGGAGCATCCACACAGAACCAGTGCCTGCAACCCGGGTCCGGATGCTCTTCATCCACATGCGGGAGTTAACGGGTCGCCGACTGGACCCGTTTATGTAGAACCGATTCACTCAGAACCTTGCATCCAGAACCGAGTGTTTACAGCTGGACGGAGCATCAGCTGCTGCTGTGTGATGAAGTCCGTTAGATGAGAGGTTCTGATTGTGAGACCGGTTCTGCTGCTAAAACATCCAGAAGTTCTGGATCTAAAACAAACACCTAAAGGGAGCCATTCAGACTGCTGGGGGGTATTTTCATTCTAAATGCTCCCAAGGGTTCTGTTCAGGTTCTGAGTTCTAGACTTCTGGGTTCTAGTGTTCTGTTCCTATCTAAAGTTGGTGTTGGAGCACAAAGGTGGTTTTGGACAGGTCATTGGGGATCACTGTTGTCCCAGCAGGGTCTGGCCTTCGGTTCTGTTGGGCCTGATGGAGTCAGTGATGTGTGTGTGAGGTTCTGTAAGGTGGACCTCTGCCAGGAACTTTGGGTTCTACCTTCTCAGGCTCGTGGAGGTACTCGGTGAGGTGGAGTTCCTCCAGGTCAGTACCTGAGCAGGTATCCAGGAGGTTCTGCAGGTAAAACAGGAAGTGGACCCTCTGATACTGAAGTGTCTCCTGTCTGATGTGAACCCAAAGAACCAGCGCTTTGAACCGGACCGGCTTCAGTGTGGATCCGAACGCTCCGACGGTTCAGAGCAAACTTGGACTCATCTGATTTAGAAATTTAAATCGTACGTTCCAACCAAGTGTGCCTTCTGTTTAACCCGTCCCTCAGGGAGCAGCAACCAGCGCAGGGTGCGTTCTGGCTCCAGGTTCTGGCTCTGATAGTGGTAGTCTGTGGGAGCCGGACCGGGTTCAGCCTTCTGAGAACAGAAACGCGCTGCTGTAGCCACCAGGCGCTCTCCCCCAGGCTACCGATGCATCAGGACGCATTTCCTGTTCCTGTTAAACGTTTCCGGGTCAGAACAACTGGACTGGAACCACAGAATCACCCAGAGAGGTTCGGCTGCTCCACTCAGGTGAACGGGTTCTGCTCAGCGCCTCTGTGTCTGTGTGTGTCTGCAGGTAGCGCCCGCAACGGCTACACCACATCAGTGGATGGGGAGGAGGGAGGAGAGGGGGAGGAGGAGGAGGAGGAGGAGGGTGGAGAGGCGGATGGAGGGGGAGGAGAAAGAGAGGAGGAGGAGGAGAGGGATGCAGAGTGGGACGAGGAGCTGGATGGAGGAGATGAAAGAGGCGTGAGGATGACGAGGACCGACACGCTGCACTCCACCACCAGTTCCACTGGAACACAGAGAAGAAGAGGACAACACGCCAAGAAACAAGTGAGAACACGCTAAGAGCAGCTAAGAGAACATGCTAAGATCAACTGAGAGAACACGCTAAGATCAGCTGAAAGAACACGCCAAGAAACAAGTGAGAACATGCTAAGATCAGCTGAGAGAAAATGCCAAGAAACAAGTGAGAACATGCTAAGATCAGCTGAGATAACACGCTAAGATCAGCTGAGAGAACATGCCAAGAAACAAATGAGAACACGCTAAGATCAGCTGAGAGAACACGCTCAGATCAACTGAGAGAACACGCTATGATCAGCTGAGAGAACACGCTAAGATCAGCTGAGAGAACATGCTAAAATCAGCTGAGAGAACACACTAACATCAGCTGAGAGAACATGCTAAGATCAGCTGAGAGAACACACTAACATCAGCTGAGAGAACACATTAAGATCAGCTGAGAGAACACGCTAAGATCAGCTGAGAGAACACGCTAACATCAGCTGAGAGAACACATTAAGATCAGCTGAGAGAACACGCTATGATCAGCTGAGAGAACACGCTCAGATCAGCTGATGGAACACATTAAGATCAGCTGGGAGAACATGCTAAGATCAGCTGAGAGAACATGCTAAGATCAGCTGAGAGAACACGCTCAGATCAGCTGATGGAACACATTAAGATCAGCTGAGAGAACATGCTAAGATCAGCTGAGAGAACACGCTCAGATCAGCTGATGGAACACATTAAGATCAGCTGGGGGAACATGCTAAGATCAGCTGAGAGAACACGCTCCAATCAACTGAGAGAACACATTAAGATCAGCTGAGAGAACATGCTAAGATCAGCTGAGAGAACACGCTAACATCAGCTGAGAGAACACGCTAAGATCAGCTGAGAGAACATGCCAAGAAACAAGTGAGAACACGCTAAGATCAGCTGAGAGAACATGCCAAGAAACAAGTGAGAAAACGCTAAGATCAGCTGAGAGAACACATTAAGATCAGCTGGGAGAACATGCTAAGATCAGCTGAGAGAACACGCTCAGATCAACTGAGAGAACACGCTATGATCAGCTGAGAGAACACACTAAGATCAGCTGATGGAACACTTTAATATCAGCTTAGAGAACACACTCAGATCAGGTGATGGAACACACTAACATCAGCTGAGAGAACACATTAAGATCAGCTGAGAGAACACGCTAAGATCAGCTGAGAGAACACATTAAGATCAGCTGAGAGAACACGCTAAGATCAGCTGAGAGAACACATTAAGATCAGCTGGGAGAACATGCTAAGATCAGCTGAGAGAACATGCTAAGATCAGCTGAGAGAACACGCTAAGATCAGCTGAGAGAACATGCCAAGAAACAAGTGAGAACACGCTCAGATCAACTGAGAGAACACGCTAAGATCAGCTGATGGAACACTTTAATATCAGCTTAGAGAACACACTCAGATCAGGTGATGGAACACATTAAGATCAGCTGAGAGAACATGCTAAGATCAGCTGAGAGAACACACTAACATCAGCTGAGAGAACACATTAAGATCAGCTGAGAGAACACGCTAAGATCAGCTGAGAGAACACATTAAGATCAGCTGAGAGAACACGCTCAGATCAGCTGATGGAACACATTAAGATCAGCTGGGAGAACATGCTAAGATCAGCTGAGAGAACATGCTAAGATCAGCTGAGAGAACATGCTAAGATCAGCTGAGAGAACACGCTAACATCAGCTGAGAGAACACATTAAGATCAGCTGAGAGAACACGCTAAGATCAGCTGAGAGAACATGCCAAGAAACAAGTGAGAACATGCTAAGATCAGCTGAGAGAACATGCTAAGATCAGCTGAGAGAACACGCTAACATCAGCTGAGAGAACACATTAAGATCAACTGAGAGAACACGCTATGATCAGCTGAGAGAACACGCTAAGATCAGCTGATGGAACACTTTAATATCAGCTTAGAGAACACACTCAGATCAGGTGATGGAACACATTAAGATCAGCTGAGAGAACATGCTAAGATCAGCTGAGAGAACACACTAACATCAGCTGAGAGAACACATTAAGATCAGCTGAGAGAACACGCTAAGATCAGCTGAGAGAACACATTAAGATCAGCTGAGAGAACACGCTAAGATCAGCTGAGAGAACACATTAAGATCAGCTGAGAGAACACGCTAAGATCAGCTGAGAGAACACATTAAGATCAGCTGAGAGAACATGCTAAGATCAGCTGAGAGAACACGCTCAGATCAGCTGATGGAACACATTAAGATCAGCTGGGAGAACATGCTAAGATCAGCTGAGAGAACATGCTAAGATCAGCTGAGAGAACACGCTAACATCAGCTGAGAGAACATGCCAAGAAACAAGTGAGAACACGCTAAGATCAGCTGAGAGAACACATTAAGATCAGCTGGGAGAACATGCTAAGATCAGCTGAGAGAACACGCTCAGATCAGCTGAGAGAACATGCCAAGAAACAAGTGAGAACACGCTCAGATCAACTGAGAGAACACGCTAAGATCAGCTGATGGAACACTTAAATATCAGCTTAGAGAACACACTCAGATCAGGTGATGGAACACATTAAGATCAGCTGAGAGAACATGCTAAGATCAGCTGAGAGAACACACTAACATCAGCTGAGAGAACACATTAAGATCAGCTGAGAGAACACGCTCCAATCAACTGGGAGAACACATTAAGATCAGCTGAGAGAACATGCTAAGATCAGCTGAGAGAACACGCTAACATCAGCTGAGAGAACACATTAAGATCAGCTGAGAGAACACGCTAAGATCAGCTGAGAGAACATGCCAAGAAACAAGTGAGAACACGCTAAGATCAGCTGAGAGAACATGCCAAGAAACAAGTGAGAACACGCTAAGATCAGCTGAGAGAACATGCCAAGAAACAAGTGAGAACACGCTAAGATCAGCTGAGAGAACACATTAAGATCAGCTGGGAGAACATGCTAAGATCAGCTGAGAGAACACGCTCAGATCAACTGAGAGAACACGCTATGATCAGCTGAGAGAACACGCTAAGATCAGCTGATGGAACACTTTAATATCAGCTTAGAGAACACACTCAGATCAGGTGATGGAACACATTAAGATCAGCTGAGAGAACATGCTAAGATCAGCTGAGAGAACAAACTAACATCAGCTGAGAGAACACATTAAGATCAGCTGAGAGAACACGCTAAGATCAGCTGAGAGAACACGCTCAGATCAGCTGATGGAACACATTAAGATCAGCTGGGAGAACATGCTAAGATCAGCTGAGAGAACATGCTAAGATCAGCTGAGAGAACATGCCAAGAAACAAGTGAGAACACGCTCAGATCAACTGACAGAACACGCTAAGATCAGCTGATGGAACACTTTAATATCAGCTTAGAGAACACACTCAGATCAAGTGATGGAACACATTAAGATCAGCTGAGAGAACATGCTAAGATCAGCTGAGAGAACACACTAACATCAGCTGAGAGAACACATTAAGATCAGCTGAGAGAACACGCTAAGATCAGCTGAGAGAACACATTAAGATCAGCTGAGAGAACACGCTCAGATCAGCTGATGGAACACATTAAGATCAGCTGGGAGAACATGCTAAGATCAGCTGAGAGAACATGCTAAGATCAGCTGAGAGAACACGCTAACATCAGCTGAGAAAACACATTAAGATCAGCTGAGAGAACACGCTAAGATCAGCTGAGAGAACACACTAACATCAGCTGAGAGAACACATTAAGATCAGCTGAGAGAACACGCTAAGATCAGCTGAGAGAACACATTAAGATCAGCTGAGAGAACACGCTAAGATCAGCTGAGAGAACACATTAAGATCAGCTGAGAGAACACGCTAAGATCAGCTGAGAGAACACATTAAGATCAGCTGAGAGAACATGCTAAGATCAGCTGAGAGAACACGCTCAGATCAGCTGATGGAACACATTAAGATCAGCTGGGAGAACATGCTAAGATCAGCTGAGAGAACATGCTAAGATCAGCTGAGAGAACACGCTAACATCAGCTGAGAGAACATGCCAAGAAACAAGTGAGAACACGCTAAGATCAGCTGAGAGAACACATTAAGATCAGCTGGGAGAACATGCTAAGATCAGCTGAGAGAACACGCTCAGATCAGCTGAGAGAACATGCCAAGAAACAAGTGAGAACACGCTCAGATCAACTGAGAGAACACGCTAAGATCAGCTGATGGAACACTTAAATATCAGCTTAGAGAACACACTCAGATCAGGTGATGGAACACATTAAGATCAGCTGAGAGAACATGCTAAGATCAGCTGAGAGAACACACTAACATCAGCTGAGAGAACACATTAAGATCAGCTGAGAGAACACGCTCCAATCAACTGGGAGAACACATTAAGATCAGCTGAGAGAACATGCTAAGATCAGCTGAGAGAACACGCTAACATCAGCTGAGAGAACACATTAAGATCAGCTGAGAGAACACGCTAAGATCAGCTGAGAGAACATGCCAAGAAACAAGTGAGAACACGCTAAGATCAGCTGAGAGAACATGCCAAGAAACAAGTGAGAACACGCTAAGATCAGCTGAGAGAACATGCCAAGAAACAAGTGAGAACACGCTAAGATCAGCTGAGAGAACACATTAAGATCAGCTGGGAGAACATGCTAAGATCAGCTGAGAGAACACGCTCAGATCAACTGAGAGAACACGCTATGATCAGCTGAGAGAACACGCTAAGATCAGCTGATGGAACACTTTAATATCAGCTTAGAGAACACACTCAGATCAGGTGATGGAACACATTAAGATCAGCTGAGAGAACATGCTAAGATCAGCTGAGAGAACAAACTAACATCAGCTGAGAGAACACATTAAGATCAGCTGAGAGAACACGCTAAGATCAGCTGAGAGAACACGCTCAGATCAGCTGATGGAACACATTAAGATCAGCTGGGAGAACATGCTAAGATCAGCTGAGAGAACATGCTAAGATCAGCTGAGAGAACATGCCAAGAAACAAGTGAGAACACGCTCAGATCAACTGACAGAACACGCTAAGATCAGCTGATGGAACACTTTAATATCAGCTTAGAGAACACACTCAGATCAAGTGATGGAACACATTAAGATCAGCTGAGAGAACATGCTAAGATCAGCTGAGAGAACACACTAACATCAGCTGAGAGAACACATTAAGATCAGCTGAGAGAACACGCTAAGATCAGCTGAGAGAACACATTAAGATCAGCTGAGAGAACACGCTCAGATCAGCTGATGGAACACATTAAGATCAGCTGGGAGAACATGCTAAGATCAGCTGAGAGAACATGCTAAGATCAGCTGAGAGAACACGCTAACATCAGCTGAGAAAACACATTAAGATCAGCTGAGAGAACACGCTAAGATCAGCTGAGAGAATATGCCAAGAAACAAGTGAGAACACGCTAAGATCAGCTGAGAGAACACATTAAGATCAGCTGGGAGAACATGCTAAGATCAGCTGAGAGAACACGCTCAGATCAACTGAGAGAACACGCTATGATCAGCTGAGAGAACACGCTAAGATCAGCTGAGAGAACATGCTAAGATCAGTTGAGAGAACACACTAACATCAGCTGAGAGAACACGCTAAGATCAGCTGAGAGAACACATTAAGATCAGCTGAGAGAACATGCTAAGATCAGCTGAGAGAACACACTAACATCAGCTGAGAGAACACATTAAGATCAGCTGAGAGAACACGCTAAGATCAGCTGAGAGAACACATTAAGATCAGCTGAGAGAACACGCTAAGATCAGCTGAGAGAACACATTAAGATCAGCTGAGAGAACACGCTAAGATCAGCTGAGAGAACACATTAAGATCAGCTGAGAGAACATGCTAAGATCAGCTGAGAGAACACGCTCAGATCAGCTGATGGAACACATTAAGATCAGCTGGGAGAACATGCTAAGATCAGCTGAGAGAACATGCTAAGATCAGCTGAGAGAACACGCTAACATCAGCTGAGAGAACATGCCAAGAAACAAGTGAGAACACGCTAAGATCAGCTGAGAGAACACATTAAGATCAGCTGGGAGAACATGCTAAGATCAGCTGAGAGAACACGCTCAGATCAGCTGAGAGAACATGCCAAGAAACAAGTGAGAACACGCTCAGATCAACTGAGAGAACACGCTAAGATCAGCTGATGGAACACTTTAATATCAGCTTAGAGAACACACTCAGATCAGGTGATGGAACACATTAAGATCAGCTGAGAGAACATGCTAAGATCAGCTGAGAGAACACACTAACATCAGCTGAGAGAACACATTAAGATCAGCTGAGAGAACACGCTCCAATCAACTGGGAGAACACATTAAGATCAGCTGAGAGAACATGCTAAGATCAGCTGAGAGAACACGCTAACATCAGCTGAGAGAACACATTAAGATCAGCTGAGAGAACACGCTAAGATCAGCTGAGAGAACATGCCAAGAAACAAGTGAGAACACGCTAAGATCAGCTGAGAGAACATGCCAAGAAACAAGTGAGAACACGCTAAGATCAGCTGAGAGAACATGCCAAGAAACAAGTGAGAACACGCTAAGATCAGCTGAGAGAACACATTAAGATCAGCTGGGAGAACATGCTAAGATCAGCTGAGAGAACACGCTCAGATCAACTGAGAGAACACGCTATGATCAGCTGAGAGAACACGCTAAGATCAGCTGATGGAACACTTTAATATCAGCTTAGAGAACACACTCAGATCAGGTGATGGAACACATTAAGATCAGCTGAGAGAACATGCTAAGATCAGCTGAGAGAACACACTAACATCAGCTGAGAGAACACATTAAGATCAGCTGAGAGAACACGCTAAGATCAGCTGAGAGAACACGCTCAGATCAGCTGATGGAACACATTAAGATCAGCTGGGAGAACATGCTAAGATCAGCTGAGAGAACATGCTAAGATCAGCTGAGAGAACATGCCAAGAAACAAGTGAGAACACGCTCAGATCAACTGACAGAACACGCTAAGATCAGCTGATGGAACACTTTAATATCAGCTTAGAGAACACACTCAGATCAAGTGATGGAACACATTAAGATCAGCTGAGAGAACATGCTAAGATCAGCTGAGAGAACACACTAACATCAGCTGAGAGAACACATTAAGATCAGCTGAGAGAACACGCTAAGATCAGCTGAGAGAACACATTAAGATCAGCTGAGAGAACACGCTCAGATCAGCTGATGGAACACATTAAGATCAGCTGGGAGAACATGCTAAGATCAGCTGAGAGAACATGCTAAGATCAGCTGAGAGAACACGCTAACATCAGCTGAGAAAACACATTAAGATCAGCTGAGAGAACACGCTAAGATCAGCTGAGAGAATATGCCAAGAAACAAGTGAGAACACGCTAAGATCAGCTGAGAGAACACATTAAGATCAGCTGGGAGAACATGCTAAGATCAGCTGAGAGAACACGCTCAGATCAACTGAGAGAACACGCTATGATCAGCTGAGAGAACACGCTAAGATCAGCTGAGAGAACATGCTAAGATCAGCTGAGAGAACACACTAACATCAGCTGAGAGAACACGCTAAGATCAGCTGAGAGAACACATTAAGATCAGCTGAGAGAACACGCTAACATCAGCTGAGAGAACACGCTAACATCAGCTGAGAGAACACATTAAGATCAGCTGAGAGAACACACTAAGATCAGCTGAGAGAACACACTAAGATCAGCTGAGAGAACACATTAAGATCAGCTGAGAGAACACGCTAAGATCAGCTGAGAGAACACGCTAACATCAGCTGAGAGAACACGCTAACATCAGCTGAGAGAACACATTAAGATCAGCTGAGAGAACACACTAAGATCAGATGAGAGAACACGCTAAGATCAGCTAAGAGAACATGCCAAGAAACAAGTGAAAACACGCTAAGATCAGCTGAGAGAACACGCTAAGATCAGCTGACAGAACACGCTAAGATCAGCTGAGAAAACATGCTAATAGCATGTTTCTTTGTTCCAAGGATCCTCATCAGGAAGACCTGCTGACGCGTCATTCTGGGCCACATCTGCTCATATTAGCCGTTTGTTACCGTAACAACGTTGTTGCTATGGAAACCGATGATGTAACGATGATGTCACCTTCCTCCTCAGGTGCAGGGCAGCAACCAGGTGCAGCGAGCTCCACGAGCGTTGTACTGTCTGAAACTCAACAACCCAATCAGACGCGCCGCTCTTCATATCGTGGAGTGGAAGTATCCTTTGGCCAATCAGCTGCCAGGAAAGTTTATTTATAAAAACAAAGCCCGGCCCGTTCCAGTTTGGACCATGCTTTCCTTTCATGAACCCACGTCAAGTCATTTTTATTTACGGGATGAAGTTCGCTGTGTAAACGAATTAATTAAATAATTAATTAGTTAATTAATTAATTAAGGGGCCATATTTACATTTTTAAAATACGATTGACTTTCTTTCTCCATGCATGTTCTTCATACTTTAGATGTTTAGAACCGGTTCTGGAAGATGTTCCTGCTGAGGAAGGCTAACCGACCCAAATAAAAAACAAAACATTTTAATAAAATAAAATAGTGATTTTTAATTGATCAGTTTATTACTGCCGTGTCATGAAATGAATCCCAACATCTGATTGGTTCACCTGCACAGCGACTCGGCTCTTCAGGGCCATGGTGCTAACTTGGCCATGAAGTACAAACATTCATGAAATAATAATGATTTAAATAAAAATCTTTATGTTTTATTTAGGTTTATTATTTTTAATCTAAAAATAGAATAATTTGTTTGATCCATGCATCCCAAGATCTACTAAAACGTTCAGATGTATAAACATCAATTTAGGGACTTTTTTACTGACTTGAATTTTGGCACCTTTAGCTTTCCATACCTGCTGCAGTCCAGATTGCTCATATTTGAGGGTTCTGCTTGTGTGACCTGTGTAGAACCGAAGGTCGGCTGAACCTGCGGTTTGAGGCGTGCTGCTCAGCTGGCAGCAGCGGTACCCGAAGTGTTCTGACCCAGAGCAGAGGGACAGATTGGAGCCGCCTGCTTCCTCCCTCTGCCTGTAGCAAACTGAGCATTTCATGCTTTACTGGAGCGGCTAAATGAGCTCAACGTCAGCCGTTGTGTCAGCAGCCAAACCATCCAGTGTTCTGGGGAAACACTGAAGACACAGAATGTTCTGTCTTCAGTGGTTCCTGTAGCAGACCTGAGCTTCAACAGAACCTTGAGTTTGTCCAGAACCATCCAGAGGTGAACCTGAAATGTGCTATACAAATCCCTGTGCTCTGATTGGACAGAAAACAGGAAGTCCTCTGGCAGAGGCAGACAGAAATACCTGCAAGTGGATGAAAAATGTTTTGAATCTGGAAATTTCAACGGGTCAGAACCATTATGTCACTCTAAGCTGAACGTTCTGGGGGAAAATCCTCCAATTTAAAGTATGATTGTGGAAAACAGGGAAAATTAATCAAAACGACGAAGTGGGTCACTTAAGCCAACGTTCTGGGACCCATTTACACTTTGAATGACGGTTCTGAATTGCTGGGCTGTGGAGGTCCGATCGGGCGGCTGCAGCCTGGATCTCAGTCCTGTCTGTGGGGGCAGGTTCCCCAAAGGTTCTGACAGAACATCCTTCGTGTTTTCCTTCCTGAGCTTCCTGAACTTCTCAGACCGTTCGACATCTTCATCCTGCTGGCCATCTTTGCTAACTGCGTGGCTCTGGGAGTGTCCAAACCGTTTCCTGAAGATGACTCCAACTCCACCAACCATGACCTGGTGAGTTGAGCCACCGGCCGGGTGTGCACCCAGAGGAGAGCGGCTCCCAGCCCGACTCTTTATTGTGAAGGCCTGACCTCCAGAATAAAGCTGCAGGCTGTTGTGGGCTGCAGTTGTGGAGGCAGCGGTCCAGGATAAACGCTGGAGCTGCAGGAGACTGACAGATCTCTGATCAGTTCTGAGGACTTTCTGCTCGGCTGCCCCAGCTCTCTCTCTCTGCTCTCTGAGTCGGTGTCGCTCCACCTTCGTTTATAGAGGGACTGAGCTCGTTGTTCATGCAGTCACTTCCTGTTGGAGTGATGCCTGCGCCTCGCTCCACGCTGCAGAGTCCAGGGCTCTGAAACTGAGCGTTCATTAGTCCTTCCACCCACTGAGCAGAAGTGATCTTAACATCCAGCCTTCATACCTTCAGCTCCAGCTACACCTCCTGCCCATGTTCTCCTTTGGGTCCACTTTTAATGGACCTTGTTCTGTGTTTTAGGAACAAGTGGAGTACGTCTTCCTCATCATCTTCACCATAGAGACCTTCCTGAAGATCCTGGCCTACGGTCTGGTGATGCACCCCAGCTCCTACATCCGCAACGGCTGGAACCTTCTGGACTTTGTCATCGTCATTGTCGGGTAGGAGCTCTGGTTCTGTTTCCCAGGTTCTGTTAACCAGAAACCTCAGCAGATTTTATTTGTCAGACCAACACGGAGCCGCTTAGAAACCTGAAGAGGAAGAAAATGATTTAGAAGTTTAGCAGGCATCTGTTTTCAGTCCCGTTCCTCTGAGACCCTGAAGATCTCCGTCCAGCAGCAGCTGCACTGGTTCTGGCCTCAGAGGTCCACCCTGAACATGCAGCTGATTCAGAAGGGTTAGGATGTCCTAGTCAAAGCACAGATATACATGCAACTGAGAAGCTAAGCCAGTGCTTCTTCAATATTTTGTCCCCCCCCCCACCCCAGGGAGAAGAAAATATTTTTCCCCCCCCAAAAAAAACACCCTCAATGTCTGTCGCGCCTGTAAATATTATTTTAAAATTCTTATAAGACTTGAAAAATGGTGAAAAAGAAATATAGATCTTCTTACAACAAAGAATAACTTCACTAACATAGTTTTTTAGTATCTAAAAGAAAATTTTTTTTTCATGTCACCACATGAGCAATAAAGTCTTAGTTGCTGTCAGTTATTGAATTGTTGGTCTTTGAGTTTCTCAGCTGTTCCTGAAGATTCAATTCAATTCCATTTTATTTATATAGCAACAATTGATGAAACATGTCATCTCGAGGCACTTTACAAAGTCAAAATCAATCATATTATACAGATTGGTCAAAAATGTTCCTATATAAGAAAACCAGTTGATTGCATCAAAGTCCCGACAAGCAGCATTCACTCCTGGAGAAGCGTAGAGCTACAGGGAGAGTCGTCTGCATTGTACATGGCTTTGCTGCAATCCCTCATACTGAGCAAGCATGAAGCAACAGTGGAGAGGAAAACAGAACCTCCAGCAGAACCAGAACCAGGCTCAGTGTGAATGCTCATCTGCCTCGAGTATTTCACTGAGAAACTCTAGCGGCTCATCGGCGTTATCGGGGTGTAATGAATTTATTTGGCTTCAAGCTGCAGTACCAACAGTTTTAGACTCGGTAAACTCAGCGACTCTCCTCATTTCCCACCGCCGTCCCAGTGAAGCTACATGCTCTTCGTCATTCTTCCTCGTGGTTTCGGGGAGTCGTTGTCTCATTATCTCAGTCTCTCTCGTCTTTCTTTTCATCCTGGTTAAATATGTTTCCATGGTGTCTATTGAGCGTTTGTTCACCACACTTCATATCTGCTGCTCCGTGTATGCAAAGAAAAACCTTCACTTACACCACAGAGCGAATAATCGCTGCGCGCACTCTAACCATGGGAGCGCCACGCTGCCACCTACTGTAGTGGATGTGCAACCACACTTTATTAGAGTATGGCAAAAAACATCCAAAAAGAAGCATTTCCCCCGGGTCAGACATGCCCCCCCCCAAGGGTCGCGCCCCACTGTTTGAGAAGTACTGATCTAAGCCAAGTCTTGAAAACCAATGTTCCCAGATGTTCCCAGATGTTCCCAGATGTTCCCAGATGTTCTCCATCCAGTCTGACTGAACTGGAGATGTTTTACAAAAATGAAACAACGTCTGTAGACGTTCAAAGCTGGTGGGGAGAGAACCCCAACAGAGCTGCAGCCAGAAGAGGTTCTACAGGGTTCTGAATATAAACGCACACCACACTTTTCAGATTTTCATGTTGAAAACCAGGAATCCTTTCTCTTCACCTCCCAGTTCTGACCCAGTCCCAGCTGGCCTGTCACGTAAAAGCTGGAGAAGGTTTTGGTTCAGGAGGAGTGAACAGGTTTGCAAGGCCCTGTTTCTATCTGAGAACCGGTGCTGGTTCTGTTTGACTGCTAAACCGCATCGGTCTGACGGGCGGAGGGTAAAGGAGACAGGTCCTGACTCTGAGGAACGATGGACGTCACAAATTAAGTCAAGTTTGGTGTATCTGCAGCACATTTCAGCAGCGAGGCGTTTAAAGTGCTTTACATCATGAAAACATGTTAAACTCATGGAAACAGTCTCTGGTTGTGAGACCAGAAACAAACATTAAATTATATCAGATGAAAACATCAATAAACATCAACATGTTGGTCAGAGTTCCTGTTATTAAGGCTGCAAGCAGCTCTGAACAGGTTCTAGTCTGATTTAGTCTGTTCCAGATCAGTGGAGCATAGGAACTAAATGCTGCTTCTCCATGTCTGGTTCTGGTTCTGGTTCTGGTTCTGGTTCTGCAAAGCAGGCTGGAGCCAGAAGACCTGTGAAGGGGAACCAGGGGAACCAGCTGCTGGTTCTGCTCTGGTCTCCTGCTGCAGACCAGGAGCTCCGGCTCTGTGCTGGTTGTGTCCTCGCTGCAGGACAGGAGACATGACTGGACGTCCTCAGAGCAACGATGACGCTGCTGCTGATGAAGCCTGCTGTCATGCTTCGCTGCATCATAGACGGCGGAGGATCTTCAGGACTTTGTGCTTGTCCTCTGAGACAGAAATCATCTGTTCATGAGGAGGAGAAGGTCTGGGAGGTTGGACGTGTGACTGAGGCACACCTGAGGGCAGGTGACCCCGCTGTCCTCGCTCTAAATCACTTCTGAAGCTCCGCTCCTGGTGCCTTCTCGGTGCAGGCTGGACTCCTCCAGGGTGCTCCTGGTCTCTGATGTTCTGGGACAGGAGGTCCACAGATGGACCAAAGCTTTGCTCTTGTGATCTGTGGTGGTGGACTGAAAGGAGTTACTCCTCCATCGATGTTCCATCCAAGCATCTGAGGGGAGTTTCTGTGTTGGGTGATCCGGTTCTGACCCACAGATAAGGAGAGGACCTCCACCGTGGTGCTGGAGCTCAGAGCAGAGCTGCTGCTGCTCCACATCCAGAGAAATAAGCTCAGGTGGATCATCCTGGAGGCTTCTCAGGTACTTCCTGCAGGAAGGAGATGCATGAACTGGTGGGACTGCTGGAGAGCTGCTGAGGAGAAGGTTTCTCCTCCTGGTCCTGCCACCTCCACCAACGGCTCACAGAGAAGGCTCACATGGTGTTGCAGGTTTCATGGTGTGGTTCTGCTGGTGCTGTGGGACCTCCAAGATGGCTAACCTTCCTCTTCTTTGCAGGAACGTTTGAGTCTGTCGTAAGGAACACAAACACGGAGCACCGGGCCGTCCCGATGAAACTCCGTCCTGGTTTGGTCTTAGATCAGCTGAACCCGCACCTTCAGAAACTAAACCGCCGTTTCTTCTTCTGCGTCTCTTTGTGCAGGTTGTTCAGCGTCGTCCTGGAGACCATGACCCACAAGTCAAGCGGCGAGCAGGCGACCACCCACCACATGCCAGGGAAGCCTGGAGGGCTGGACGTCAAAGCCCTGAGAGCCTTCAGGGTGCTGCGGCCCCTCAGGCTGGTCTCTGGAGTCCCCAGTGAGTTCGCTGGACTCAACATCTGGATGTTGGGGTCCTTCATGTGCTCAGCCCTGTTTGTCCGTCAGGTTTGCAGATCGTCTTGAACTCCATCATGAAGGCCATGGTTCCTCTGCTTCACATCGCCCTGCTGGTTCTCTTCGTCATCATCATCTACGCCATCATCGGCCTGGAGCTCTTCATCGGACGCATGCATCGGACCTGCTACTACATCGGGACAGGTACCGTCACACCGGCACCGGTCCGACCACATCCGGAGTTATTCACATCCCAGGAGCTCCACAGTGCATCATGAAGCCTTTGTCTGGCCAATCATTTTAAATCCCAAAATGTTAGGATGCTGAAAAGGTAAAGACCCTCTAGAGCATTTCTACTCTGGGCCACTTGGGCATCATGAAGTCATTAAAGGGCCGGTTGCTCCTGTATAGATGATACTTTTGATTTCATAATTTCACTCCAGTTCACATAAAAATGTAAAAAAATGCACAGTAACCTAAAAGTAGCCCCTTAGGCCCAGTTTGTAGTAAATTGCTTGTACTTGTAGTCTGGCCACCTCCAAAGCGCTTCACACGCTGACGGTGGTGAGCTCTGCTAGCAGCCACAGCTGCCCTGGGGCGGACTGATGGAGGCCAGGCTGCCGTACACCGGCGCCACCGGACCTCTGACCACCGCCAGCAGGCAATGGATGAAGTGTCTTGCCCAAGGACACAATGACAGAGACAGTCAGAGCGGGGATCGAACCGGCAACCCGCCAATTGCAGGACGAACTCCCTAAGTTCTGCATCACTTCCTCTCTTTTTGGACATTTCTGGGTTTTAATGTTTTGTGGGAAAACTGACATCTAGTGGCAGGTTGCTGTTACTACACAGTTAAAATAATCAACATTTATTAGAGGAGGCTCAGTTTTAGCCACTTTATCCACTTTAAAAGGAGATACGCCTCTACTTTATGACATGATGTGCCTTTTTAGGCTCTGGAGGGCCGGATAAAATGCCTTGATGGGCCGTTTTCGGCCCACGGGCCTTGAGTTTGACACCTTCGTGGCCAGGGACGCCTTAGCAGCGGTAACATTTTTCCATGGACCCTTTTATATTCCTCATGCTGATAATAATTTTTAATCAGCCCTTTGTGCTGTTAAATACATTAGCAATTATGTATGTTTTAAATATATATATAAATACACCTAATATTAGAGATTTGGTGGAGATTAGATCCTTGTTGTCGATGTTGTCCTACTTCCTAATTTCAGCTGGTCTGGAGACTAGGACCTTCCTGGTTCTGGCTAGGTTCTAGCTCTTAGTGACGACTCCATCTAAAGTGAAGGAGGCTGACTTTATCTTCAGTGGACCAGAAATCCATTCCCTCTTCTGTGCTGTGATCTGCTGCTCCTCCTGGTGTCTGCAGGACGGTGTCGGTACTTCTCATCATTCTTCTTGTGTCCAGATAATTTCGTGGAGGACGAACCGGTGCCCTGCGCCTTCGCCGGACACGGCCGTCAGTGCGCCGTGAACGGGTCCGAGTGTCGGGGGAGGTGGGACGGTCCCAACGGTGGCATCACCAACTTTGATAACTTCTTCTTTGCCATGCTGACGGTGTTCCAGTGCATCACGATGGAGGGATGGACCGACGTCCTGTACTGGGTAAGAGCTCGCCGCTTCTGCTGTCCTCAGAGGCGTGGCCATGTCCTCACGGTCCCTCTGGGTCCTCCGGGTCTCTCTGCAGATGAACGACGCCATTGGCTTCGAGCTGCCGTGGGTTTATTTCGTCAGTTTGGTGATTTTTGGCTCCTTCTTTGTCCTAAACCTGGTTCTGGGAGTCCTGAGCGGGTCAGTTCTTCCCTTTGGAATGAAAAACGGTTCTGATGGTAGAAGCAGAGTTGCTCTCTGACTGAATGCTGTTTGGATGTTTCAGAGAGTTCAGTAAGGAGAGAGAGAAGGCCAAGGCTCGGGGAGATTTCCAGAAGCTGCGGGAGAAGCAGCAGATGGAGGAGGACCTGTGCGGCTACATGGACTGGATCACCCAGGCGGAGGACATGGACGAACTGGACGAGGACGGAAACCCAAGTAGGTCCGACTCACCGCTGGGTTGCTTTCCCTCAGGTTTCATCCTCAGCAGCGTGGCCTCCTACAGCGGTGAGGAGGTTCTGATCCCACTCATGATGGCGATAATCCAGACCCGGGAGAATCCGTGGCTCAGCCCTGAGCCATGGCGGCTCAGATTAAGGATTTTCTCTGGATCAAAGCAGAGAGCTGCTCTACAAATGAAATCCTGCTGCAGAATCAGGTCATGTGAAAGTGCTTTAGCATCAGAACCAGGAGCCGGCCATCAGCGAGAGCTCAGAGCGCCCAGATCATCCAGAACCAGAACACGAAAGGTAGTGATTGGCCCGAGGCTGCTGAGGACATGACTGGACGTCTGTGAGGCGTTCAGACGCTTCTTTGCAGGTCCACTGTGACCTCAGACTGGTTCTGGGTGATTTCTCCAGAGAGGAGGAGGAGGAGGAGGAGGAGGAGGAGGAGGAGGAGGAGGACTGCCATGGACCCTGAGGAACGGGTCAGATTTGTGGGTCAGCCTGGGTCTGTGCCCAGAACCACAGCTCCTTCTTTCATTCGTCATCCATATCTCGGGCCGAAGGTGATTCTGTTCCTGAAGTTCTGGGACAGTAACAGATCTTTTTTCTGGAAGATAAATAGAAATCTTGGCTTTTAGGCTCAGCTCCTGCTTCACCATGAAACCCCAGAGTCGCCATGGTGTAGCTGCCTCTATCTGGCCTGGCCAGCTAGCCGGACGTACGCTGAAAACCCGACATGTCATGCTGACAGCAGCCGGCAATCAGAGAACTGCAGGTGTGATAGAGCAGCTTTTAAATCCAGGACCTAATAAAGGCCGTCATTAACACATCGCCCCCTAGCAGCTGCCATCTTGCCTGTTACAGAGAAGCCCTGCTGCATTATGGGTAAAGAGTGACGCATCGTGAACTCCTGCGTCCTGCGCTGTGATTGGTCCAGTAGGTTTTAGACGGAGCGTCTGAGCAGATGGAGTAAGTCAGTCAGGTTCCCTCACCGCGCTCCAGCATCTCCTCAACCACACCCTGCTCAGATCCTGGAGGAGGAGGAGGAGCACCTGGAGGAGGAGCACCTGGAGGAGGAGCACCTGGAGGAGGAGGAGGAGCACCTGGAGGAGGAGGAGGAGCACCTGGAGGAGTCCTACCTGCTCTGGAACACGCTCGTCTTGGTGCTGAAGCCGCTTTCATTCAGCGGTGAGTCCGTCTGACGCGTCTCTTTCCTCCCTGCGTGTCTCAGGGCCGTCTCTGGGGGATCTGTCCGATAAGAAGAGGAAGTTTGGATGGTTCAGTCACTCCAATGACACCCACGGTGAGTTGGTCCCTGATGAGAGGTCCAGAACCAGCCTGTGGTGGAGGACCGGCACAGAGACTTCACTGAGTTTGTGTGAATCATCTTAACGCATATGTCCTCCTTTCCATGTCTTCCTGTCCTGCTGTCTCCGTCTGTCCTGCAGCGAGTCTTCCAGCCAGTGAAACGGGTTCAGAGAACACGGAGAACATCGATGAAGAACATACCAACTGCTGCCAGGCCTGCTGGTAACTCTCAGCTTTCTCTTGTTGTTAGAGGAACAGGAACGTTTTCCAGATATTTAGTCTCAGCTGACGTGGGACCAGAACTTTGGGTTTCAGGTCAGTCGGGACGTCAAACACCTTGATGTTGAGGAGTTTGCTGTAAATTGGGCCCATTCCTCCTGACAGAACCAGTGTAACTGGGTCGGGTCTGTAGCCAAGTCCTTTTTCAGAGTCTGAGTCTTAAAGGGCCCTGGTCACCTACTAAGTCATAAACCAGCAGCTCCCTGGATGCATACGGAGGTTTCCATTAAATAATCGCGCCTTGTTGGCTTATTCTATTTTATTCTATTTTATCTCTGTGTTTTACACTTTATTTTTGCTCTATTTGTAAGTAACAAAACACTTATTTGCATATTTACAATAACAAAGCCACGTAATCTGGGGGACGATATTGTGCAACAAGTAACCAAGGAGAAGGAATGGAGGCCAGAGTCATAAATATGACGTTCTACGTCAGTAGAATATGTTCTTTACCTGTGAAGGTGGCGCCGGTAGACCTGGCTGGTTCTGAGTCGGTCGGTACCGACCCACGCAGCTCCTCATGAGTCCATGTATTCTGTGAAGCGCACCAGTTCCTCCTGCAGCATAACAGCCCCACAGCATGATGCTGCCACCACTGTACTTCACACCCCTGGCGGCACCAGAGCTGATAGGCCGGGGGCTGGATGTGGGGTTCCCCAGCCTGACCTGCTGACCCCCTGGCGGAGGTGGAGGCTGGCTCAGTCAGCTGGGTCTTAAAGGTCTTAAAGTAGACAGGGTGTCTGCCTCACAGACCCCGTCTACCTTTAAGACCTGAAATCCATCCCTTGGTAGACCACCAGGACAGAGCTTCCCTCCATCCAGACCCTGCTGCAGATGCTGCCAGACCAGCGCTCATAAAACCATGAAGACCCCCCCCCCATGTTCTCCCTGCAGAACAACCAGAGCCCCCAGCAGCTTCCTTCCTCAGCCATCACACTGATAACCCCCCCCCCCCCCATACAAAGCTGGCCTGTTTTCATGGTCACTGGGCTCTGTAGCTCTGGGTACCTGGACTGTCTGCACCACCCGTGGGCTGTTCTCTGCTGCAGTTCCTCCTGCTGCTACATTTCCACCGTCCACATTATAGAACATTTCTGCACATGAACAATAACTTTGTTGGTTTGCAGCTACATTCCTGGTGAATTACAAGCACTGATCTTTATGATGTTCTGGGTCTTCTGTTCTTACTCAGAGCCTTGCAGCATTTTGCTCAGTAAAGTCTAAGTTTTAGTCAGTGTGGTGTTCCTCCATTTAACTCGTCTCTCCACTGGTCTGAGATCAGATCATGGGGGTACTCGGTTCAGGAAGGAAAAATTACCCCTCCAGGCCGGTTCTGCTGAGGTTTGCCTCTTCCTGTGGTCTGGCATGTCATTGGGATCATTGAGTTCTTCCCTCTAGAACAGCTTCACCACTGAAAAGTGTTGCTGTCGTGACCTTAAACAGATCTAAATAGCTCTTTAAATCTCTTTTTTTGATCAGAATAAGTTCATTTAAATGTCTGAAATCTACTGGCAGATGTTAGCTATAGCGCCACCTTCTGGCGGTAACCTCAGTCTGTTGTGTTTCAGCGCCCGGGTGATGAAGATCGGCTGCTGGTGAGTTCCTGCAGATGAAGGTAACACTTTTCATAATGTTCACGTCACTGAAGGTCTCGCTCTGTCTCAGCCGGACGTTGCGTCGCTGGAATCGAGTCTGTCGCAGGAACTGTCGCACGGCCGTCAAATCTGTGACATTCTACTGGCTGGTTCTCCTGCTGGTCTTTCTCAACACGTCCCTCAGCGCCTCCGAGCACTACAACCAGCCTGACTGGCTGACTCAGGTCCAGGGTAGGAGATCCGTGCGGTGTGCTGCCACCTGGTGGCCTGGAGTCTCTCTGTTAGTCCTGTAGAGCAGCAGCAGCTGTGCAGGACAGATGTTGGGTCTTCATCTTTCTCTGCAGACATCGCCAACAAGGTGCTGCTGTCCCTCTTCACGGTGGAGATGCTGCTGAAGATGTACAGTTTGGGTCTGGCTCACTACTTTGTGGCGTTCTTCAACCGCTTCGACTGCTTCGTGGTGTGCGCCGGCATCATCGAGACCATCCTGGTGGAGCTGGAGATCATGCCTCCTCTGGGGATCTCCGTGCTCCGCTGCGTCCGCCTGCTGAGGATCTTCAAGGTCACGCGGTGAGGGAACGCACCTCCACCTGGAGCACCTGCAGCTCATGTCTGCCGCTCTGATGACATACATGTGTCTCCTCAGCCACTGGACGGCACTGTCCAACCTGGTGGCCTCCCTCCTGAACTCCATGAAGTCCATCGCCTCCCTGCTGCTCCTCCTCTTCCTCTTCCTCATCATCTTCGCTCTTCTCGGCATGCAGCTCTTTGGAGGGAAGTTCAACTTCGACGAGACGCAGACCAAGCGGAGCACCTTCGACGCCTTCCCGCAGGCGCTGCTCACCTGCTTCCAGGTAGCATGGTGACAGGTAGTGATGTCACAGCAGGTGGGGGGCGTGTCTGAAGGCTCCCCTGTGCTCAGATCCTAACAGGTGAAGACTGGAACGTGGTCATGTATGACGGCATCATGGCGTACGGCGGCCCTGTGTTCCCCGGCATGATCGTCTGCGTCTACTTCGTCATCCTCTTCATCTGCGGCAACTGTATCCATGGAGACCATCCATCCTCCATCCATCATCATCCATCCATCCATCCATCCTCCATCCATCCATCATCCATCCATCCATCCTCCATCATCCATCCATCCTCCATCAGCCATTCATCCATCATCCATCCTCCATCCATCATCATCCATCCATCCATCCTCCATCCATCCATCATCCATCCATCCATCCATCCATCATCATCCATCCATCCATCCTCCATCATCCATCCATCCTCCATCAGCCATTCATCCATCATCCATCCTCCATCCATCCATCCATCCATCCTCCATCCTCCATCCATCCATCCATCCATCCATCCATCCATCCATCCTCCATCATCCATCCATCCTCCATCAGTCATTCATCCATCATCCATCCTCCATCATCCATCCATCCTCCATCAGTCATTCATCCATCATCCATCCTCCATCCATCCATCCATCCATCCATCCATCCATCCATCCATCCATCATCTATCCATCCATCCATCCATCATCCATCCATCCATCCTCATCCATCCATCATCATCCATCCATCGTCCATAATCCATCCATCATCCATCCATCCATCATCCATCCTCCATCATCCATCCATCCATCCATCCTCCATCCATCCATCCTCCATCCATCTTTCCTCCATCATCCATCCATCCTCCATCATCCATTCATCATCCATCCATCCATCAATCCATCCATCCTCCATCATCCATCCATCCATCCTTCATCATCCATCATCCATCCTCCATCCATCCATCCTCCATCCATCCATCCATCCATCCTCCATCATCTATCCATCCATCCTTCATCATCCATCCTCCATCCATCCATCCTTCATCATCCATCCTCCATCCATCCATAATCCATCCATCCTCCATCCATCCATCTGTCCATCATCCATCCATCCATCCATCCATCCTCCATCCATCCATCATCCATCCTCCATCATCATCCATCCATCATCCTCCATCATCCATCCATCATCCATCCTCCATCCATCCATCCATCCTCCATCATCCATCCATCCATCATCCATCCATCCTCCATCCATCATCCATCCATCATCATCCATCCATCGTCCATAATCCATCCATCCATCCATCCATCCATCCATCATCCATCCTCCATCATCCATCCATCCTCCATCAGCCATTCATCCATCATCCATCCTCCATCCATCCATCCGTCCATCATCCATCCATCCATCCATCATCCATCCATCCTCCATCAGCCATTCATCCATCATCCATCCTCCATCCATCCATCCATCCATCCATCCTCCATCATCCATCCATCCTCCATCAGCCATTCATCCATCATCCATCCTCCATCCATCCATCCATCCATCCATCCTCCATCATCTATCCATCCATCCATCATCCATCCATCCATCCATCCTCCATCCATCCATCATCCATCCATCATCATCCATCCATCGTCCATAATCCATCCATCATCCATCCATCCATCATCCATCATCCATCCATCCTCCATCAGCCATTCATCCATCCATCCATCCATCCTCCATCCATCCATCCGTCCATCCTCCATCATCCATCCATCCATCCATCCTCCATCCATCCATCATCCATCCTCCATCATCATCCATCCATCATCCTCCATCATCCATCCATCATCCATCCTCCATCATCCATCCATCCATCCATCCATCCATCATCCATCCATCCATCCATCCATCATCATCCATCCATCATCCATAATCCATCCATCATCCATCCATCCATCCATCCTCCAACATCCATCCATCCTCCATCAGCCATTCATCCATCATCCATCCTCCATCCATCCATCCATCCATCTATCCATCCATCCTCCATCATCCATCCATCCATCATCCATCCATCATCCATCCTCCATCATCCATCCATCCTCCATCCTCCATTCATCCATCATCCATCCTCCATCCATCCATCCATCCTCCATCATCCATCCATCCATCATCCATCCTCCATCCATCCATCCATCCATCCTCCATCCATCCATCATCCATCCTCCATCCATCCATCATCCATCCATCCTCCATCCATCCATCCATCCATCCTCCATCCATCCATCATCCATCCTCCATCATCCATCCATCCTCCATCATCCATTCATCCATCATCCATCCTCCATCCATCCATCCATCCTCCATCATTCATCCATCCTCCATCATCCATTCATCATCCATCCATCCATCAATCCATCCATCCTCCATCATCCATCCATCCATCCTTCATCATCCATCATCCATCCTCCATCCATCCATCATCCATTCATCCACCATCCATCCATCCTCCATCCATCCATCCTCCATCCATCCATCCATCCATCCATCCTCCATCATCTATCCATCCATCCATCCTTCATCATCCATCCTCCATCCATCCATAATCCATCCATCCATCCATCCTCCATCCATCCATCCGTCCATCATCCATCAATCCATCATCCATCCATCCATCCATCCATCCTCCATCCATCCATCATCCATCCTCCATCATCATCCATCCATCATCCTCCATCATCCATCCATCATCCATCCTCCATCCATACATCCATCCTCCATCATCCATCCATCCATCCATCCATCCTCCATCCATCCATCATCCATCCATCGTCCATAATCCATCCATCCATCATCCATCCTCCATCATCCATCCATCCTCCATCAGCCATTCATCCATCATCCATCCATCCATCCATCCATCCGTCCATCATCCATCCATCCATCATCCATCCATCCTCCATCAGCCATTCATCCATCATCCATCCTCCATCCATCCATCCATCCATCCATCCATCCATCCATCCTCCATCATCCATCCATCCTCCATCAGCCATTCATCCATCATCCATCCTCCATCCATCCATCCATCCATCCATCCATCCATCCTCATCATCTATCCATCCATCCATCATCCATCCATCCATCCATCCTCCATCCATCCATCATCCATCCATCATCATCCATCCATCGTCCATAATCCATCCATCATCCATCCATCCATCATCCATCCATCCTCCATCAGCCATTCATCCATCCATCCATCCATCCATCCATCCATCCATCCATCCATCCATCCATCCTCCATCCATCCATCCATCCATCCTCCATCATCCATCCATCCATCCTCCATCCATCCATCATCCATCCTCCATCATCATCCATCCATCATCCTCCATCATCCATCCATCATCCATCCTCCATCATCCATCCATCCATCCATCCATCCTCCATCCATCCATCATCCATCCATCCATCATCATCCATCCATCGTCCATAATCCATCCATCATCCATCCATCCTCCAACATCCATCCATCCTCCATCAGCCATTCATCCATCATCCATCCTCCATCCATCCATCCATCTATCCATCCATCCTCCATCATCCATCCTCCATCATCCATCCATCCATCATCCATCCATCCATCATCCATCCTCCATCCATCCATCATCCATCCTCCATCATCCATTCATCCATCATCCATCCATTCATCCATCATCCATCCTCCATCCATCCATCCATCCTCCATCCATCCATCATCCATCCTCCATCCATCCATCCATCCATCCTCCATCCATCCATCATCCATCCTCCATCCATCCATCATCCATCCTCCATCATCCATCCATCCATCATCCATCCTCCATCCATCCATCATCCATCCTCCATCCATCCTCCATCATCCATTCATCCATCATCCATCCTCCATCCATCCATCCATCCTCCATCATCCATCCATCCTCCATCCATCCTCCATCCATCCTCCATCCATCCATCCTCCATCCATCCATCCATCCCCCATCATTCATCCATCCTCCATCATCCATTCATCATCCATCCATCCATCAATCCATCCATCCATCCTCCATCATCCATCCATCCATCCTTCATCATCCATCCTCCATCCATCCATCATCCATTCATCCACCATCCATCCTCCATCCATCCATCCTCCATCCATTCATCCATCCATCCATCCTCCATCATCCATCCATCCTTCATCATCCATCCTCCATCCTCCATCCATCCATCCTTCATCATCCATCCTCCATCCATCCATCCATCCATCCATCCATCCATCCATCCTCCATCCATCCATCCGTCCATCCTCCATCATCCATCCATCCATCATCCATCCATCCTCCATCCATCCATCATCCATCCTCCATCATCATCCATCATCCATCCATCATCCATCCATCCATCCATCCATCCTCCATCCATCCATCATCCATCCATCATCATCCATCCATCGTCCATAATCCATCCATCCATCATCCATCCTCCATCATCCATCCATCCTCCATCAGCCATTCATCCATCATCCATCCTCCATCCATCCATCCTTCATCATCCATCCTCCATCCATCCATCATCCATCCATCCATCCATCCTCCATCCATCCATCCGTCCATCATCCATCCATCCATCATCCATCCATCCATCCATCCTCCATCCATCCATCATCCATCCTCCATCATCATCCATCCATCATCCTCCATCATCCATCCTCCATCCATCCTCCATCATCCATCCATCCATCATCCATCCATCCATCCATCCATCCATCATCCATCCATCATCATCCATCCATCGTCCATAATCCATCCATCCATCATCCATCCTCCATCATCCATCCATCCTCCATCAGCCCTTCATCCATAATCCATCCTCCATCCATCCATCCGTCCATCATCCATCCATCCATCCATCATCCAACCATCCTCCATCAGCCATTCATCCATCATCCATCCTCCATCCATCCATCCATCCATCCATACTCCATCATCCATCCATCCTCCATCAGCCATTCATCCATCATCCATCCTCCATCCATCCATCCATCCATCCATCCTCCATCATCTATCCATCCATCATCCATCCATCCATCCATCCATCCATCCTCCATCCATCCATCATCCATCCATCATCATCCATCCATCGTCCATAATCCATCCATCATCCCTCCATCCATCATTCATCCTCCATCCATCCTCCATCAGCCATTCATCCATCCATCCATCCATCCTCCATCCATCCATCCTCCATCATCCATCCATCCATCCATCCATCCTCCATCCATCCATCATCCATCCTCCATCATCCATCCATCCATCCATCCATCATCCATCCATCCATCATCATCCATCCATCGTCCATAATCCATCCATCATCCATCCATCCTCCAACATCCATCCATCCTCCATCAGCCATTCATCCATCATCTATCCTCCATCCATCCATCCATCTATCCATCCATCCATCCATCCATCATCCATCCATCCATCATCCATCCTCCATCCATCCATCATCCATCCTCCATCATCCATCCATCCTCCATCCATCCATCATCCATCCTCCATCATCCATCCATCCTCCATCATCCATTCATCCATCCTCCATCCATCCTCCAACATCCATCCATCCATCATCCATCCTCCATCCATCCATCATCCATCCATCCATCATCCATCCATCCATCCTCCATCCATCCATCCATCCATCCTCCATCATCCATCCATCCTCCATCATCCATTCATCCATCATCCATCCTCCATCCATCCATCCATCCTCCATCCATCCATCCTCCATCCATCCTCCATCCATCCATCCATCCCCCATCATCCATCCATCATCCATTCATCATCCATCCATCCATCAATCCATCCATCCATCCATCCTCCATCATTCATCCTCCATCCATCCATCATCCATTCATCCACCATCCATCCTCCATCCATCCATCCTCCATCCATCCATCCATCCATCATCCATCATCCATCCATCCATCCTCCATCATCCATCCATCCATCCTTCATCATCCATCCTCCATCCATCCATCATCCATCCATCCTCCATCCATCCATCCTTCATCATCCATCCTCCATCCATCCATCCTCCATCCATCCATCCATCCGTCCATCCTCCATCATCCATCCATCCATCATCCATCCATCCATCCATCCTCCATCCATCCATCATCCATCCTCCATCATCATCCATCCATCATCCTCCATCATCCATCCATCCATCATCCATCCATCCTCCATCCATCCATCATCCATCCATCATCATCCATCCATCGTCCATAATCCATCCATCCATCATCCATCATCCATCCATCCTCCATCAGCCATTCATCCATCATCCATCCTCCATCCATCCATCCATCCTCCATCATCCATCCATCCATCATCCATCCTCCATCCATCCATCATCCATCCTCCATCCATCCATCATCCATCCATCCATCCATCGTCCATCCATCCATCATCCATCATCCATCCATCCATCCTCCATCCATCCATCATCCATCATCCATCCTCCATCCATCCATCCTCCATCATCCATCCATCCATCCTCCATCCATCCATCATTCCTCCATGTTTTTTGGGCTGTCCTAGCTCAGGCGCTCCTCCAGGAGGAGAAATTCAAGTCCTGACTGCTTTTTTTATATCAGTCTACCTCCAAGGGTTCTGGATCACTGTCCCCATCAAAGGATCCGAGTCATCCATGATCGGTAGGAGAACGTATCCTTAATGAGCATCAGACATCCTACTGAACGTCTTCTTGGCTATCGCTGTGGACAATCTGGCTGGAGGAGATGGAGACGACAAGAATAAAGAGTGAGTCCTGCAGAGATGAAAGAGCAGATGGACGTCTAAATGAAGGCACTCTCATCCGTTCTGACGCCTTCCTGTCTGCTTTCCTTTTCTGCAGCAAGAAGAAGGAGAGCGAGGCTGAGGCTGAGGTTGAGGCTGAGGAGGAGGCTGAAGGAGAAGTGAAGGTGAGCAGGTTCACCAGCCCAAAGGTTCTGGATCACCGTCACGCTCAGTTTCTTCTAAGGTCTGTGTCTCTGCAGGTGGATATGGATGAAGATACTGAGTATGAGGAGGAAGAGGAGCTTCCAGAAGGAGAAGATGGTCAGTCCCTACAGACACTTAACGTGTTCAGAGCAAAATGATCCATTGCTAGCTGATTTCTAGGCATACATGCAGCAGCCATGTTGGCTCCTGTGGTCACAGCTGGACAACATTTCCACCTTCAGTTTTCATTCCCAGTTGATTTTTCCAACTTAAGAAGAAAGAAATTGCAGCTGCTGGTCCGCCAGGTCTACAGAACCTTTGTTTGACCCGTGTCTTACTTTCAGATGCTTATGTTTCAGAAATACCAGCAACGCTTCCTGAACTAGGAACCTTTGGCTGGTGAACAGCTGCCCTGGTTCTTCTGGATGGAGTTGAGGGTTAGACTTCCCTGCAGGTTGCTGCTCCTTTAGGAAAGACGCGACTCCTGTAGAGAGGACCTGAAAACATCCCCCCCCCTCCTGCCTACACCTTCTTTCCTGATTTCTGGTCTTCCTCAAAGGTCTTCTGGAGTATCTTCTCAGGCTCTGCTGCTCTTCAGAGCCTCAGAATAAACCCAGAACCCAATCAGAAGCTGACTTTTAGTGTCTGGTTTCCAGGAACTTGAAGGGTTCTGGGTTCTGGTGGTGGGTCAGTGTTTTTTAGGACCAGAACTACCAGAATTATCGTCTTGGTCTGTCTCACCTTTTGTCTCATTGACAGATGTATCATCCAATCAGATGCTCTGTTTCTCCTGTCTTCTTCTCAGAGGGAGGAGTCCAGCTGAAGATGGCTGATCTTGCACCTCCTAAGGAGAAAGTTCTTCCCATCCCAGAGGGCAGCGCCTTCTTCTGCCTCAGCAAAACAAACCCGTGAGTGTGTGAGGAACCTCAATATCTACCAACTCCATTTCTACCAAACTGAAGTTTGACACATTCACAGAAAGCAGGTGTGTAAATAACAGCTGTTCTGACCAGGTGAGGGTCATGTAGGTTCCACTCTGAGAGACATGACCTTCTGAAGGGTAGAAACCATGAGGAGAACCCAGCTTTATGAGTTGTTTTCTTAATATAAGAACATATTTTATAAAATGTTATTGTCAACATGAGTCAATCTGACAGCTGAGACTCCAAACCGGGTCATCAACAGAACCTTGATCTCAAACAACAGCTAATCCACAGCAGGATGGCTGAAAAGGAAAAGAACCAAGGTTCTACAACGGCCTAGTCAAAGTCCAGGTATCAATGTGACTGAAATACTGTGGTGGAACCTCCATAGATCTGAGCAGAAACCTCTTAGAACTGAAGCAACATTGTTAGAAAGAGTGGACCAGAACTCCTCCACAGTACCAGCTGCTGAAGGAGGTTCTACCAACTGCTGAAGGAGGTTCTACCAACTGATGAAGGAGGTTCTCCAAGCTGATGAATGAGGCTCTACCAACTGCTGAAGGAGGTTCCCCAACCTGCCGAAGGAGGTTCTAGCAACTGCTGAAGGAGGTTCTACCAACTGATGAAGGAGGTTCTCCAAGCTGTCAAAGGAGGTTCTACAACCTACTGAAGGAGGTTCTACCAGCAGCTGAAGGAGGTTCTACCAGCAGCTGAAGGAGGTTCTACCAGCAGCTGAAGGAGGCTCTCCAGGCTGCTGAAGAAGGTTCTCCAGGCTGCTGAAGAAGGTTCTACCAGCAGCTGAAGGAGGTTCTCCAGGCTGCTGGATCATGGAAGACTGTGTCGTAGTGCTAACAGGTTCAGAGCTCAGCGTTCTCTTCGGCGGCTCCAGGATGTTCCCTGGGATTGATCATCTTCAGAAAGTTCTAGGTCTGGCCCGGGTTCCAGAATTAGGTTCTTGTTCAGGAGACAGCCTGAATGGCCTCAGCTGACTGCTCTTGGTGCTCCGGGCTCCTGCTGGGCGATGGAGCTGCTCTCCTTATCTCCTTCCAGCCACAGGAAGCTCCTTCAGGTTGCTTGGACCCAGCTGATAGTGGTGGAATGTGAAAACATGCACGGGTCAGGAGGTTCCTTCAGTCCCGATCCACGTCCCAGGAGCTAAGTGGAGTTCTGGAACAAAGACGGATCAGTAAGTCAGCTCCATGTCAGCACCGACAGAGAGATGCTGCAACATTTGGCATCTGGGCCCCAGGAGTAGAGAGTGGAACCTCCTTATGGGCGACTGTGGCTTGATGGGTTGAGTAGTTGTCTGGCAATCAGAAGGTTGTGGGTTCGATTCCAGCTTCCCCTTGCCACATGTCGATGTGCCCCTGGGCAAGGCACTTAATTCAATTCAATTCAATTTTATTTATATAGCGCCAAATCATGAAACATGTCATCTCAAGGCACTTTACAAAATCAAGTTCAATCATATTATACAGATTGGGTCAGATTATACAGATTGGTCAAAATGTCCTATATAAGGAAACCAGTTGATTGCATCAAAGTCTTGACAAGCAGCATTCACTCCTGGGGAACCGTAGAGCCACAGGGAGAGTCGTCTGCATTGTACATGGTTTTGCTGCAATCCCTCATAACTCTTAACCCCAAGTTGCCTACCGATCTGTGTCTCTGTGTATAAATGTGTGCGCGTTAGTGAGAGCGATTGGGTGAATGTGGCTATAGACCAGTTCATTGTTATTGTTTTGATTCGGTTTTTCGCGCATGCGCGCCGGACTGGTTGGCAAAAGACGAACACAAAGGCGGACGCAAACAGAGAAACTGACGAGTTCTCCACGTATTTTTCTTCTTTAGATAACGTATCACAAGATCGTTTTAAGACTAAGTTGATGGTTGATGGTATCAGATTGCCAGATCCACACAGCAAAAGCCTGAAGGGACGGAGCGAGTCTGTGAAATGCTGCCAAGCGTTCAGTACCACGACACATACAGCTACCTTATAAACACGCAGGCCAGTTCACACGAGAGAGCATGGAAGCATGAAACCACTGGACGGCTACAATTATATCATATCTGGACATAGGCTCCAGCAACGCCCGCGACGCCATGAGGGATTAAGCGGGTCAGAACATGGATGGATGGATGGATGTTCAGACATGTTTGTGTAACATACGAACGTGGAGTCGGACAGGAAGACCCGCCCGGTAGGTTAAAAAAACAGTTCACTACGGATTATTTTGGTGTTTTTGTCTTGTTAAAATGGGTGGGGGTGTCGGCGACATTGCAGCGTAAACACAGACGTACTAGCGCCCGTGAACGGGGGCGTAATGCTGCTGCTGCTGCTGCAGCGCATTAACTCCGCTTCTCCTGGCTCCGTCTAGCGATCGCCACCTCCCCTCCGCCGCTATTCAAGTAGAACAATGACTAGAGCAGAATTAAGTTGTATTTACCGGAGATGAAATGTAGACTGCACATTCTGTCGTAGTATGATGGATCCCCCAGTCCATTGGGAGTGTCTGACTGCGCTCTTTTCATTGAAAATATCCATTTCTTTCTTCTTTCTTCGTCCTTCGGGAAACGACAGAAACGTACATCCAACGATTTGGAATGCCTCTGTGTGCAACCAGGAGCACAAGTGGTAGGCATTGTTTAGATTCCAAAAGTAAACTAACTAAAATACGCTCTAAATCACCCGTTTTGTCATGTAGTAGACGGGAACAGCGCTGTTTTTGCCAACCACCGTGACCCGGATGTAGCGCTGACGTCACGCGTGAACTGGTCTATAGTGTACAGCGCTTTGGGTGGTCAGCATGACTGGAAAAGCGCTAAATAAGTTCAGTCCATTTACCATTTACCCAGGAGGAGTTCTCCAGCCTGATCTCACGTTCTTTGCAGCAGTAAAGTTCTTCAGTAAGAACGCGGTTCAGAACTCCAGAGGCCGCCTGGCTGCTTTTTGAGCTGCTTTCTAGCAACACTGCAGCCCTCATGCTGGCTGGAACTGGAACCTTCTTGTTTGTTTGGACCCATCAGCCCGACTGAGAGAACCTCCAACCAATCAGATTTCACCACAGTGCTGCTGTGGGTCAGAACTTCCTCAGAAAGTTCTCCTGTTAGAACTTTGTGTTTTCTTTACCTGTGAAACTGATCCATCAGTTCTGGTTGCAAATGAAGAGCTAACTTTCTGTCTCTGTCTGCCTGTTCTCAGGATCCGTGTCGCCTGCCACACCCTCATCCATCACCACATCTTCACCAACCTCATCCTCGTCTTCATCATCCTCAGCAGCTGCTCATTGGCTGCCGAGGACCCAATCAGAGCGCACTCCTTCAGGAACAACGTGAGTCTCACATCTTCCCCGACGTTCCTCACTGAAGGCCAGAGCCAATCAGAGCTGAGACACCGCCTGTGATGTCACAGGTGATGTCATCAGCACACCTCTGGTTGGTACCAGGTGGGGCAGAGCTTCAGCGGGCTGCAGGGTCAGAACCGGGTCAGCGATGAACCGGGTTACTGTGACGAGAGAGCAGGACCGGCTTAGAGTCAGACACGCAGCAGCTGAGGGAGGAACCGCCGGCACAGTCATGGTCTCTAGCTGGTTCTCACTGGTTCTAACTGGTTCCAACTGGATCTAACTGGTTCTAGCTGGTTCTAAGTGGTTCTAGCTGGTTCTAACTGGTTCTAAGTGGTTCTCACTGGTTCTAGCTGGTTCTAAGTGGTTCTCACTGGTTCTAGCTGGTTCTAACTGGTTCTAGCTGGTTCTAACTGGTTCTAGCTGGTTCTAACTGGTTCTAAGTGGTTCTCACTGGTTCTAGCTGGTTCTAAGTGGTTCTCACTGGTTCTAGCTGGTTCTAACTGGTTCTAGCTGGTTCTAACTGGTTCTAACTGGTTCTCACTGGTTCTAGCTGGTTCTAACTGGTTCCAACTGGTTCTAGCTGGATCTCACTGGTTCCAACTGGTTCTAGCTGGTTCTCACTGGGTCTCACTGGTTCTAACAGGTTCTAACTGGTGCTCATTGGTTCTAACAGGTTCTAACAGGTTGTAACCGGTTCTAACTGGTTCTCACTGGTTCTAAGTGGTTCTCACTGGTTCCAACTGGTTCTAGCTGGTTCTAACTGGTTCTAAGTGGTTCTCACTGGTTCTAACTGGTTCTAGCTGGTTCTAACTGGTTCCAACTGGTTCTCACTGGTTCTAGCTGGTTGTAACTGGTTCTAGCTGGTTCTAACTGGTTCTAACTGGTTCCAACTGGTTCTAACTGGTTCTAGCTGGTTCTAACTGGTTCTAAGTGGTTCTCACTGGTTCTAGCTGGTTGTAACTGGTTCTAGCTGGTTCTAACTGGTTCTCACTGGTTCTAGCTGGTTCTAACTGGTTCCAACTGGTTCTAGCTGGATCTCACTGGTTCCAACTGGTTCTAGCTGGTTCTCACTGGTTCTAACAGGTACTAACTGGTTCTCATTGGTTCTAACAGGTTCTAACAGGTTGTAACTGGTTCTAACTGGTTCTCACTGGTTCTAAGTGGTTCTAAGTGGTTCTCACTGGTTCTAGCTGGTTCTCACTGGTTCTAACAGGTTCTAACTGGTTCTCATTGGTTCTAAGTGGTTCTCACTGGTTCCAACTGGTTCTAGCTGGTTCTAACTGGTTCCAACTGGTTCTAGCTGGATCTCACTGGTTCCAACTGGTTCTAGCTGGTTCCCAGTGGTTCCAACTGGTTCCAACTGGTTCCAACTGGTTCTAGCTGGTTCTCACCGGTTCTACCTGGTTCTCACTGGTTCTAGCAGGTTCTAACTGGTTCTCATTGGTTCTAACAGGTTGTAACCGGGTTTAACTGGTTCCAACTGGTTCTAGCTGGTTCTCACTGGTTCTAACTGGTTCCAACTGGTTCTAACTGGTTCTAGCTGGTTCTCACTGGTTCTAGCTGGTTCTCACTGGTTCTAGCAGGTTCTAACTGGTTCTCATTGGTTCCAACTGGTTCTAGCTGGTTCTCACTGGTTCCAACTGGTTCTAGCTGGTTCTCATTGGTTCTAACAGGTTCTAACTGGTTCTCATTGGTTCTAACTGGTTCTAAGTGGTTCTCACTGGTTCTAACTGGTTCTAGCTGGTTCTAGCTGGTTCTCACTGGTTCTAACAGGTTCTAACTGGTTCTCATTGGTTCTAACAGGTTCTAACAGGTTGTAACCGGGTTTAACTGGTTCCAACTGGTTCTAGCTGGTTCTAACTGGTTCCAACTGGTTTTAGCTGGATCTCACTGGTTCCAACTGGTTCTAGCTGGTTCTCACTGGGTCTCACTGGTTCTAACAGGTTCTAACTGGTTCTCATTGGTTCTAACAGGTTCTAACAGGTTGTAACCAGTTCTAACTGGTTCTCACTAGTTCTAAGTGGTTCTCACTGGTTCCAACTGGCTCTAGCTGGTTCTAACTGGTTCTAAGTGGTTCTCACTGGTTCTAACTGGTTCTTGCTGGTTCTAACTGGTTCCAACTGGTTCTCACTGGTTCTAAGTGGTTCTCACTGGTTCTAGCTGGTTGTAACTGGTTCTAGCTGGTTCTAACTGGTTCTAACTGGTTCCAACTGGTTCTAACTGGTTCTAGCTGGTTCTAACTGGTTCTAAGTGGTTCTCACTGGTTCTAGCTGGTTGTAACTGGTTCTAGCTGGTTCTAACTGGTTCCAACTGGTTCTCACTGGTTCTAAGTGGTTCTCACTGGTTCTAGCTGGTTGTAACTGGTTCTAGCTGGTTCTAACTGGTTCTAGCTGGTTCTAACTGGTTCTAGCTGGTTCTAACTGGTTCTAGCTGGTTCTAACTGGTTCTAAGTGGTTCTCACTGGTTCTAGCTGGTTGTAACTGGTTCTAGCTGGTTGTAACTGGTTCTAACTGGTTCTAGCTGGTTGTAACTGGTTCTAACTGGTTCTCACTGGTTCTAGCTCGTTCTAACTGGTTCCAACTGGTTCTCACTGGTTCTAAGTGGTTCTCACTGGTTCTAGCTGGTTGTAACTGGTTCTAACTGGTTCCAACTGGTTCTAACTGGTTCCAACTGGTTCTAACTGGTTCTAGCTGGTTCTCACTGGTTCTAACAGGTTCTAACTGGTTCTCATTGGTTCTAACAGGTTGTAACCGGTTCTAACTGGTTCTCATTGGTTCTAAGTGGTTCTCACTGGTTCCAACTGGTTCTAGCTGGTTCTAACTGGTTCCAACTGGTTCTAGCTGGATCTCACTGGTTCCAACTGGTTCTAGCTGGTTCTCAGTGGTTCTAACTGGTTCTAGCTGGTTCTCACTGGTTCTACCTGGTTCTCACTGGTTCTAACAGGTTCTAACTGGTTCTCATTGGTTCTAACAGGTTCTAAGAGGTTGTAACCGGTTCTAACTGCTTCCAACTGGTTCTAGCTGGTTCTCACTGGTTCCAACTGGTTCTAGCTGGTTCTAACTGGTTCTAACTGGTTCCAACTGGTTCTAGCTGGTTCTCACTGGTTCCAACTGGTTCTAACTGGTTCTAGCTGGTTCTAGCTGGTTCTCACTGGTTCTAGCAGGTTCTAACTGGTTCTCATCGGTTCTAACAGGTTCTAACAGATTGTAACCGGTTCTAACAGGTTCTAACTGGTTCTCACTGGTTCTCACTGGTTCTAATTGGTTCTCACTGGTGACGGAGCAAACGTTGACAGAGCGATGCGAATCCAAGGTGACGGTGATGTCATCAACAACTGATCGTGGAACTGATGGGTAACACCTGGAGCAGCGACGCTGCCAGGTGTCGCCCACGGCTGCAGAACGAGGTTTAGAGACGAGGTTTAGAGACCAGGATGATGAAACAAAGCTGAATTGTTCTCCATGTTCTGAAGGGAACCCGCCAACTGCAGGATGAAGTCCCTCACCTCTGCGTCGCTGTCGCCCCGACCGGGACGACCTCATTAACGCCATGAGAAGCGTCACGGGGCGGCCAACGACCGGGACGTCCTGCCATGACAGCTGCAGATGTTCTAAAGGCTGAATTATTCCGCCTTAGACCGTCACAGAGTGATGAAGAGGTGGAGCTTGGAGTCTGGTGAGAGTGGCAGGCTCTGCAGAGCAGAGGATTTAGATCCAGACATCAAGCATCCTTGACCCAAAGCATCCTGTTACCAAGATCCTCATTAAGATCCGGTCCTGATGAGGAGAAATGGATTCCACGAGGAAGAGAATCCATTAAACGGCCATGAGTGGCGTGCTAACGCTGTAGTCCCGCAGATCTCCACCTTTCTGGTTTGCTGGAGTAGACTGCCTCTGCCCCTAACATCGAGGTGGGCCGGCGAACAGAGAGGCGACGGGGATCATATTTAAACGCATAATCCACCAGCTGTGAGCATCTTGACCTATTAGACAATACCAGGGCTTTGAACCGATTTTTTTCCCCAATCGGTTCGTTCCGAACAGAAACGGAATTATATAGTTTCCGGTTATGAGTTCCACCAATAAATTGACGTTCCCGAACCGGTTAGAACAAAAAAATACTGTTCCCGGAACGGTTAATTTCGTTCCTGTCAGTTGTTTGGAATGAGCGTTTTACTTAACGATGGATCGTAATCAGTGACGGACTGGGATTAAAAAACGGCCCTGGCATTTTCACCAACCAGCGGCCCACATGGGGACGCGCACGCACGCGCAACGCACAAATATAACTTCACATGCACGGAAATAACACGCAAGTTTGTAGCCCCATTGATGTTGAACTCTAACTTTAATATGCATGAAAACTGAACCAAGAGGAATTTCAGTGTTTCCCGCTGGAATTTGCTTAGGCGAGGCGGTGCATTGGGGGGAGAGACGACAAGTTTTGCGCGGACCGAGGGGGGGGGGCGTATCCATGTGTTTTTTCCCTGCCATTCAGTATATGCACGCGCGAAAGCAGCAACAAAAAACTGCGTGTTAACGTCAAATAAATATGCAGCAAATCGAGTTCGTTTCTTTGTTTGTTTGTTTTTTTTTTTTTTGGAATGTTGGCGAGGCGGTAGCGTGAGTTTGGCGAGGCGGCCGTCCTCGCCAAGACAGTGCTGCGGGAAACCCTACATTTGGCTTATTAGTGGGCCGAGAGATAATGTAGGCCTACAATGAACTTGGTGAAAGGGGCGGCGCACACCCGACGATCATGCCGAATGCCAGACCGTCCAGTCCATCACTGATCGTAATTTACCTCTTATTTAAGATGTGTAGCTCTAGTGGAAACACCGCTCTCGCTCCATTCAGCGAATGTGTGATGTGATGTCACACAGGAAGTGAACCTCAGCCGTCATTGTAACGTGCGCAGGAAAATTTTTTTTTTTTTAGTTAATTAGGCAACGAAAACTTTGAGGAACGAAATAAAACCGGTATTAACCGGTTACCATTATTTGTAAATAAGTGTTCCAGTTCCAGAACATAAAAAATAATAACGTTTCCGGTTTCGTTCCTGTTCCCTGTAAAATACTAAAAGTTCCCGGTTTTCGTTTTCGTTCCTTGAACCAGTTCAAAGCCCTGGACAATACGGACACTGATGCCTTCCTACTGGGGGTACGCCGCTTTATGACCCGCCGTGGCGAGCCATTTGAGATGCTGGCCGACAGAGGAACACATTTCAGAGGTGGACGAGCTGAACTGCAGGCTGGCTTTCAACAACAGATAGAGTTCCTCTCTCCAGGTTCCCCACATTATGGGGAGCATGGGAACCAGAGATTAAGTCCATAAAGGCGGCCAGACTGTTGCACAACCCGTACTGCAGACTGTGTTGATTGCAGTGGATGGAATCCTCAATGCAAAGCCACTCGGGTATATTTGCTCAGATGTTGTTAAGCCAGACCCAGTCACCCCGAACCTACGGCTTATGGGACAACGGGGTGCATCGCCTCCACAGACCATCCAGGAAACTACTGAGCTGACGCCGGTGACGACATAGCCAGGTCTTGGAGGACCATTTCAGGTCCAAATTCATTCAGCAGCATCTTTCTGACCTGCAGAAGCAGAGCAAGTGGCACAAGGACAATCTAACAACTGGACAAACCATGATGGCGGTTGGCATCTACCTAGAGCCCAGTGGCCAATCGGCAGAGTCTTCAAGACGTGGAGTTTTCCTCTCCACTGTCGCTTCATGCATGCTCAGTATGAGGGATTGCTGCAAAGCCATCAACAATGCAGACGACTGTCCACTGTGGCTCTACGCTCTTTCAGGAGGAGTGAATGCTGCTTGGAGAGACTTGATGCAACCTGCTGGGTTTCCTTAGAGAGGAAACTTTCTGACCAACCTGGAGGATCTGATGGAGTCTGACTTTGGAAAGAGAATTGAGATGATGTGATGTGAATTGGTGCTGTGGAAATAAAATTTAAATGAATTGAATATATGGATGATACATTTGATCTTATCTAAATATTAATAATTGTCTGATTGTTAAAGAAGTTTCCACTGTTCATCAGCCAATCAGCTCTCTCTGTTCAGGTGTATCAGCCAATCAGCCCCTCCCTCTTCCTGCTTCCTCCTCTCTCCTAACATTTTCCACTTCAGCAGCTCTGAAAGCCTGAGATGTTTTGAGAATAACTTTTATCTCATTGAGATAGAATTCTAAGAAAAATCTTCGAATTCAGGAAATTCGAAGATTTTTCCTGAAACAATGTCGCTAAGAGCTGCTTTGTCTAAGGAATCTTTGTTAATGCGGGTCACTTTGTTTTGAAATTATAAAAGGAGGCCATTGTTTTCTGCTAAATCCTTTCGTTTAGACAATACTTTGGCAAAATGATGATTAAATTGCAAACCGGCTTAAATCGGTCTCCTCTGGTAGTTTGGAAGTGATAGTAACAGTGAGCTCTGGATTACAAAAGATTTAAAACATTTACATTTCTGAACATTCAGTTAGGCACTGCTGGTCCAAAGCTCAGGTGTCAGCTCACCTGTGCCCTCACCTGCTGGACAGAGTCCAGACTCCTGTAGCAAATGTAAAATAAATCAGCTTTATTTCTTGGTTGTGTTTCCTGTCTCAGCTTGAACTTGCTGTGTTTGTAGATTCTGGGTTATGCAGACTACGCCTTCACGTCCATCTTCACCGTGGAGATTCTGCTGAAGGTAAACCTCAGCCGTCTGGAGAGCGTTGCTCAGACCTTCTCTCTCTGACATCACCTGTGTGTCCTGCAGATGACGGTCCATGGGGCGTTCCTCCACCAGGGCTCCTTCTGCAGAAACTGGTTCAACCTGCTGGACCTTCTGGTCGTCAGCGTCTCGCTCGTCTCCTTCTTTCTGCAGTCAGTGTTCATATTTCTGCTTCCTGTAGTGAAGGAGACATTTTTTATTTAACCTTTACTGATACAGGTATTCTCATTCTGATCCAAGGTCTTCTTTTCAATAGAAACATGTTTGATAAAACAAAAACAAGTAATTAAGACATACGACTAAATCAGTGATGTGCGGTGGGGTTCATAGCTGGTGAGGCACTGACGTCATCAGAGTCACATTTAATAATAATAAATAATACATTTTATTTAAAAGGCGCCTTTCTGGACACTCAAGGTCACCGTACAGAAGGGTAAAAAACAGAATATCAGAAACAAAAATCAAAACAAAAAACATTTAAAAAATACCGAGGCTGGGACAGGGAAATTGATAATTAAAGAGAATAGGCAATCTTAAACAGACGAGTTTTGAGTTGTGATTTGAAATGGAGAAGTGAGTCGGTGTTTCTAAGTAGGGGTGGTAGAGAGTTCCAGAGGGGGGGGGCAGAGCGGCTGAATGCTCTGCTCCCCATGGTGGTGAGACGGGCGGAAGGGACAGACAGGTGTAAAGCAGATGAGGATCTAAGAGCACGGGAGGGGGTGGGAATGTGCAGGAGGCCTGACAGATAAGGGGGGGCAAGGTGGTGAAGGGCCTTGAATGTCATCATGATAAATTTGTGTTGAATTCGAAACTGCACAGGGAGCCAGTGGAGCTGTTGGAGGACCGGGGTGATGTGGTGGATAGAGGGAGTTCTTGTTATGATGCGAGCAGCTGAGTTCTGGACCAGCTGTAGTTTATGGAGTGATTTCTGAGGAAGGCCGAAGAGGAGAGAGTTGCAGTAATCCAGTCGGGAGGTGACAAGGCTGTGAAGTATGGCAGCAGTGTGTGGGGAAAGGGAGGGACGGAGGCGGTGGATGTTTCTTAAGTGGAAGTAGGCAGACCGGGTAATGTTATAGATATGGGATTGAAAGGATAGGGTGCTATCGAGGATGACACCCAGACTCTTAACCTGGGGGGAGGGGGAGATGGAGGAGCTGTCAATAATAAGTGGAAAACTGTTGGTTTTGGAAAGAGTTGATTTGGTGCAGATGAGGAGAAACTCAGTTTTACTACTGTTTAATTGAAGGAAGTTGTTAGTGAACCAGGCTTTTATTTCACAGATGCAATCTGTGAGGGAGGTGGGGGGAAGAGAGGACGATGGTTGCGTGGAGAGGTAGAGCTGGGTGTCATCAGCATAGCAATGGAAGTGGATGTTAAATTTGCGGAAGATATTGCCAAGGGGAAGGAGGTAGATGATGATTTACAAATATATACACTCTACAGAGTAGACTCAGTGCAAAGTGCTGAAGGAGACTGATTGAGCCAAATAAATTCACCAAGAGACATGGAAAACATATTGATTCTTTGATGAGAAAAATAATAAATTATTTGTCATTTGATTGGTAACAATTTATGAGTTATGATGGATTTCTGCATTTGTAACACATTCAAAAACTATAACCCACACTATGCACATTTCATTACAACAACAAAACATGAGTAATTATCGCTGTCTTACCTCTACTAATAAATGAAGTCCATGCAGCGCTCTTTCTGAACAAAAATATCATCATTTTCCGGTAAAAGTTCTCTTTATCTTCTTCAGATTTTTTTTTTTTCTTTCTCTTTTTTTTTCTCAACTTTGTTTATTGGGTTTTGCAGATGTATACACTTGTATCCAAACATATGCAAATATTTAAGTATACACCTTTTCTTCCTAGGACAACAATCAAACAAGAAAGTGGTCATTGTTGCATACCCAATGAACTTATATAGAACTAGAACAACCACAATGATAATAAAAAAAAAAAAAAATATATAAAAAAATTAAAAAGTCAGTCAGGTGATAGCAACTTGCAAAAGACATAGCAACAGACATCTCAAGTTACAGCGGCGGCATGTGACCCTCATCACAACAGGAAAATAAAGACAAAAAAAACCCAAATACTCCTGTCCCTCAAGCTGCATCAGTCAGGGGTGAGTGGGAGATCTGTCCTCTTAACAAACCGAAAAAATGGGCCCCATAATTTCCCAAATTTACTGGAGCAGCCAGATAAAGACAGTCTAATCTTCTCCAATCTAAGAAAATAAAGGGTGTCTTTAATCCAGCGGGCATGACAGGGTGGTATTGCTGACTTCCAATTAATTACAATTAATCTTCTGGCTAGCAAGGTAACAAAAGCAAGTACATCCTTTTTGGACTTAGTGAGAGCAGGGGAAGGGGGCACAACCCCAAATATTGCACTCAGAGCATTCGGTAATATTTTCTCCCCAACTATCTCTGACAGGGTATTAAAAATCTCAGTCCAGTAATTATATAGGGATGGACAATGCCAGAGCATGTGGATAAGGTTTGCAGGAGATTGCTGACACCTATCACAAGTAGGATCTACACCCTCATAAATCTTAGCCAGCCGAGCCTTAGTGTAATATGTACGATGAACAACTTTACACTGAATAAGACTGTGTCTCGCGCAGATAGAAGATTTATGCACCCGTTTCAGAATCTCTGTCCAAACTTCCTCTGATATTGCTACCCCCAGGTCCTCCTCCCAGAGTGACTTTATTAACCCCAAGGGCTCTGAACGTAAAAGATTAATTTGATTGTAGATATGTGAGATAGAGCCCATAAGAGTAGTTATTGGCGTCAGGAAACCATCCAGAACTGAGTTAGAAGGCAAATTAGGAAAGGTTGGGAAAGTGTCATGAACAAAACTGCGGGCTTGTAGATATCTGAAGAAATGCTGCTTTGGAAGAGAGAATTTATCTGAAAGCTGCTGAAAGGAAGCAAATATATTATTGATATACAGGTCTTTGAAGCTATGGATACCAAAATTTGACCACCTTAAAAAAACATTATCTATGAGGGAGGGAGGAAAGGCATGGTTAGCTGCCAGTGGTGCATAAATAGAGAACGTCTGTAGACCAAAGTGGCGCCTAAACTGGACCCAGATCCTAAGTGAGGTCTTAACAATCACATTCTTGGTGTAGGGAAAAGTGGAAGACTGGATAGGAGAGTGCACTAAGGCTTTCAGGGTCACCGGTTTTGCCGAATCTGCCTCCATAACCAGCCATGCTGGGGGAGGATCGAAAGCCTCATATTGGAGCCAGTACTTGAGAATCCTGATATTGGTGGCCCAATAGTAGAACCTAAAATTAGGCAAAGCCAGCCCTCCCAATGGCTTCGGTCTCTGTAAATACTGTTTTCGCAGCCTAGGAACCTTCTGATCCCAGATAAATTCAGAAATCAGGCTATCTAGTTTCCGAAAAAAAGACTGAGGGAGGAAGAGTGGTATGCACTGGAACAGATATGAGAGTCTTGGGAGTACATTCATTTTAACAGAGTTTACACGAGCGATCAAAGACAGATTAAGTAGCGACCATCGTTCAAAGTCTTTCTGGATTCGGGTCAATAGGGGGGCAAAGTTAACTTTGTAGAGGTCATCAAATTTGCGCGTAACATGGATTCCGAGATACACAAAACCATTTTGGGCAACTTTAAATGGAAAATTTTCCAAGGAATACTGGTTAGCAGTGGGGCTAATAGGGAATATCTCACTCTTATTTAAATTTAATTTATATCCAGATATTTTACCAAATGAATGAAGAGTCGCAAGAGCAGCGGGAACTGAGACCGGCAGGTTGGAAACATACAATAGGAGGTCATCTGCGTAAAGGGAGACCTTCAGTTGAGTATTATATCTAAATATGCCTGTAATAAGGGGGTTAGATCGAAGGGCTATCGAGAGGGGTTCAATAGCGATTGCAAATAATAGGGGGCTCAAAGGGCAACCCTGTCTGGTAGAGCGATAGAGGCGAAAATATTCTGATTGGATATTGTTCGTCCTGACTGAAGCATGTGGGGCTGAATAAAGCAGCTTAATCCACGAAATGAAACTAATTTTAATCCCAAATTTCTTCAAGACATAGAAAAGGTAATACCACTCAACCCTGTCAAAAGCCTTTTCGGCGTCTAACGATATCACAGCTTCATGGGTGTCAGAAGAGGGGACATTGTAAAGTACGTTGAACAAACGTCTAAGGTTAGAGAAAGAGTGCCTATTTCGAATAAACCCTGTTTGGTCCAAGGAAATGATAGAAGGGAGAGTGGATTCTAGACGCAATGCTAATAATTTGGATAACACTTTAAAATCAACATTCAATAGGCTTATTGGACGATAAGAGGATCGGACTAGCGGGTCCTTGCCTTTCTTTAGGAGAAGGCAGATGGAAGCTTGATTGAGAGTTTGAGGGAGGTGGCCGGATTCAAGTGATTCGTTGAACATATCCAATAACAAAGAGGCTATCTTGTGCCAAAACTTTTTGAAAAATTCAGGGGGGAAGCCATCTGGCCCGGGGCTTTTTCCATTTTGCAGAGACGATAAGGCTATATTAAGTTCAGCGATAGTAATTGGCCTCTCTAACTCTTCTGCCGCTGGTTGGTTGAGTGAGGGAATATCCAAACTTTCAAAGAAATTGTCAAAATCAGGAGTGATATCTTGATCAGAAGTATAGAGAGACATATAAAAATCCTTAAATACCTTATTAATTTCCGTGGGTTCAGTGGTGATACACAAATCAGTTTAAATTTGTGGGATATGGTGAGATGCAGACGCCTGGCGTAGTTGGTGCGCCAACTATTTACTTGCTTTCAATTCAATTCAATTCAATTTTATTTATATAGCGCCAAATCATGAAACATGTCATCTCAAGGCACTTTACAAAATCAAGTTCAATCATATTATACAGATTGGGTCAGATTATACAGATTGGTCAAAATGTCCTATATAAGGAAACCAGTTGATTGCATCAAAGTCCCGACAAGCAGCATTCACTCCTGGAGAACCGTAGAGCCACAGGGACAGTCGTCTGCATTGTTGATGGCTTTGCAGCAATCCCTCATACTGAGCAAGCATGAAGCGACAGTGGGAAGAAAAACCACCCATTAACGGGAAAAAAAACCCTCCGGCAGAACCGGGCTCAGTATGAACGGTCATCTGCCTCGACCCACTGGGGGTTACAGAAGACAGAGCAGAGACACAACAAGAGAGACAAAAAAGCACAGAAGCACACATTGATCCAGTAATCTGTACTACATTAGATGGTAATAGTGGTGATCTGTCCTCCCTGGATGATTTCACAGTTAACAGAACATCAGACCAGGTGTACCTACTATGAAGAAAAAAGAGAGAGAACAAAAAGTTAAAGCAGAAATGACAACAGTCATTTCAATGTAATGCAAATCTGGAGAACAGTAGAAATCAGTAGAGTGAGAAAAATAGACCCTGATGTCCTCCAGCAGCCTAAGCCTATAGCAGCATAACTATAGAGGTAGCTCAGGGTAACATGAGCCACTCTAGTTATAAGCTTTGTCAAAAAGGAAGGTTTTAAGATTAGTCTTAAAAGTAGACGGGGTGTCTGCTTCACGGACCAAAACTGGGAGTTGGTTCCACAGGAGAGGAGCCTGATAGCTAAAGGATCTGCCTCCCATTCTACTTTTAGAGACTCTAGGAACCACCAGCAGACCTGCAGTCTGAGAGCGAAGTGCTCTGTTAGGAACATACGGGGTAATCAGAGCTCTGATATATGATGGAGCTTGATTATTAAGGGCTTTATACGTTAGAAGAAGAATTTTAAATTCTATTCTTGATTTAACAGGAAGCCAATGAAGGGAAGCTAAAATTGGAGAAATATGATCCCTCTTGTTGATTTTCATCAGGACTCTTGCTGCAGCATTTTGGATCAGCTGAAGACTTTGAACTGCATTTTGTGGACTTCCTGATAGTAAAGAATTACAATAGTCCAGCCTTGAAGTAACAAATGCATGGACTAGTTTTTCAGCATCACCCCTGGACAGAATGTTTCTAATTTTGGCGATATTCCTGAGGTGAAAGAAGGAAACTCTGGAAACCTGTTTAATATGGGATTTAAATGAAATGTCTTGGTCAAAAATAACACCAAGATTTTTTACTTTATTACCAGAGGCCAAGTTAATGTCATCCAGATTAAGTGATTGGTTAAGAAGTTTATTTTTTGAGGACTCTGGCCCAAAGATTACAACTTCGGTCTTGTCAGAATTTAAATGCAGAAAATTTAAAGTCATCCAGCTTTTGATGTCATCAAGACATGACTGCAGTCGAAGTAATTGATTGGATTCATCAGGATTTATGGATAAATATAGCTGAGTGTCATCAGCATAACAGTGGAAATTAATCCCATGCTGTCTGATAATTTTGCCAATCAGAAGCATATATATAGTAAAGAGAATTGGTCCAAGGACTGAACCCTGTGGTACTCCACAGGTGACCCTAGAGCTTGAAGAAGATTTATTATTAACATGAACAAACTGGAATCTGTCCGACGGATAAGATTTAAACCAGCCTAATGCTTTCCCCTTAATCCCTACAGTATGCTCAAGTCTTTGTAGGAGAATATTGTGATCAACTGTATCAAATGCAGCACTAAGATCTAACAGGACAAGTACAGACACAAGTCCATTATCTGAGGCCATGAGAATATCATTGGTGACCTTCACCAGAGCTGTTTCAGTGCTATGATGAGCTCTGAAGCCTGACTGAAACTCCTCAAGTAGGTCATTGCTTTGTAAATGTTCACTTTGTCTCCGTGTTCATAGAACTGGGACCTCGTTTGTAGGAGAAGTTCAGTCGTACGGTGTGTCGTCAGGGAATCGAATTCTGATTGTAGACAGAGGCGCTCTTTATATAGCTCTGGAGTTTTGTAGGTAGCGTACAACCCGTCAAGTTCAGATATGCGTTGTGTCAACTTAGATAATTTCTCCTTTCTGAGTTTCATCTCGTATCCTGTGTAGGAAATTATCTCATCTTCTTCAGATTTAAAAGTCTCTCAGTCTCAGTGGAGCTCACTGCCAGGGAGGAAAGCCTTCCTTCATCAGTCCTGTTCCGGCTGTATGTTTAGAGTCTTTTTAGTGCTTTACTTGTTTAGCATAACTCGCTAATAATACCATAGACATAATATAAGAGTAGACCCGCATCGACCGCTTTCGCCTATGTGCGCTGGCAGGATTTGGGGGCGCCATCTTGGGGCGGTCGACAGCTCAGCTCAGTGTAATGTGTTGACCAGGCGCAGAATCAATTTTAATAAACTATAACTCGCTGAATATTGAACTAATTTTCACGTTGGTTTTTTTGCTTAAAACTTTAAAACTATAGGTGTTATAACAAATGGTCCAGTGCGTTTAAATAATCTTAGTGGGGTTAAAAGTAATAGAATATTGTGAATTTTTCCAATGTGAGATCAATAAAGTCTATCTTATCTTAATATTCTGGCAGGATGTATGTATGTTTCAAAACACAGCCATTCATACATTTTTATGTTTTTTATTACTATATAAACAAACACATTTGTACATTTACACATACAGGGGTTGGACAATGAAACTGAAACACCTGGTTTTAGACCACAATAATTTATCAGTATGGTGTAGGGCCTCCTTTTGCGGCCAATACAGCGTCAATTCGTCTTGGGAATGACATCTACAAGTCCTGCACAGTGCTCAGAGGGATTTTAAGCCATTCTTCAGTCAATGCGGGGTCTGCTCTTATGTCTATGAATAAAACATCCATAACTTGCTGTGACTCTACAGTTTTGGGATCAGGACCGGTGTTCCTTGAGCGCCCCCTGCCTAGAGGCCAAGGAACTGCCGGCCTCACCTACAACCAGCCATAGACATCATAAACGTAGATGCGTCATTGGGCGGGTTCTGCCTATGCTGCGATGCGTCAGAGCGTCCGCCATGTTTAATGTGGCAAATCTGCAGTTACTCAGTCACTTAAACAGTATCAGAGGAACTTTAATCTCTGAATATACTTTGTATTCATAATATTTTTATTTTTGTAATATTACAAGTTTATTTTCGTATTCCTTTAGCTTCATTCTCCTGAATTTATTCTCCTAAAGAATAAAAATATTTAACATAATCTAACCTGGCCCTATTATTCCAGGAGTGAAATAATTCTGCAAACTGTGACTAATCTCGAAATGTTCCCTCTTAATTCTCATAATATGACGTTTTTCTCATAACATTATCACTTTTGTGTTGTTTTTTTTACTTTATTGACCTAGGACTTTTTTTCTTTTATTATTCCTAAAGGTTCACATGTGACACGGTTTTATGAAATAATGAAGACCACAATGTTTATATTTAACAAATTGATCCTTATATTCATAACACATACACACACACACATATATATATATATATATATATATCATATGTATATCTATCTTGTATCTGCCTTCTCTCTCTCTCTCTCTCTATATATATATATATATATATATATATATATAGAGAGAGAGAGAAGGCAGATACAAGTAGGGAAATCAGCCAGAATACATTTCCATGCAGTACAGGAATGAGGCATCTTCTCTGATTCACGTTCACAATAACAGAGCTTAACTTTTTTCTGCCACATACAACATGGCGGTGACGTTGACGTGCGAACCTGCGCCCTATGACGCGTCTACGTATATGATGTCTGTGCAACCAGTGCTTTGCCTTTTATGATCGCGCGCAGCAGCACGAAAACATGTTACCTGCACTCAGTGTAATTGCTGCATTTATGGTTATTGTACGTAATAATAATCGAACATGATGATTCTATAATTTTCTATCCTTTTCAAAGGCGATTGTCTGGTTAATATTCATTAAGTTGTATATGTTTATATTATATTGTCTAGTACATAGAGAATGTGCTTTTATTTTGAAGTCTAAACGGGTTTTTGAACTCTCGCGGGAGAAAGAGTTATTAAGAGTTTTGTAAAGTTGAATGCTAAAGACGTTTATGGAAACAGCATCTTAAAGATTTGGAATAATTTCCTTTTTTGTGCAGCATGCAGCCGATGAGTTTTCACTGTAATTCCCTCCAAGCACGAGCAGACTCAAGTGGTTTCCTTTACTGGTGGATTTGGAGAGACCAAAGGCAACTTCAAATAAACCAGTAAAGGAAACCACTTGAGTCTGCTCGTGCTTGGAGGGAATTACACACAGTATGATGACCAAAACACAATTCGTAATCCACATATATTAAATTGTGGAAAATCAGTTCATAAGTGTTTGAACAATTGAATTTATGATCTAGAGACAGGAAGATGCATCACAGAATGGAAGCCAGCACAGTTAACATGGGATTGCGCAATCCCAGGGGAGGCCAAGCTTTTACATGGAAAATAGCGAAAAGTCTGCGATTTTAAAGAGAATATGATCAAAATTGATGAAATTAGATTAAAAATTAAAAAGACTGAGTGAATCACAATTTATATTATGTTATCATATATTATATCATATATTATATTATATATTTTTTTTCTTTCTATGATGACAAGTGAGGCCTGGCCTCACTTGCCTCCCCTGACTGCACGTCACTGGACTAAATTAAACAAGCTGATAAAATACGAGTTAAAACGGGAGAAGGTTACATAAGAAGATTTCTGTTTTTGTCTTAAAATAAATATGAATTGCTCCAGTGAAATCAGAGTAGACAGTTTCAGATCGGACTGTAGAGGTCCGTGTTGACGGGGTGCAGCAGGAAAAGGCTTTTTCCAGGTTCTGATGGTACCGACGGGTCACTGAGGGACAGGAAGTCCTGAGAGTCTGTGGCTGGACGGTCTGACAGGTATGAGGTCAGCAGAGGCGGTGACCGTCCAAGGCCGACTTTAGAAGATCTACCAACGCATGAGTCTACAGACTGATGATGACGGCCAGTTGAGCTGAGAATATAAATTAGAGATGAATAAGATTTATACTCTGTAATGAACCTTAATGCTCAGTTATAGATAACATCTGCAGAGTTTTCAGCTGCATTCATTTACAGTGATCTACCAAAGAAAAGCCAGATCAGTTTCTAAAGCAAAAGTTGGTCTTCAGCTTCTTTACGACATTATCAGTGTGTTCAAATGAAGGCTTAATGTCAGTTTGTATGACAAGGTACTTAAATGTTTCAGCATCCTCTATTGGTGGACCTGTCATTGCTTCTATGAAAGGAGGAACTTTAGCAAACAGCAGGACCTTCGTTTTAACAGCATTTAGGTCTCAGGTGAAGCAGGTCAGACTGAATAGAGTTAAATGCAGACTGCAGACACCTGAGCTCAGGAGGAAACATTTATCATGGCAATAAACTACAGCGTCATCAGCATAAAATGATCGACAGGCATCAGTGATATCTTTACCGTCATGGTTTACATTGATAACAGAGGTGGGCCTGTAATGGATCCCTGCTGCACACCTTTTCTGATGTTTAAGTCATCTGATGACAGACACCGTGTTGCTCACGCTGTCTACGCTTTGACAGATAATTATATGAGAATCTGACAGCTTTTAACCGAGGAGAGTCAGAGGCCTCAGCAGACGGGCCAATGAAACAAGCAGCAGCGCAGCGATCAGAATCAATAATGTCATTTCCAGCGTTGCTCTTACTGCACTGGGCTGTTTCCTGACGACGTGACGAGGTCTTAGCTGCCCACAAACACTCTTTAAGCTGATTATTAACTAGTTTCCAGAAAGCTTAACTAAAATACAACGTTTTGAAATGGGACAATAATTGTTCAACACACCAGGATCCTGACCTTTTAACAGAACAGAAGCAGCCGTCCACACATCCGGGGCGGTGTTAGTTACAAAGAGAGGTTAAGGTTCTTCAGGTCCTGCAGATGTATGAGGATCAAGACTCTGCAGTGCTTCTGAAACGTCACCGATAGATACATTAGAAAAAGAGAAAGCGTCTCTGTTGATCTGTGATTCATGGAGGACGTGAGAGGTTGCCCATCAGAGACGGCATCAATTAAGGATCAGAGGCAACGAAGCGTCTCCGACTTCTCTGATCCCTCCGTTAGTTTATGGTTAATGAAAGGAGAAAACCTGAGCAGTGGTGGTTGCCTGAGAGAGTCTTAGCAGTTTGACATAACTTCTTTTGGTTATTTCAATATTTTATAGTTTGAGACAAATAATAATCCTGTTTTGTTTATGGCAGCAGGACGTTTGTTTCATAACTGACAGAAATGTAGCCAATCAGCTACAAGCTCAGATTTCTTGCAGCTGTCAAAAGCTGATTTCTCCTGTGGAAAAGACTAATTCAGCGGTGAACCACAGACTGACCCGACCTGAAGCTCTCAGCTGACGAAACGGAGCACGTTGGTCAATAAAATGATTAAAACGATCATACAAATGGTCCCAGGCACGATTAACGTCATCAAACAGACAAATGTGTTTCCAGTTCTAATGAAATAAATCATCAGGAAGGCCTGGTCACTAAAATGCTCCATAGTTGTGTTTCAGATCAGAACAGCGCAGGATTTTAGAGTCAGATCATTGGGTAAAACTGCTGATATGGAGGATTTATGTTGGTGATGAACAGGAAAAGATGATTTGTCTGGATGTTTGGAATCAGGGCGACTAGACAACATGTCTTAAAATTAGACTTAGACTTAGACTTAAACAACTTTGTTTGTCATTTTGTATGCACAGAGTGCGTACAGAATGAAATTTCGTTTGCATACAGCTTGAAAAATTACAGTAAATTACAGGTTAAGGTGCAGCATTGATTTACAGTAAACAATTGAAATGTAAACAATGTAAACAATGCAGGAGAAATAGACAGTGTGCGATCACAGTGTACAGGTGAGTATTTTTTTTTAAAACAATTTTTGTGCAGAAATGATTGTGCAAAGGGCATTTTAGAAACTGAGAGTTCGGCAGCATTTGTAATGCTAGATAAGGATGCAATGATGCAAATGTGCAAATGTGGTGCAGAGTCCAGTTTATAGTTCAGCAGTTCAACAGTCTGATGGCAACAGGGAAAAAGCTTTTGCAGAACCTGGTGGACCTGCAGCGGATGCTGTGGAACCTCTTTCCAGAGGGCAGCAGGGAGAACAGTCCATGGTGGGGGTGTGAGGGGTCCCTGATGATGTTACGGGACACACAGCGCTGAGATGAGATGTCCTTGATGGAGGGAAGAGGAGCCCCGATGATCCCTTCTGCTGTCCTCACCACTCTCCTCACGTTCTTCCAGTCGGAGGCACTGCAGCCTCCACACCACACAGAGAGACAGCTGGTCAGAATGCTCTCTATGGTGCTTCTGTAGAAGGTCGTGAGGATGGGTGGGGGCAGGTGGGCTCTCCTCATCCTCCGCAGGAAGTACAGTCGCTTCTGTGCCCTCTTCACCAGTGACATGGTGTTCACAGTCCAGGTGAGGTTGTCCGTGATGTGCACCCCCAGGAACTTGGTGCTGCTGACCACCTCCACAGCTGAGTTGTTGATGAGCAGTGGAGCGTGGTGAGGCCGGTTTTTCCTGAAGTCGACGATGATCTCCTTCGTCTTCTCCACGTTCAGGATCAGGCTGTTGTCTCTGCACCAGCCCACCAGCTGCTCCACCTCCTCTCTGTAGTCCTGGTCGTTGTCGTCTCTGATCAGGCCCACCACCGTTGTGTCGTCTGCAAACTTCACGATGTGATTGGTGGTGAACCTGGGGACGCAGTCATGAGTCATCAGGGTGAACAGCAGGGGGCTCAGGACGCAGCCCTGAGGGGAGCCCGTGCTGAGGGCGATGACATCAGAGGTGTTCTGTCCGACCCGGACCGACTGAGGTCTGTTGGTGAGGAAGTCTAGCAGCCAGTTTCGTAGGGGTGTGCTGAAGCCCAGATGTTCCAGTTTTTCCACCAGATGCTGTGGGATGATGGTGTTAAACGCTGCACTGAAGTCCAGGAACAGCATCCGCACGTGGGTGTTCTTCTCCTCCAGGTGTTCCAGGCTCAGGTGAAGAGCAGAGGAGATGGCGTCCTCAGTGGAGCGGTTCCTCCGGTAGGCAAACTGGAAAAATCATCTGGTGCTGAAGTGAGGCCGTCGCAATAAAAATCAACTGCTGGGAGGATTTCTAGAACTCTGGAGTCTACAAACATGAACTAATGATGCAGCATCAGCAGTAGCAGAGGCGGTCTGTAAGAATCCATCAGAAAAAACACCAAAAACACACAAAGTAACCGCCTCCTTCTGTTGGGCGGCCTGTACCACAGATATTAAACCCGTTTATGGACGCGTCTTTATCCTGCACCGATTTAGAAAGCCATTAGGAAATGTAGTTTTTGACTGAATGTGGAACACCTGATGGAGACGGGCTTTCTCCATTTGTGGAGAAGACCTCCAGAGAGACAATTCTTTGATTTCAATATCTGTTCTAAAACTCTGTGGGAAAGCTCACGATTTGCTCCTGACAAACAAAAGTCCCAAAAGATTTCCTGACGTCTTTGTATCTCATTCTCCCAGCTAGACGTCAGTGATCTAACGATGTTCATGTCTGCAGAGGTTCTGACCTCAGAATACCTCTCAGAGCCGAGGTCCGGTACGTGTGACCTCACCTTATCTGGGTTTGATCGGGAACAGAAAAACCAGACCTGAACCCTCAGGTGAAACCTCCTTCCTCCAACGTTGAGCCGATCTTCCCCCTGATGAGAAGGTCTGGGCTCAGAGTAGAAACTCCAGGAGTATCAGCAGGTTTACCTCTGAGCCTCAGGCTGTCCATTGATCTCCGGTCTGATTCCAGCATTTTCCATCTGACCTGTTGTGCTCCTGCTCTGTGTATCTGCAGCTCCAGTGCCATCTCGGTGGTGAAGATCCTTCGCGTCCTCAGGGTGCTTCGACCTCTGAGAGCCATCAACAGAGCCAAAGGACTGAAGGTAACTCAGATTTGCCAACTGATGATGAGGATGAGGGGCTCTTCATTCAGGTGTTTAAGCCCATGTCTGCGTTGTTGGTTGTGGATTTTCATGGTTGAAACGTGTTTTTGTTGCATCTTTCTTGCAGCACGTGGTCCAGTGTGTGTTTGTGGCCATCAGGACCATCGGGAACATCATGATCGTCACCACGCTGCTGCAGTTCATGTTCGCCTGCATCGGTGTCCAGCTCTTCAAGGTGCGTCTGCTGGTTTAAACGGGAAAACTGTGCAGGACTCCTTCAGCAGCTGCATGTGGTCCTTTATTGTCTGCTTTCTCTGCTCCAGGGTAAATTCTACCGCTGCACTGATGAGGCCAAAAGCACTCCTGAACAGTGCAAGTAAGCCGGCTTTCTGGGTCAGAGCTGAGGGCTTAGCAGCAGCTGGATCTGGTCCAGGTCCAGTAGTGTTCCAGCAGATTCCTGCTGGTTCCAGGTATGTTTCAGTTGAATCAGTGTGTTTGTGTTTCCAGAGGGACCTTTGTGGTGTATAAGGACGGAGATGTGAGCCACCCCATGGTCAGACAGCGGATCTGGCTGAACAGCGACTTTAACTTTGATAACGTGCTGATGGGGATGATGGCGCTCTTCACCGTGTCCACCTTTGAGGGCTGGCCTGCGTCAGTACTTTAAACTTCTCCATTGTTCATCAGAAATAAAGCCTGAATGTTAAACGTCTATTGTTGGTCTGCAGGCTGCTCTACAAAGCCATCGACGCCAACGGGGAGAACTCCGGTCCAATCTACAACTACAGAGTGGAAATCTCCATCTTCTTCATCGTCTACATCATCATCATTGCCTTCTTCATGATGAACATCTTCGTAGGTTTTGTCATCATCACCTTCAGAGAGCAAGGAGAGCAGGAGTACAAGAACTGTGAGCTGGACAAGAACCAGGTACGAATCTGTCCCACTGAACCTGAGTTAGAATCTCAGAAGGTCCAGATTTGTCTGAAGAAAAAACATTTCCTGTTCCATGAGTCGGTATCCGTGCTTCCCTGAAGTTCAGGCTGCAACCCCTCCATAAAGAATGTTCTCTTTGGTGATTGCTCCCATTGCTTCGCCCATTCAATTCAATGAAATTTTATTTCTATAGCTCCAATTCATGATACACGTCAAATCAAGGCTCTTTACAAAGTTAAACTCCATCAAGCCCCCCAGATGTGGTCAGAAGGTTTCCTCTCTAAGGAAACCCAGCAGGTTGCATCAAGTCGTCTGCATTGTTGATGGCTTTGCAGCAATCCCTCCTGATGCACAACTGTCTGAGCAATCAGATATCATGGGTCTCCAGCTGTTCCCAGAAATTTCTCCAGACTGCTGGGAGGTGTCTGTAGAGGAAGAACCCTTCAGATCCACCCAATTGTTCTGGGAGGACCCTAGTTTTTAAGTAGTTCAATGATCTTCTCTGAAGCCAAAATGACATAATAAGGCATAATCCAGGCTTAAGGCAGTCATAGATATTGCTTCAAAACCACAGAATCCCTCTTCTGGGTCTAGTATCATGTTGTCACCACATGCTTGTAGTGGACCATGCGGTGACCATGGACAGATGCTCCTTCACGCCTTGGTGTCTGCACCACTGAGATGATGGATTCTATAATCCTGGATTTAACCTGGATCTGTTCATCCACATTCAGATGATGGTGCAACAGAAATAAACTGAGATGAATATTAGCAAAGAACGTGATCAAAGGAGAACACCCTGAAGGTCCTCTACAGTCTTACCTCATCGCATCCAGACACAAACAGTTTGGATCCACTGGATTCTAAGAAATATGTGAAATAAGTTGGACTTTCACAGAAAATGAAAAGACTTTGCTGTTTGGTTCTGTTGGTTCTGTTTCCCTGAGTCCAGCTGTGGTTTATTGGTTCTGGTCCTCCATCCAGTCAGCCGGTTCCAGGGCGCTCTGTCTAGTTTCACGTCTTTGTCTCAAACCCAGCGTCAGTGCGTGGAGTACGCCCTGAAGGCTCAGCCACTGAAGCTCTACATCCCAAAGAACCCGGTTCAGTACAAGTTCTGGTCCATCATCAACTCAACGGGGTTTGAGTACGTCATGTTTGTCCTGATCCTGCTCAACACCGTCACGCTGGCCGTTCAGGTCGGTACCGCTCCAATGTGTCGAACCCGTTCAGTCTGGTCAAACCTAAAGCCCAGTGATTTCTCTGCCGCAGCACTACGAACAGTCCAAGACCTTCAGCGACGTCATGGACATCCTCAACATGGTCTTCACCGGACTCTTCACGGCCGAGATGCTGCTGAAGCTGCTGGCTCTCAGACTGCGGGTGGGAAGCCGAACGCGGAGGCAGAATCCCGTCTGTGAAGGTCCTGCAGCGCGGCTCATTGATTCCTTTTCCTTGCAGCACTACTTCGTGGACGCCTGGAACTCCTTCGACGCTCTGATCGTCGTTGGCAGTGTGGTGGACATCGTGGTCACCGAGTTCAGCGTCAGTTCAGCAGATCACAGAGAAAACGTTTCCTGTCAACCAGATAAAAATCCCTTTGAAGATAAAAAAGGTTTTGTGTTTAATGATCCACTTTCACACAGAACTTAATTTAGGTTTTCTGTTTTCAGAGTGGCGAGGACAGCTCCAGGGTGTCCATCACCTTTTTCCGCCTGTTCCGAGTGATGCGATTGGTCAAGCTGCTGAATAAGGGGGAGGGGATTCGTACGCTGCTGTGGACATTCATCAAATCACTGCAGGTCAGAGTTCAGCGTTAACTAAGGACATAAAGTTAACGAGAGACAGCTGGTTAACGAGGAACAGAGAGTTAATGAAGGACAGTTAGCAAATTAATCTAGTGCTAGGAGATTAATGAGGTACAGCTAGGTAACGAGTAACAAAGGACATAAGGTTAACGAGGGACAGACAGACAAGGGGACAAGAAATTATCGAGGGACTGGCGTTATTAAGGGTGGAGTCAGTGATGAGCAGGGAGTTAGGTGGAGGAGTTAATGAAGTAGGATAAGATGTGGGTCTTTACCGAGTGCAGGATGTTAACCAGGAACTATTGAGTAAATTGAAATAAAGCCCTAATGTGTAACTGGGTGCGACGTTGGGTAAAGGCTGTAAAATGATAACTACGCAGTCAGAAAGCGACCGTTGACATACAGAGGAAACCCTTTAGGATGTCGTGTGACCTTAGCTGCTGTCTGGTTGTCGGGTTGAAGCTCTGCTGTGTGGCTCATGGGCTCAGGGTCAGACTGAGACTCATCCTCTCTGCAGGCGCTGCCGTACGTCGCTCTGCTCATCGCCATGATCTTCTTCATCTACGCCGTCATCGGCATGCAGGTGAGCTTATATACCTGAGGTCCTGCGGGGGGCGCTGTCTGGACAAAAACTCCAGAGTCCTAATGTTTGCTGAAAATGGAGAGAAGATCGCATTACTGATGTTCCAGAAGACCTAGAACCTGAACGCAGCAAGGAGCGGGTTCTTGTCTGGGTCCAAACGGACATACATGGTACCTTGTATCGTATTTTACCAAATCTGATGATTCATCCACCCGCTGACGGTGGGGAGCCCTGGGGCAGGCTGACGTAGCGAGGCCGCCGGACTCTGACCACCGCCAGCGGTGTTGCCCAGGGGATGGAACCGGCAACCTGGCAGTTACAGGACGACCTCCCTATGGATGATGACTGCTGGCTGTCTGAGGCGCTAACTGTTCTCCTCTCTGTCTGGCAGACGTTTGGGAAGATAGCGATGCAGGATTACACTCAGATCAACAGAAACAACAACTTCCAGACGTTCCCTCAGGCGGTTCTCCTGCTCTTCAGGTCAGATCTCTCTGCTCCCGCTGCTCCTCTTCCTCTCTCTGCTGTACAGGAAATGACAGAAACTCGTTCTGTTCTGGTCCACAGGTGTGCCACAGGTGAGGCCTGGCAGGAGATCATGTTGGCCAGTCTCCCAGGTAAACGCTGTGACCCGGAGTCAGACTATGAACCTGGAGAGGAGTTCAGCTGCGGCAGCAACTTCGCCATCGTTTACTTCATCAGCTTCTTCATGCTGTGTGCTTTCCTGGTGGGAAAACACAAACTCTCACCTTTTCCCAGTATAATACTTTGGGTCAGAAATTCACGCCTGATTTTCTCGCTTAGATCATCAACCTGTTTGTTGCCGTCATCATGGACAACTTTGACTATCTGACGCGTGATTGGTCCATCCTGGGGCCGCATCACCTGGATGAATTCAAGAGGATCTGGTCGGAGTATGATCCAGAGGCTAAGTACGTTCCACAGAGGTTCCACTTCCTGTACCTGGTCCAGTTCTGCTGTCAGCTGATCATGAAGAGCCAGAGCTGAGGGCAGTTTCTGCTTCATTCGGTTCAATCATCAGATGTTGGGTTACGTAGAACCCAACTGTAGTTTGATTAGCTCCAGTGTTCCTGAAAATGATTCACATGTGGAACGTTCTGTGATCTCAGAGGTCGGATCAAACATCTGGATGTTGTGGCTCTGCTCCGGAGGATCCAGCCTCCTCTGGGATTTGGGAAGCTCTGTCCACACCGAGTGGCCTGTAAGGTGAGCCCCCCAGGTGAATCAGAGTCAGTACCGCCTCAGACCCTCTCAGCTCCTAAGTGGTCCTGCCGGCCCAGAGGTCGCTCTGTGCCGGCTCGGTGGTCCTGGCCTCTGCTGGCACTGGCTGGGATGTAGGGAGGCAGCTCACACAAATGTAAAGTTACAGCTTATCATTAATTAGTGATTATTTCCATATTCTCTGATGGTCCAAGTTACCTAAACAGGGTCTGTCCTGACAGAAATTTGCAGAAGACTCTTTAGAAAACGACATTCACACCTTAAAGATGTGAAGATCTAGGAGGTCCTGCAGCAGCGTTTTGATGGGCCTGAGTTAGGCATGTGAAATATCTCCGTTGTTCTGTGGACCGCACACCTGACTGGGCAGAGAAGGTCAGAGCCTCTTTCTCCTCTCTACCTCAGCGTCTGGTTGCCATGAACATGCCTCTGAACGCCGATGGGATGGTGACCTTCAACGCCACGCTCTTCGCTCTGGTCCGCACAGCACTCAAGATCAAGACAGAAGGTACGAGAACTTTAGGTGGAGCAGTCTATCATGCTGACTCCATTTTGTCAACCTTCAAACAAACTCAGTTCAGGGGCTTTAACTGAACTTCACCAGCTTAAATTAAGCTCGCTTCATTGACTCCTGGAGGCTTTCAGAACCAGGTCATGTTTCTGTCCACAACAGCAGGAGCTCTTTAAGGTTTGTAGGAGACATTGAACGTCAGCCATCATTTTCTTTAGCTCTGGTCAATGATCCAGAGTCCCAGCTGGGATGGGAACATAAATGCAGCGTCATCTGCATATTGTCTGACTTTTCAATGCAGTCAGGCGACACGCTGCCGTGTTTATGTCTGATGTCGGTTAACAGCTCTGAAGGTGTGAATTTATAGCCTGTCTTTGGCTCTGCCCCCTTCCCCCGCGCGCTGTGTCCAGGTAACCCTGACCAGGAGAATGAGGAGCTCAGGGCGATCATCAAGAAGATCTGGAAGAGGATGAAGCCGAAGCTGCTGGATGAAGTCATTCCTCCCCATGAAGGTAGAGTTAGCACCGTGCAGGTAGTACCTCTGTTTGAAGCTCTGCACACTGAACCTTTCTCTCTCCATCTGCAGAGGAGGAAGTCACAGTCGGGAAGTTTTACGCAACTTTCCTCATTCAGGATTATTTCAGGAAGTTCAGGAAAAGGAAGGAGAAAGAAAATGTAGTTGCAGAGTCCGACTCTACGAATCCGTCTGCTGTTCAGGTTAGTTTGCTCCAGCGGCGTCTCTGACATGATTCAGCGGGGCCCAAAAACTCAACACCTGTTAGCAGCAGCTAACCTTTCCGTGATTAATACAACCTGACGTTGATCAATGTTAAATTAAACGACACATTAGCATAAACCAGGGGTTCCCAAACGTTTTTAGCCGCACACCCCCTTCAGTGTTCCAACCGGCTTGGCGCACCCCCGAAAAAAAAGAAAAAAAATCTGTTGCAGTTACATCAGTACAACCATCATATCAAAAGTTGTGGGAATGAAATTAGAGCATAATTTCAATTAAACTGCAATAAAGTTGCAACATCCACAACAGAATCGTGAGGATTTTCAGGTGCATCAGTGGCTCAGCCTGGAGCGAGAGAAAGACGCTCAGATCGGCCACACGTCTCTGAAGCAGCTGCATTCACGGACTAAACGCTGATGTTCTACCTGTGTGTGTATTTCATGCACCGGGTTCTTAATCTGAGTCTGACTCACAATTTACGTCGCAAAATACAAACACGAAGAACTTTAATTTGATGAGAGAGAGAGAGACAAACAATAACAGAGCGCTCCATAAAGCTGTTATTAATCAGAGAAATAAAAACGTTTACAGTGGTTACATCCAGCAGGTAGACACGCCCATGGCAACACACCTCAGCTCCCCGCAGCCCCACCGCCGGTTAGTCCCTGTCTGAATATGCGCTGAAACCGCATCTGTAAAATGAACTGCGCCTGTCTGAACCTCAATGAAACGTACTGCAGCTCTGTGCGTGAGCATAATCAAGCAATCGGGTCTACCACTAATATCCCCCCCCCCTGCAGCAGCGGAGGCTGCAGCAGGGGGGGAAGGGGGGGGGTCATGCGCGTCAGAGCTGGTAGAGGTTCAGAGTCACGGCACCATGAGCAGCGCAGTTTGTTGGGTCTGACTGTGTCGCTCAGTTTAATCTTGTAAATAAAACCTTCGGCCCGAATTAAATTTTTCCTTTACTGACGAACACGACGTGAAGCGAGGAGAGAGATGGAGACATTTGTCTCCCAGATCCGTTACAATTCTCTCCTCTGTTGCCTCCGATTCCCTGGTTTCAGCCAATTGAGCATATTTGTGAGAATGAATGAAGTAGAGGCACAGCTGGGTGAGCATATGAAGCACAATGTGTAGAAGAAGATAACTTCATCTTAAAACGAAGCGTGGAACAAGACTTATAAATAGATTTTCATGTCAATACATTTTATTTAATTATTAAATATGCCGTTTTGATTTTGATTTTCACAAAGGAAATGTTTATTTACACGTCTTTATGGTGTGGGGAAAAAACACCACACTTTGGGAATCCCTGGCATAAACCAGCACACTAGAACATGTAATTTAATTTTTATGCATAAAATTACAAATAAAGACTCACTCATGTTTATTGAACAGAAAAGATTCACATCAGTCCTTCAATGATCCAGCAAGGACAACCAGCACTAGATTAATATTTGCTTTTAGTTCACATTTTACTGTTTTATTTTGTTTAAATGTTCCTACATTTTATTCCGAATGTTTTTTTACTCTTTTATTCCGTTTTTATTTTCCAATGTTTTAATCATGTAAAGCACTTTCCTTTGTCCTTATAATGAAATGTGATACAAACAAATCTGGCTAGACTCTATTCAGCAGAATATAAACGTAACGTTTCCAGTGTTCTGATTGGACGATCTCAGCTTGGGGCCGTAGTATGTGTGCCCCACTATGTCTACTGAGAGCGTACTGGGCATGCTCACTGCGATTTCAGATGTTGATTATTTAAACAAACGTTGGTGGACCGGCCCTGATATCAAGACTCCTCAGGAGGATTTAGCTGCTGAGCTGTTAGTTTTCTGGCAGACTTAGATATATAGACACAATGTTTATAATAGAATGTTATTGGTAATGGAATCTGTCTTTTTTACAGTATTAATCTATAAAGAACGATCCTGTCCCCTGATTACTGTGAACATAGAGCTCCACAGCGCCACCTGGTGGCCCCACTGGCCCCACATGCAGAGACGCCACAGCTTTGCTCATCTGTCCTTCTCCATATTTTCTCTCAGTAACTCTGACCAGAAGTTTAAATGATTCTGTGAGCTTTACAAAAAGCTTTTTAAAGGTCTAGGTGTTGGCTGCTGCCACCCAGTAGCCATCTGCTTCCACATCAGTGGTAGAAATTACCTGAAGGGAAGAAAACAGCATCTGAGGACCTCTATCCTTGACTTCCATGTGGAAGAAAATGTTTTTCTGCTGTTGTCTCTTCACATCCACTTTAATTCCCATTTATGTTCTGATGGTCTGATGTATTTGTTGGTTATTTGCTTCCACTACAAACAAAAACGGTTTTGTGTCCTGGTGCAGCTGTGTAAGGCTGGTCTCAAGACCCTGCAGGACCTGGGTCCAGAGATGCGTCTGGCCCTCAATGAAGACCTGGAGGAGGATGAGGAGGTCATGATGGAGGGTGAGGAGCTGGAGAACAACGCTGGATATAAGGTGCTCATCTCTCCACTGGTTTGCAGAATGACGCACCGGTTCTTTAAAGCAGGTAAAGTTTCTGTTCTCATCTATCTGTGTGTCTGCAGACGGAAAACGGATGTGGAGTAGAGAATCGACGAGGCTCCATACTGACACCCACTGGTAAAATTCACCATAACTCCATGTCATGTTAGGGAAAAATATCTTTTTTCCTTTACTTGTTGTGTGGGGATGGTCAGAATCAGAACCATCCCACTGTGGGAGAATAAAAGGACCCAACAGTTTTCATATGGAATAAAAAAACCAGACTCAGAAACCAGAACAGACAAAGGATTGTCTCTCATAGCCAACATGGGGGACTTTATTTCAAAGACCACCTGAGGTAGGGTTAGGTGTTAGGTGTTAGGGTTAGGCTTAACCTCAAATACAATCAGACATCTTCATCGCAAAATCCCGCAGCCCCAAGCCTTCAGGGCGTACTTATACCAACTTATACTAATCCATCTACGTCGCTGTCTATGCAGGACGCATTCAGCCACACAATCCTCATGCACGGTTCTCTAAGGCATCCGGTCCGTCCGCTCGCTTGCTCTCCAGCTCGGCTCGGCTCTCCACGTTTGGCAGAATGTGTTCTTTCACACTTTCCACAGCACTACTTACGCATTAACTCTGTCATTCCTAGACTTGGCAGAACTGCTTTAACAAATGTCTTTCAGACTGTTCCTTCCTGCTCTGCTTTTATGAAATATCTATCTGCATCAGATGTTACAAAAATTAGTCAAATTCATGGATCTGCCATATCGTATCGTATTGCTCCCATGATAAAAAGAAAGACACAGACGCCTGACTGAACTAACAGATTTAACAGCACAAGTGGATCACCTACATCCTGAACAAAGGTTGGTGCAGCAAACCAAATTTCATTTTATTTCAACACAACATGGAGAGCCGTTGGTTTATAAGTCAAGGTTATGGAATGAGCATGGGGGGGAAAGCCTCTAAAATGTTAGCCCACCAATTGCACCAAATTTTTTAAACATTGTCCAAAACTTTTTCGCCTTGAACACAATTTACCTTCTCTGGTAGCTTCAGATCAAACTGGATTTATTAAGGCTTGGAAAGGCTTTTTTAATATGCTACATACACAGTCCTCCATAATGCCAGAAATGGCTTTAGAACTTGACGCTGAGAAGGCACTCAACTGGGTGGAATGGGACTATTTATTTTATGTTCTGAATAAATTTGGTTTTGGACCTTCCTTCATTTCATGGGTGCAATTACTCTACTCCTCCCCATTAGCTCGTGTTAGAACAAATTCTCTGTATTCTTCTTACTTTCCACTCCACTGTGGCAAAGATCAGCGATGGAGTGGGGAACTGGAAGTATGGGAGGAGGAAGGTGCCGGAAAAATGTCCAGGGTGCAGCAGGCAAAACTGCACCCTGACACAAGGACAAATTGGCGGTTTTATTCAAATACTGATCCACTTTGTAATCGCTGCAAAGTTGGCATTGGCTCACTTATCCAAACGTTTTGGACGTGTCCCAAACTTGGTAAGTATTGAGCATCTATTTTAAATACTTTCTCTGGGGCATATAAGCTCAACCTGGCTCCTCCGGTGTTTACTGCCCTTTTTGGAGTTCTATGGACTGCAAATAATATGAGGTTTCTGCATTTGGAGAAGATACTAAGCACTTTAACTAGTTCATCACTTAAGTTTAACCAAACATGGCAACCATTCTTAAAATACGTGCAAACCTTTACAATGTGCACTACACCGTAGAACGGTAAGCAGCCACATACAGTCTGAATGGTTAACAGCTGACCCAATGGTCCATTTGACCTTTTTTTGGTCTGTTTATTAGTTTTTTTGTTCGTTTGATTGATTCTTTTGCTTTGCTTTTATTCAATCTGCTTCATTTACATGCATGCCCATGTAATGTTGTGGTTTCTGTAAAAAATGAACAGCTACTAATGCATACTGTATATTACTTTGTTGATGTATATTGCTGTTGAAATGATAAATAAAATTGAAAAGAAAATCCTGGAACCACAAAGATTTAAAAAAACTGAGCAAATATTAACTAATATTAATATTAATTAATATTATGTGTAGATCTGAGCCCAGTCAGAAGGGGGCAGCAGAGAAACAGGTCTACACTGTTTGACTAACTCAGAAATTAGAAGGTTTCCAGGTGTGATGGCCACTGATGGTGGGCGGGGCTTCTCTCTTCAGGTGATGGTGGGATTTCTAACGGCAGTCTCATCCACCGAGTCGGCTCTCTGACCAAGCAGGCGAACGGAAACGAGCGCGATGAGCATCTTCGCCGCGGCGACAGTATGAGGTCATCGGTCAGTCATCATCGCCGGCCGTCCGTGAAGAACAGCCTGTCGGACCACGGCCAAAAGAGACCGTCAAACCACAAATACGGAAGGTGTGTCACCATCACACAGAAAGGGCTAAAATCTGGTTTTGCTGGAGGCTGAAGGTTCTGACTGCAGCAGCAGTCACATCCTCCAGGTGGCGCTGTGTTTAAATAGCACGTATTATAATGCTTTCGTTGCAGTAGTGCTCAGGCCTGTAGCTCACTATGATTATTTTTATTTCCATGTCCAAAATAAAGAAATAAGTACAAAAGACAACAGCCAGGGGAGAGAAAAGCAGAGGTAGCAAAGTCTGCAAGACAAGAGAAACACTTCCTGACCAGTCGGGACAAATATTGTCTCTCTTTGACAGGCAGTAGCTTGGAGACCTAACAAACTGGCACCCTACCCTGGGATTTAGGAGTTCTTTTTGGTGAGCCCAGTGGGGAACAGCCACTTATTATAGCCAAGGGCGGAGCTAAACTTTTATTGTTGGGGGGCCAGAGGGAGGCCAAGGCTATCTTGTTTCCCAGATCATATGCAATTGGAGTTTCCAAATGTTAAATATATGTATTTAAGTACATAAAAGGCAAAAGTAGATGTGATTTCAGAATCAGAATCAGAAATACTTTAATAATCCCAGAGGGAAATTATTGTTTCAGTACAACCGCCATAACATCACATACATCACAAATATTTCAGGGGGAGACGATTTACTGAGGCCATGCTGCCAAGGACACCGCCTGACACGGTGCCCACAGGGCGCTGCCATTACTCTGTGAAAAGATAGAGGCCACGATAGCAGAGGTGGGGGAATCCGGTTTCAGAAAGTAAAAACCCTGCCTGGTTTTCCTTCATCCCGTTCACTTAACCAGGCGATTTCAGTCCCTGTCTGTGTTGTGGACCTGGAAATGCAAACGGTTAGAAATAATCTCTGGATCGGCTTTTTACTTTCTGAACCTATCAGGAAGTCCACAAAATGCAGTTCGAAGTCTTCAGCTGATCCAAAATGCTGCGGCAAGAGTTCTGATGAAAATCAACAAGAGGGATCATATTTCTCCAATTTTAGCTTCCCTTCATTGGCTTCCTGTTAAATCAAGAATAGAATTTAAAATTCTTCTTCTAACGTATAAAGCCCTTAATAATCAAGCTCCATCATATATCAGAGCTCTGATTACCCCGTATGTTCCTAACAGAGCACTTCGCTCTCAGACTGCAGGTCTGCTGGTGGTTCCTAGAGTCTCTAAAAGTAGAATGGGAGGCAGATCCTTTAGCTATCAGGCTCCTCTCCTGTGGAACCAACTCCCAGTTTTGGTCCGTGAGGCAGACACCCCGTCTACTTTTAAGACTAATCTTAAAACATTCCTTTTTGACAAAGCTTATAGTTAGAGTGGCTCATGTTACCCTGAGCTACCTCTATAGTTATGCTGCTATAGGCTTAGGCTACTGGAGGACATCAGGGTCTAATTTTCTCACTCTACTGATTTCTACTGTTCTTCATTCTACGGTTCTCCAGTTTTGTATTGTATTACATTGAAATGACTGTCGTCATTTCAGCTTTTAACTTTTTGCTCTCTCTCTTTTTCTTCATAGTAGGTACACCTGGTCTGGCGTTCTGTTAACTTTGACATCATCCAGAGAAGACGGCTCACCCGTTACTACCATCTAATGTAGAACAGATTACTAGATCAATGTGTGCTTCTGTGCTTTTTTGTCTCTCTTGTTGTGTCTCTGCTCTGTCTTCTGTAACCCCAGTCGGTCGAGGCAGATGACCGTTCATACTGAGCCCGGTTCTGCCGGAGGTTTTTTTTCCCGTTAATGGGTGGTTTTTCTTCCCACTGTCGCTTCATGCTTGCTCAGTATGAGGGATTGCAGCAAAACCATGTACAATGCAGACGACTCTCCCTGTGGCTCTACGGTTCCCCAGGAGTGAATGCTGCTTGTCGGGACTTTGATGCAATCAACTGGTTTCCTTATATAGGACATTTTGACCAATCTGTATAATCTGACCCAATCTGTATAATATGATTGAACTTGATTTTGTAAAGTGCCTTGAGATGACATGTTTCATGATTTGGCGCTATATAAATAAAATTGAATTGAATTGAATTGAATTGAACCTGGATTCCCCACCTCTGGAAGGGAGAGGGGAAAACACATATTTCACACTTTATCCTAATACAGGATACCGTTTGAGATATCAAAAACCTCGGCATGAGAAGCACAAATAAGACGAGACACATAAAAGCAGAAGGTAAACATTAGAGACTAGTCGTGTGTAAGTTCATCAGTTTATATGAGCATCAGTTATGTGTGTCTGTTTGGGTGAAAGTGTTTATATTTCCGTGAACATTCTCCAGAGGACATTGTCCTTGATGTTATCAGCCGGCCAACAGTTCAGAAAGCATCCGCAGATGTCAGCGGGGGGGGGGGGAGCAGGGAGAGTTCTGAGCTCTATGCCATAACAACCAGAGAGTGTTATTGATAGGGAGCCATAATCCAAATACTTTATTTGTAACAATGAAAACAAGCTGCTCTGACTTTCCTGACAGCTTTTAGTCTTTTGCTGGTTCCAAATGGTGAAATCCAATTTTCCAAATTGTTGGGCTTTTCCGCGTTTCACATCATGATTTTATCCAAAATTCCCCTTGAGTTCAAACCACCGAAGCCAGTCTGTGTTCCAGCACATCCAGCTTTTCAGCTCTGCTCCTCCACCTTCCAGGTAGGTCCGTTCACAGCCTTAGTGATCGCATCATATGCAGGCGGCAGCCTGATCAAAGCCAAATGGCTACCGACATCCGCTGTATTTGCTGATACATCAGAAATCCACCAGATACCAATAAAGTAGAAATCCAAGTATCCTGAATCCAAACATACAAACGTTTCGTCCAGGAATGACAAAGTAGAAAGACACACCGTTATCCATCCAGGAATGTAGGGTGTATCCACAAAATGAGTCAATCAGGACCGGATGGGTCCCCCTTTGGTTGCCTACCCGTCGAAAAAAATTGATCAATAGCATTGAGAGACCAGCTGACCAGATCCATGTTTTTCAGAGTTCAGTTATGAAGAAAGTGCTCAGAAAGACAAGACATAGCAGTAGAAGCAGGAGAGAGGGGGGGGGTGAAAGCTGGAGAGGAAAGGAAAACACGACCGACCTCGAAGAGAGACAGAACAGATTTGTGAGTGTTTATAAAGTGACAAAAGGAAAACAAAATCTAAAACACAACTTGGTACATGTATATAACATGTTTCATTCTGCCCACAGTGGTCCCACTTCCCTGTAATAGGCTTTTCTAATTTAAAAAGTGTAGCATTAAAGGAGCTATAAGTAAGAAATTTACCGTAAAATCAACCAAAATCATTTTAATTTCTCTCCCAGGATGTTAGTAACATTCCCTATAGTCAATCCTCTCCATCAACAGCGTCTTAGTCACGTTTTTCTCCTTTCGAACCTGGAGCTACAGTCCAGAGCTACTTTGGTTCAGAGTGCAGCCCCTGTTTACTTCCTGGTTCCTGAGCCAATCACATGAGAGTTCCCAGGGTTCCCAGCACCGAGTGCAGCATTTGATATTTTATCTTGGCTAAACAGCAGCAGCCTGTAAACATGGAAGCCAGTCAGAGAAGTGGACCAGAACCAGAACAGAATAAAACATAGACCCGTCCTGTGGAGGTAGAAACTCAGTGGTTTCACAGCAGCAACGGACCGTTGTTCTCCATGGCAGCACAACGGCTCCATGGCAGGCGTTGTGCATGTGTTGTTCTGATTTGCAACACTAGGTGGCAGCATTACTTATTTCTCCTTAAATCTTTCTGCTTCTTCCAGTTGTCATTTCTCCTGCTGCCTTTTTGGTCCAATAACCAAACCTACAAACTTCCTTTTCTTCCCTCATCTTACATTGGTTGCCATTCTTTCTTCAGTTTTTGATTGATGACCCTCCTCTCTGGATCACTTAAATCTTCTGTAACGTTCTGCCTCTAGTTAGGTGGATTGCAAACCTTTGTGTCACATAGCGCCACCTACTGTACAAGTGACCTGGTGCTGCGACTGGTAATCACCTGGGGACGGAGGGGGCCAATCAGATTTCAGGGGGTCCAGTCCCCCTCTAGCTCCGCCTCTGATCCACCATTCTGTCAGCATACAGGTGAAATTTCTCAATTTCAGCTCCAGTTCTGACCAGCATTGTTACTCTGTCGCACACAGGCACACATTAGCATGTTCCTCCTAACAACTATCACCAGAATGACCTAAATTATTTTTAGCACAGCATCTGTCTCATCAAACAAGCTCCGTTTGGATTTTCCTCGTCACAGAATGTGGTTTGGGCCTAAACGTCACTTTTATTTAGTAGAAACGGTGGATGGGAGGGAAGCCAAGATGCAATCAGACCGCAGTAAAACTGTCTCCTTCATTTGCTCAGTCTCTAATGTAAATGGTCACAGCTGAAATTTAGCAGTTACTCAAAGTGTTGCAGTTATTAAATTAAGCAGAAAGTTTGTTCCACCAGAAGACACACAAAATGTGGAAACGGTTGTATTCATAACACATTTCTCCCTATCTACAACAACAGACAGCAGACCCTGTCATCATCATTTCTATATGGCCCTCACTTTCTAAAAACCTCTTTCAAAAATATTGATTTGCTTTAAAAACAACAAAAAAGATCATTTATTTCAACAATTTTACATTTTCTGGGTCTGAAATGAGGCCTGAACATTTTTTCAGCCAATCATGGTCTTGGGTTGTCCTGCAGGAGAGACTCCAGAGACAGGTCGTGGAGGAATGGAGATGTGGAGATGTACGGAGAGCAAGGTTACTACAGCAGGGAGGAGGACAACGAGAGCATCACCTCCAGAGACAGGTGAGCCGTCCACCGCCGTCAGGTGAAAGGTTTAACCTCTTAGTTTCTCAGCAGAACTTAAGATGCTGTGCCATACCTGTAATGATGGGAAATAGTAGCAAACGGAGGGTAGCTGTCAGGTTAGTCACGGCAGGCGGGACAGAAAGCCGTAGCGTCATTTAAATCTGGATGCTGGAGCAGTGGGAGAAAAGCTGAGGTCGTCCTTCATTTCCTTCTGGGCGGAGTTTGGATATTCTGCCTTTGCAGGCATGGAGGGGAGCCCAGGTGCATGTCAGGTTCAATTCAATTCAATTTTATTTATATAGCGCCAATTCATGAAACATGTCATCTCGAGGCACTTTACAAAGTTAAATTCAATCAGATTATACAGATTGGTCATAAATTTCCTATATAAGGAAACCAGTTGATTGCATCAAAGTCCCGACAAGCAGCATTCACTCCTGGGGAACCGTAGAGCCACAGGGAGAGTCGTCTGCATTGTCCATGGCTTTGCAGCAATCCCTCATACTGAGCAAGCATGAAGCGACAGTGGAAAGAAAAACTCCCCATTAACGGGAAGGAAAAACCTCCAGCAGAACCAGAACCAGGCTCAGTATGAACGGTCATCTGCCTCGACCCACTGGGGGTTACAGAAGACAGAGCAGAGACACAACAAGAGAGACAAAAAGCACAGAAGCACACATTGATCCAGTAATCTGTTCTACATTAGATGGTAGTAGCGGGTGATCTGTCCTCCCTGGATGATTTCACAGTCAACAGAACGTCAGACCAGGTGTACCTACTATGAAGAAAAAAGAGAGAGAACAAAAAGTTAAAAGCTGAAATAACAACAAACAATGCAGATTGGAGAGCAGTAGGAGAACTCAGCAGAGAGAGAGAAATAGACCCTGATGTCCTCCAGCAGCCTAGGCCTATCACAGCACAACTATAGAGGTAGCTCAGGGTAACATGAGCCACTCTGACTATAAGCTTTGTCAAAAAGGAAAGTTTTAAGATTAGTCTTAAAAGTAGACGGGGTGTCTGCCTCACGGACCAAAACTGGGAGTTGGTTCCACAGGAGAGGAGCCTGATAGCTAAAGGATCTGCCTCCCATTCTACTTTTAGAGACTCTAGGAACCACCAGCAGACCTGCAGTCTGAGAGCGAAGTGCTCTGTTAGGAACATACGGGGTAATCAGAGCTCTGATATATGATGGAGCTTGATTATTAAGGGCTTTATACGTTAGAAGAAGAATTTTAAATTCTATTCTTGATTTAACAGGAAGCCAATGAAGGGAAGCTAAAATTGGAGAAATATGATCCCTCTTGTTGATTTTCATCAGAACTCTTGCTGCAGCATTTTGGATCAGCTGAAGGCTTTGAACTGCATTTTGTGGACTTCCTGATAGTAAAGAATTACAATAGTCCAGCCTTGAAGTAACAAATGCATGCACTAGTGCAGGAAATTTAAAGTCATCAAGCTTTTGATGTCATCAAGACATGACTGCAGTCGAAGTAATTGATTGGATTCATCAGGATTTATGGATAAATATAGCTGAGTGTTATCAGCATAACAGTGGAAATTAATCCCATGCTGTCTGATAATTTTGCCGATCGGAAGCATATATATAGTAAATAGAATTGGTCCAAGGACTGAACCCTGTGGTACTCCACAGGTGACCCTAGAGTTTGAGGAGTTTGTTCATGTTAATAATAAATCTTCTTCAAGCTCTAGGGTCACCTGTGGAGTACCACAGGGTTCAGTCCTTGGACCAATTCTATTTACTATATATATGCTTCCGGTTGGCAAAATGATCAGACAGCATGGGATTAATTTCCACTGTTATGCTGATGACACTCAGCTATATTTATCCATAAATCCTGATGAATCCAATCAGTTACTTCGACTGCAGTCATGTCTTGATGACATCAAAAGCTGGATGACTTTAAATTTCCTGCATTTAAATTCTGACAAGACAGAAGTTGTAATCTTTGGGCCAGAGTCCTCAAAAAATAAACTTCTTAATCAATCACTTAATCTGGATGGCATTAACTTGGCCTCTGGTAATAAAGTTAAAAACCTTGGTGTTGTTTTCGACCAAGACATGTCATTTAAATCCCATATTAAACAGGTTTCCAGAGTTTCCTTTTTTCACCTCAGGAATATCGCCAAAATTAGAAACATTCTGTCCAGGGGTGATACTGAAAAACTAGTGCATGCATTTGTTACTTCAAGGCTGGACTATTGTAATTCTTTACTATCAGGAAGTCCACAAAATGCAGTTCGAAGTCTTCAGCTGATCCAAAATGCTGCAGCAAGAGTTCTGATGAAAATCAACAAGAGGGATCATATTTCTCCTGTTTTAGCTTCCCTTCATTGGCTTCCTGTTAAATCAAGAATAGAATTTAAAATTCTTCTTCTAACGTATAAAGCCCTTAATAATCAAGCTCCATCATATATCAGAGCTCTGATTACCCCGTATGTTCCTAACAGAGCACTTCGCTCTCAGACTGCAGGTCTGCTGGTGGTTCCTAGAGTCTCTAAAAGTAGAATGGGAGGCAGATCCTTTAGCTATCAGGCTCCTCTCCTGTGGAACCAACTCCCAGTTTTGGTCCGTGAGGCAGACACCCCGTCTACTTTTAAGACTAATCTTAAAACTTTCCTTTGTGACAAAGCTTATAACTAGAGTGGCTCATGTTACCCTGAGCTACCTCTATAGTTATGCTGCTATAGGCTTAGGCTGCTGGAGGACATCAGGGTCTATTTTCTCACTCTACTGATTTCTACTGTTCTTCATTCTACGGTTCTCCAGTTTTGCATTGTATTACATTGAAATGACTGTCGTCATTTCAGCTTTTAACTTTTTGCTCTCTCTCTTTTTCTTCATAGTAGGTACACCTGGTCTGGCGTTCTGTTAACTTTGACATCATCCAGAGAAGACGGCTCACCCGTTACTACCATCTAATGTAGAACAGATTACTAGATCAATGTGTGCTTCTGTGCTTTTTTGTCTCTCTTGTTGTGTCTCTGCTCTGTCTTCTGTAACCCCAGTCGGTCGAGGCAGATGACCGTTCATACTGAGCCCGGTTCTGCCGGAGGTTTTTTTTTTTTCCCGTTAATGGGTGGTTTTTCTTCCCACTGTCGCTTCATGCTTGCTCAGTATGAGGGATTGCAGCAAAGCCATGTACAATGCAGACGACTCTCCCTGTGGCTCTACGGTCCCCCAGGAGTGAATGCTGCTTGTCGGGACTTTGAAGCAATCAACTGGTTTCCTTATATAGGACATTTTGACCAATCTGTATAATCTGACCCAATCTGTATAATATGATTGAACTTGATTTTGTAAAGTGCCTTGAGATGACATGTTTCATGATTTGGCGCTATATAAATAAAATTGAATTGAATTGAATTGAATTTGAGGAAGATTTATTATTAACATGAACAAACTGGAATCTGTCCGACAGATAAGATTTAAACCAGCCTAATGCTTTCCCCTTAATCCCTACAGTATGCTCAAGTCTTTGTAGGAGAATATTGTGATCAACTGTATCAAATGCAGCACTGAGATCTAACAGGACAAGTACAGACACAAGTCCATTATCTGAGGCCATGTGACCTGAGGAAGAGGAGGAGGAGGAGGAGGAGCTGCCCAGAATGCCTCCTGACACGGGGCCTTGTCCCTGTGAACCTGCAGCCGTAGAGAAGTGCAGCACCTGGGTAAATGCTTACCTGGCTGTGTTCACAGACACTACCCTGACGATTCCTCGCTGTACCGAGACCACCACGACGGACACGCGCCGTACACCAACGGCAGCTATGGCGACGGTTACAGCGAGGGCAGGAGGACGACTCGAAGACGCCTGCTGCCTGCCACGCCCACAGGTAGGAGAAGGACTGCTGGACATCACAGGTGTGACGCTGCAGCAGCTCAGCCAATCTGTTTCTTTCCGCTCTGCAGGTCGCAAACCGTCCTTCAACATCCAGTGTCTGAGGCGGCAGGGCAGCAGTGACGACCTGCCGATTCCCGGGACGTACCACCCGACTTCCCCCCCACGCCGCACACGGCCGCAGGTAACCTTCAGACCTCTGCTCCAGACACACGTGGGCCTGCTCCTCAGGTGACCTCCCCTCTGCTCAGCAGGCCTACAACAGCTACGACTCCGCCGGGCGCTCGGCGGCGACCGCCTCGGCTTCCTGGGCGAAGCCGTGTCCTCGCCGGGGCCGCCTCCTCTACGCTCCGCTCATCCTGGTGGAGGAGGAGGGCAGCCCCCCCTGGGGGGGGGGACTGGGTGCTGAGGGGAAGAACGGCGGCGCAGCAAGAGGTGAGGAGGCAGGGTGTCAAGAGGCACAGCACAAGACCTTTATTGTGAAAAGTGTGTCATGCGGCTTCCTGTGGCCTGACAGGAGCAGCGGACGGACCGCCCTGGTACAGCGGAGCTGCTGGGAAATGTGGTGAGACAGAAATAGACGTGCGTTGTCCTCACGGCGCCTCGGTTAGTATGTGGGCGTGTCTGACGGGTCATGTGACTGTGTTGCAGCTCCGCCCCCCTACAGGGCGTACACCACCCTCAGGGTTCCCTCGCAGCTCGGGAGTCCATTCGCAGAGAAGCGGGGATCTGCTGACAGCCTGGTGGAGGCGGTAAATGAGCGACTGGCTCCTGGGTTCTGTCTGAGCGTACCGTGGCGTTACCCCTTTGTTCTGCTCTGTCTCCAGGTTCTCATCTCTGAAGGACTCGGCCTCTACGCTCGGGATCCCAAATTCGTTGCGTTTGCAAAGCGTGAGATCGCAGACGCGTGTCACATGACGGTGGACGAGATGGAGTCCGCCGCCAGCGACCTGCTGAGCTCCGGGAGCCACGACTTCCTGAACACCATGGGCGATGACCCCGCGGCGCTCTACAGTGACGAGGAGCCAATCAGGACGAGCCGCGACGAGGAGGAGCTGGCCGACGAGATGGCCTGTGTGACCTCGTTCTGAGGATCTGACCAATCATGAGGAGCGGGAGTACCCGCAGGAGTCATACTGCCAACGGTGGCCAATAAGATAGAGGAGGCGGAGCTTATTCAAAGGTGCTGACCAATAGCAGAAGCGTGCACTAGGAGAGCGAAATACACAACAGCGCAGGAAATGTAAAAAATTAGCCAGATACAACGAGTAAGATGGTGAAGGAGAAGGAAGAACATTAGGAGGCAAGGAAGGAAGGACTCCTGAGAGGAAGGAAGGAAACACAAAGACCTGAACAGAAAAAGCATATTTCAGTAGTTCTGAGCTGCTAAAAGTCCGAAAACATCGAGCTCCTTCAGGCCAACTGGAGCTGACCTGATGATGAAGAAGCTGCGTTGTCCCTGGTTGGAGGGCAGGTGGGGTTGGGAACAAGGGTTAAAGCCTCAAAGACCATCAGACCAGCTGGTGTCCTCAGATGTTTCCTGTAGGAGATCTGATGGTTAACCAGAACATCCAGGTCCACTTTGTCCAGAACCATCCACAGGTGAAATCTATTGGGAGTGGATGACAATGTGGGCGTCCCTGCTCACGCTGAGCTCTGATTGGACAGAAAACAGGAAGTTCCCCCGCAGTGGGAGACTCACTGGCTGGAAGGAGACAGAAATACGTAAGAGCCAAAAGGTTCTGATTATTTCACTGGGTCGAACCCTCCGCTCACTCTGGGCAGAAATCCCTCAAACTTAAACTGTGGTTGTGGAAAAACGTTTTCCACTTTAATTCGAATTTTTTTAATATTCCCAGCACACTGCTCACTACGGAGCTCTGGCCCTTTCAGAGGATTCCCAACACTGTGGGCGGAGCCACAAAACTAAAACTGTCCAATATTAGCATAAAAAGGCTGGATTCAGTGATTCAGAGCCTGAAAATAAGTGGAAAAAGTCTAAAAAACAGCAGAAAACAACCAATGACGGCCACACTGAAAACTTAATTAGGATTTAATCTGTTTACATATTCAAACTGTAGTGTAATGATGTTTTTAAAAGAATTTAGGTTTGTCTCCATCTTGTTCTGGTCAGATCAAGATTATTTTCTGTGTTTATGACACAAGGACAGATTGAGAAAAAATAAGGTTCTTAAAGGAAAATCTTCCCAGTTAAACAAATCTTTATTTAATTGAAAATTACTAATCTAAAAAGAAACGTGTAAAAAACTTGCATATTATTCTGCTTGTTATAAAAAAATTGTCTTAAAAATAAAAACAGGAAAACAGAAATTAAAATGAGGATTTCACTTTAACAGACCAAACTGTTTTTTGAATAAATTATGAGCGAATTTAGATTTTAATTTGCGAATCTGTGATTTGTTTAAAAGGAGATGACGGTTTCCCTCAGGACTGGACCAGAACTGAACCAGAACTGGGTAGTTCTGGTCACCACGGACTGATGCTGATAAATGAAGGAAGGATTCTGGGTTTCTGTGGGAGCTGATGAAGATGATGTCAGTGTGTTTTACAGCTTTGATGCTGTTTCTACTGTCAGCAGACGAACTGAGAACATTTAGTCTCTTTAACCACAGAATCTGAGGCGTTTTTCTACATGTGATTTTTTTTTTATTCTCACCATGGACTGTTTAGTCCTTCTCGTCTGAACGCTCTCCCCTCCAGCCTGTTGGACTCTTTCCCAGCACTCATTAAGGGCTTTTTATTCCTGGTTCCTGCTCAGATGTGGAGGAGCTGCTCTGCCTGAACCCTGTTTCCCTTCCAATAAAGATCCAGATCGAGCCTCTGCTTAACGTGTCCGTGTCGTTTCTCACATGCTAACATCACAGACGTCACCTCCTTCATGTTGAAAGGCAGGTTTAAATTATTGTCAGGTGTAAAACCATCTAACCACACCAAACAGGTCCAATCAGCTTCACAGGCAGAACCAGTCTGGCGTTACAGTAGGAGAACATCCGTCTAACTCTGCTTCCAGGATGATATGTGGGTCACTGAATGATCTCAGAACCAGGACACATCAGCTCAGACCAACAGCTTCACACGGCTGCAGAGGTCCGCTGAGACCAGGACCGTCACGCTGCTGGACCAGGGCTCAGACAACCACAGAGACCCTCCCACCCCCACCATGGTCTCCCTGCTGCCCTCTGGTTAGAAGCCCCCCTGCAGAAAGTCCCCGACAGCTTCATTCCTCACCTCATCAGGCTGATTAACTCCCAATGTGAATGGAGAACTTCTGCTATTCTAATAATTATAATAAAAAATAAAGGAAAAATGTTGCTTTGCCAGACATTTTGCAAAAACTTCAGATATATAACAACAAAACATAAGTAATCTTTTTTTTCTTTCTACTTTACTAAGTTTAATAAGAACATGTTACAGCTGAAAAATCTAATTTACCCCAGTTTATTATTATTGTACCAGTTGGTCTATCAAAGACAACGCTGATGTCAATCTGAGCCTCTCCTGACTTCGTCCACTGAAAACCTCCCTGCAGTTGATGGAGGTAATAATGATAATTGTTACAAAAATAACGTACATAGCTGCAGATACGCCCCCACCTCCCACGACCATGAAGTTGAGTTGGTTGGTTCCACAGGAGAGGAGCCTGATAGCTAAAGGATCTGCCTCCCATTCTACTTTTAGAGACTCTAGGAACCACCAGCAGACCTGCAGTCTGAGAGCGAAGTGCTCTGTTAGGAACATACGGGGTAATCAGAGCTCTGATATATGATGGAGCTTGATTATTAAGGGCTTTATACGTTAGAAGAAGAATTTTAAATTCTATTCTTGATTTAACAGGAAGCCAATGAAGGGAAGCTAAAATTGGAGAAATATGATCCCTCTTGTTGATTTTCATCAGAACTCTTGCTGCAGCATTTTGGATCAGCTGAAGACTTTGAAATGCATTTTGTGGACTTCCTGATAGTAAAGAATTACAATAGTCCAGCCTTGAAGTAACAAATGCATGGACTAGTTTTTCAGCATCACTCCTGGACAGAATGTTTCTAATTTTGGCGATATTCCGGAGGTGAAAAAAGGAAACTCTGGAAAGCGGTTTAATATGGGTTTTAAATGACATGTCTTGGTCAAAAATAACACCAAGATTTTTTACTTTATTACCAGATGCCAAGTTAATGCCATCCAGATTAAGTGATTGATTAAGAAGTTTATTTTTTGAGGACTCTGGCCCAAAGATTACAACTTCGGTCTTGTCAGAATTTAAATGCAGAAAATTTAAAGTCATCCAGCTTTTGATGTCATCAAGACATGACTGCAGTCGAAGTAACTGATTGGATTCATCAGGATTTATGGATAAATATAGCCGAGTGTCATCAGCATAACAGTGGAAATTAATCCCATGCTGTCTGATAATTTTGCCGATCGGAAGCATATATATAGTAAAGAGAATTGGTCCAAGGACTGAACCCTGTGGTACTCCACAGGTGACCCTAGAGTTTGAGGAAGATTTATTATTAACATGAACAAACTGGAATCTGTCCGACAGATAAGATTTAAACCAGCCTAATGCTTTCCCCTTAATCCCTACAGTATGCTCAAGTCTTTGTAGGAGAATATTGTGATCAACTGTATCAAATGCAGCACTGAGATCTAACAGGACCAGTACAGACACAAGTCCATTATCTGAGGCCATGAGAATATCATTAGTGACCTTCACCAGAGCTGCTTCAGTGCTATGATGAGCTCTGAAGCCTGACTGAAACTCCTCAAGTAGGTCATTACTTTGTAAATGTTCACAAAGTTGATTAGCAACTACTTTCTCAAGAATTTTAGATAAGAAAAGAAGATTAGATATAGGTCTGTAGTTTACTAGCTCATCTTGATCAAGAGAAGGTTTCTTAAGTAAAGGTTTAATAACAGCTACTTTAAAAACCTGTGGTACATATCCATTTACTAAGGATAGATTAATCATGTCTAAAATAGGACCACTGATCAAAGGGAATACCTCCTTAAACAACTTGTTTGGGATTGGGTCTAACATACAGGTAGAAGGCTTAGATCAGTGGTTTTCAATAGGTGAGGCGCGCCTCCCCTGGGGGCCGCCAAAGAGTCACAGGGGAGGCGCGAGAAGACAGAGAAGAAGACAGAAGAAGACAGTGCTGCGGCTCAACTCTGTGAAACTATGTAGCGATATTTGTGCCTTCTGTTTGAGCGCGCAGTGAGACAACTCTAAACACTCCAAACCGGTCTGGCGTGCGCTCAACTCTGAAAAACTCTTCTCAACCCACTGCGCTCAGTTCCATCTCTGCTCGCGCACACCTGCTCATTCCACGCTCAACACCAGCTCTGCGCTCGTGACTTCAAAAACTGTCCACTCCACCAGCCAATCACAGACAGGTTTTTTTCCATCCAATCAGAGTAGGGCTTGCAAATACTGCATTCAGATGGATTAAATCAAAATGCTGCAGCTTTTGGCAGAAATTACTAAACATCACCGTGGGATTAAAGAAAAACAAATAAAAAGTTTAATATTTTAGCCTAAAATATTAGGGACCCCTCACCCCCCCACCATGGACTGTTCTCCCTGCTGCCCTCTGGGAAGAGGTTCCTCAGCATCCGCTGCAGGTCCACCAGGTTCTGCAAAAGCTTTTTCCCTGCTGCCATCAGACTGTTGAACTGCTGAACTATAAACTGGACTCTGTACCACATTTGCACATTTGCATCATTGCATCTCTATCTAGCATTACAGATGCTGCCGAACTCTCAGTTTCTAAATGTATTCTTGCACAATCAATTCTGCACATACAAATGGGTTTTAGAAATACTCACCTGTACACTGTGATTTTTCTCCTTCATTGTTTACATTTCAATTGTTTACTTTTAAATCACTGCTGCACCTCATACTGTAATCTAATTTACTGTAATTTTTCAAGCTGTATGCAACGAAATTTCGTTCTGTACACACCCTGTGCATACAAAATGACAAATACAGTTGTCTAAGTCTAAGTCTAGGTTAAAATATTTAGACTAAAATATTAGAGTTACTAAGTGAGGTGTGAAAAATGTTTTTGTCTCTTTTCTTTCCATCTTCTTGGAGGTGATGTAAAAGTTTATTCTGATCATAATCATCATCATTGTCATTATTATTTAAAGAGCACTTTAACAAAAGGTAAAACAAAGTGCCAAACATCTGAAATACATCAGATAAGAAATAATATCTAATAAAATGCTTGGTTGTTAAAATAGCAATAGGTTTAAATTGTGTATAATTAGCCTAAAAAGTAAATCGGACTATGGAACGTGTTGACATCTGTTAAATTCAGGTTTTCTTTTTTATTATTATTATTTCAGTTGACGTCTCCTGATGACGTGAGTTCAGTTTGTCTGCTGTTGAAAACAATAGTTTATGAATTTGCTCTAATGACAGTTCAATTTTAAAACTAGGCCCTCTGTTCATGATGTTTCAGTAAAAGTAGCCTGTAGCCAAGCACTGACTTGGCCTCTGGTAATAAAGTAAAAATCTTGGTGTTATTTTTGACCAAGACATGTCATTTAAATCCCATATTAAACAGGTTTCCAGAGTTTCATTTTTTCACCTCAGGAATATCGCCAAAATTAGAAACATTCTGTCCAGGAGTGATGCTGAAAAACTAGTCCATGCATTTGTTACTTCAAGGCTGGACTATTGTAATTCTTTACTATCAGGAAGTCCACAAAATGCAGTTCAATGTCTTCAGCTGATCCAAAATGCTGCAGCAAGAGTTCTGATGAAAATCAACAAGAGGGATCATATTTCTCCTATTTTAGCTTCCCTTCATTGGCTTCCTGTTAAATCAAGAATAGAATTTAAAATTCTTCTTCTAACGTATAAAGCCCTTAATAATCAAGCTCCATCATATATCAGAGCTCTGATTACCCCGTATGTTCCTAACAGAGCACTTCGCTCTCAGACTGCAGGTCTGCTGGTGGTTCCTAGAGTCTCTAAAAGTAGAATGGGAGGCAGATCCTTTAGCTATCAGGCTCCTCTCCTGTGGAACCAACTCCCAGTTTTGGTCCGTGAGGCAGACACCCCGTCTACTTTTAAGACTAATCTTAAAACCTTCCTTTTTGACAAAGCTTATAGTTAGAGTGGCTCATGTTATCCTGAGCTACCTCTATAGTTTTGCTGCTATAGGCTTAGGCTACTGGAGGACATCAGGTTCTATTTTTCTCACTCTGCTGATTTCTACTGTTCTCCAGATTTGCATTACATTGAAATGACTGTTGTCATTTCAGCTTTTAACTTTTTGTTCTCTCTCTTTTATCTTCATAGTAGGTACACCTGGTCTGGCGTTCTGTTAACTGTGACATCATCCAGAGAAGACAGATCACCGACTATTACCATCTAATGTAGAACAGATTACTAGATCAATGTGTGCTTCTGTGCTTTTTTGTCTCTCTTGTTGTGTCTCTGCTCTGTCTTCTGTAACCCCCAGTGGGTCGAGGCAGATGACCGTTCATACTGAGCCTGGTTCTGGTTCTGCTGGAGGTTTTTCCTTCCCACTAACGGGTGTTTTTTCTTTCCACTGTCGCTTTATGCTTGCTCAGTATGAGGGATTGCAGCAAAGCCATGGACAATGCAGACGACTCTCCCTGTGGCTCTACGCTTCTCCAGGAGTGAATGCTGCTTGTCGGGACTTTGAAGCAATCAACTGGTTTCCTTATATAGGAAATTTATGACCAATCTGTATAATCTGATTGAACTTGACTTGTAAAGTGCCTCGAGATGACATGTTTCATGAATTGGCGCTATATAAATAAAATTGAATTGAATTGAATTAAGATGGAAATATTTGGATGGATATTTTATGAATTTTTTATGAATGTACTTTGTTAAAAGAAATACAATAAAAATACAATAAATACAATAAAAAAAACATGTGTTGGGCTATCAGTTGTTTTTGAAACACAGCATTCCAGGAACACAAAAGAAAGATGCATTTACTGCAGGGACCTGTGTGTGGTAGGTTTGTGGTTGGGAGGGGGGGGGGGGCGTGGTTATCTTTACCTATTCCAAGGGGAGGCTCACCTTCAATGAATTTGAAAACCCCTGAGATAAGGGAATGGATGGATCAACGGAGCTGTGACTCTGAATAAGTTTGGCAACTGTACTAAAGAGAAATCTAGGATTATTTTTATTCTCCTCAATTAATGATGAAACATATGCTGCTCTAACTCTGCGAAGGGTCTTGTTATACAACAATAGACTGTCCCTCCAGATTAGGTAGGATTCCTCTCCAATTTCCTAACATTGTGCTTCAAGGAATTAACATTGGTTACGATTTTTTTACCAGTGGCGACTAGATATCAGCCCACATTGATACTGTGATTGCTGATTTTGTAGAAACATTATAATAAACAAATGTTGTTTCTTATTTTCCCTTTGAGAATATAGATATTTAAGATTTCTTCATTCATAGAAAAGTGGAACTAAAGTCAAATTCCGTGTTCATATGAAAAACTTCAATAAACCTAAAAATAAGACAAAAGAAAAATCATTTATGTAAAGAAATTTAAATTCACCTCAATGGAGTCCTCCAGACAGCTTCCAGGTCCGTCGTTTTAAATCGATCCTAGTTAACAGTTTGTTGTTGCAATTAGTGAAAAGCTTTTCAACTTTGAAAGTTTGAGATGATTTTATAAATTGTGTCCTGTTTCTAAATTAGTAAATGGCCTGGCCCCTCCACCTTCAGAGTCGAATCGATCACTGAAAATATCCTCTGTGAGAGATTGGACCGCACCGTTTCACCATGCTGCTATGAAGGCTGCTCGCCTGATGATGTCAGTTAAATCTAATCTAAAACATCTGGTCAAACGGCTCACATCTGTGATCGTGGACTGTGTGAGTGAGTGCTTGTGTGTTGAGGTGTACAGCTCTGTGGTGCAAGTAGAACGACGCTGCTGTGCTTAGCTATTCTTCTATTATGGATCGATTTAATAACCCACCAAAGAACTGCTTTTGCTATAATCTGGCTCAGCACATCAAAGGTGACATTCATGTTTGAGCTGTACACTGTACCTTTTACATAAAGTTTATTATTTTATGTTAAAAGTTTAAGGAAACCCAGAAGATTGCAGAAAGTCACTGACTTTGCAGCAATCCCTTATAGAATAAAAACAGAAATGCCCTTGTTGTCCCACAAAGGGACATTTTGGAGCTGGCATGTAATAACAGCAGCAAGTAAAACCTCCAGCAGAACCAGAACCAGGCTCAGTAATTAATGTGTTGTAATATTTTACCAGGATTTCAATTCAATTCAATTCAATTTTATTTATATAGCGCCAAATCATGAAACATGTCATCTCAAGGCACTTTACAAAATCAAGTTCAATCATATTATACAGATTGGGTCAGATTATACAGATTGGTCAAAATGTCCTATATAAGGAAACCAGTTGATTGCATCAAAGTCTTGACAAGCAGCATTCACTCCTGGGGAACCGTAGAGCCACAGGGAGAGTCGTCTGCATTGTACATGGTTTTGCTGCAATCCCTCATACTGAGCAAGCATGAAGCGACAGTGGGAAGAAAAACCACCCATTAACGGGAAAAAAAAACCTCCGGCAGAACCGGGCTCAGTATGAACGGTCATCTGCCTCGACCGACTGGGGTTACAGAAGACAGAGCAGAGACACAACAAGAGAGACAAAAAAGCACAGAAGCACACATTGATCTAGTAATCTGTTCTACATTAGATGGTAGTAACGGGTGAGCCGTCTTCTCTGGATGATGTCAAAGTTAACAGAACGCCAGACCAGGTGTACCTACTATGAAGAAAAAGAGAGAGAGCAAAAAGTTAAAAGCTGAAATGACGACAGTCATTTCAATGTAATACAATACAAAACTGGAGAACCGTAGAATGAAGAACAGTAGAAATCAGTAGAGTGAGAAAATTAGACCCTGATGTCCTCCAGTAGCCTAAGCCTATAGCAGCATAACTATAGAGGTAGCTCAGGGTAACATGAGCCACTCTAACTATAAGCTTTGTCAAAAAGGAATGTTTTAAGATTAGTCTTAAAAATAGATAGGGTGTCTGCCTCACGGACCAAAACTGGGAGTTGGTTCCACAGGAGAGGAGCCTGATAGCTAAAGGATCTGCCTCCCATTCTACTTTTAGAGACTCTAGGAACCACCAGCAGACCTGCAGTCTGAGAGCGAAGTGCTCTGTTAGGAACATACGGAGTAATCAGAGCTCTGATATATGATGGAGCTTGATTATTAAGGGCTTTATACGTTAGAAGAAGAATTTTAAATTCTATTCTTGATTTAACAGGAAGCCAATGAAGGGAAGCTAAAATTGGAGAAATATGATCCCTCTTGTTGATTTTCATCAGAACTCTTGCCGCAGCATTTTGGATCAGCTGAAGACTTCGAACTGTATTTTGTGGACTTCCTGATAACAAAGAATTACAATAGTCCAGCCTTGAAGTAACAAATGCATGCACTAGTTTTTCAGCATCACCCCTGGACAGAATGTTTCTAATTTTGGCGATATTCCGGAGGTGAAAAAAGGAAACTCTGGAAACCTGTTTAATATGGGATTTAAATGACATGTCTTGGTCAAAAATAACACCAAGATTTTTTACTTTATTACCAGAGGCCAAGTTAATGCCATCCAGATTCAGTGATTGATTAAGAAGTTTATTTTTTGAGGACTCTGGCCCAAAGATTACAACTTCTGTCTTGTCAGAATTTAAATGCAGGAAATTTAAAGTCATCCAGCTTTTGATGTCATCAAGACATGACTGCAGTCGAAGTAACTGATTGGATTCATCAGGATTTATGGATAAATATAGCTGAGTGTCATCAGCATAACAGTGGAAATTAATCCCATGCTGTCTGATAATTTTGCCAACCGGAAGCATATATATAGTAAATAGAATTGGTCCAAGGACTGAACCCTGTGGTACTCCACAGGTGACCCTAGAGTTTGAAGAAGATTTATTATTAACATGAACAAACTGGAATCTGTCCGACAGATAAGATTTAAACCAGCCTAATGCTTTCCCCTTAATCCCTACAGTATGCTCAAGTCTTTGTAGGAGAATAATGTGATCAACTGTGTCAAATGCAGCACTGAGATCTAACAGGACAAGTACAGACACAAGTCCATTATCTGAGGCCATGAGAATATCATTAGTGACCTTCACCAGAGCTGTTTCAGTGCTATGATGAGCTCTAAAGCCTGACTGAAACTCCTCAAGTAGGTCATTACTTTGTAAATGTTCACAAAGTTGATTAGCAACTACTTTCTCAAGAATTTTAGATAAGAAAAGAAGATTAGATATAGGTCTGTAGTTTACTAGCTCATCTTGATCAAGAGAAGGTTTCTTAAGTAAAGGTTTAATAACAGCTACTTTAAAAGCCTTTGGTACATATCCATTTACTAAGGATAGATTAATCATGTCTAAAATAGGACCACTGATCAGAGGGAATACCTCCTTAAACAACTTGGTTGGGATTGGGTCTAACATACAGGTAGAAGGTTTAGATGAAGCTAAAATTTTAGATAGCTCAGAAAGCTCTACTGCTTTTAAACAGTTCAGACACTGCGCAGGTTCTAAGGATTCCTCCAATGCTGCCTCACTTACTGAGGACGAGGTAATCATGTTTGGGAGGATGCCAATTATTTTATTTTTAATGGAATCAATTTTATTTATGAAGAATCCCATAAAATCATTACTGCTAAGAGCTAAGGGGATGGCTGGATCAACAGAGCTGTGGCTCTGGGTAAGTTTGGCAACTGTATTGAAGAGAAATCTAGGATTATTCTTATTCTCCTCAATTAATGATGAAAAATATGCTGCTCTAACTCCGCGAATGGTCTTGTTATACAACAATAGACTGTCCCTCCAGATTAGGTAGGATTCCTCTTGGTGTGTAGAGCGCCATTTTCTCTCCAATTTCCTAACATTGTGCTTCAAGGAATGCAGCTCTGAATTAAACCAAGGAGCCAGCTTCCTGTGAATAATCACCTTATTTTTCAAGGGAGCTACATTGTCTAATGCAGAACGCAATGACAAAGTCATACCGTTTACAAAGACATCTATTTGTGAATTGGAAGAAACAACATTGCTGCCATCTACAGGGCATTTCTGCAATACGGAGGATATTAAAAAGGGGACAGACTCTTTAAGTTTTGATACAGCATTATCCGATAAAGATCTACTATAATGGAACCCTCTTTTGGGGGTGGAGAACTCCGTTAGATTAAACTCAAATGTTATTAAAAAATGATCAGATAGGACAGGGTTGTGAGGAAATACTGTTAATTCTTCACAATCAATGCCATATGTCAGCACAAGGTCTAAAGTATGGAGCCAAGAGTGCGTCGGTTTATGCACATTTTGAGCAAAACCAATTGAATCTAGGATAGTTTTAAAGGCTACACTAAGGTTATCACATTCTGTGTCAACATGGATGTTAAAATCACCCACTATAATAACCTTATCAGTATTTGGAATAAGTGTCGATGATCAATTAGATCACGTTCTACATTTTATTTTAAATACATTGACATTATACGATCATACAGTGAATCTCATGCTCCCTGACTACTAAGATGTGTAGGGGGGCCGGAGCTCCCGGAGAAAACCTACACCTGCATGGGGCCACTGGGAACCCTACAGCCAAGGCTCCCAGAGCGCGGGCCCAGAGGCAGCCACCATGAAGGCCCTTTTTCATGCGTTCTTAAACTTTTAAATGTCACTTAGATTTGCTTGAGGATCGGTTCAGGTGTCACCGGGGCGGGGCTTAGGGGCTGGGAGCAGCCCTCATTTGAGCAAGTCAATCAAACAATTAAGATGACATCTTCAACAATCCTTTTTGTAGATCAAAGCTCTCCGTCTCACACAGAGAGACAAGGTAAAAATCATGTACCAGCGAGGCTAACCGCTAGCAGCAGCTTTCCACATATATCTTTTACAGACGCCTCTTTCAGTCCTATTCTGAGAAAGGGTGAAGGAACAATCATCTCATCGTTCTCAGCTGTTTGGGTCAGAAACGTCGGAACAAAAACTATCAGCTAAAATGACATAAAATCACAAAAAATGTATTTCTCTGCTGGAAAGCTCTCATCTTACATAAGGCGCTAACTATAACAAACTTCAGGCCGGGCTCAGCAGCCATCAGCTGCTTTTTTGTCCCCAACGACTAACTGCTGTCCAACTCAGCCCAAAAGATTCATTTCTATACAAATTTTAAGACTCTTGAAAAAGTTTTGCATCCTCTTAAAATAGGTCTTCTTTGTTTTAACCTGGACAAAGTAGGACGGTTCTCTGCGCCCGTGGTGGAGGGCGTGACCAGACCAGTGCTGTCTTTGGTTGCTGGATACGGGTCGGTGGAGCTGCTTTGTGATCACGGCCTTCAGGGTTAGGGTTGTTTGTTTATAACGGTGACAATGGGATGAAATTTGACAACTTTACATTTATTGTTTGTTTTTCTGTCTTTGTTGTCAGTGCAGTCAGCCACACTGTCCACACCTGGACGGGTTGGGGTGTTATCTGGTATAATAGTGATGACAGGTAGAAATTTCACAGTTTTCTTACGTTGTTTTGTATCACTATCTTTGTTAGCAGGTGTTTTTAGGATGCTAGCAGGTGTTTTCTTTTTCGGATCACAGAGATCAGTCGGGATGGGGGAATTTGAAGCAGCTGCTTCTTTGACTCTTACACTCACAACGTCTCTTTGGGGCATATTTTTGGGGCATCCTTCAGCAGCAGCTGTGCTGTCTGTGGTTGTACGGGTTGAACTCTCTGATTCTGCTTGTTTCTGATCACAGAACTTTGTAGAGGAAGAAGGCGTTATCACGTTTGACCCATCAGAACTATCACGGGTATTTCTGTTGCTGCAGGGACCACAGAAGTAGTTAATGGGGGTAGAGCTGGCTGAGGATGATGATTCAGTACCACAGAAACCACCAGCACACGGGGGTTTGGGGGCAGTTGAGGCCTTTGGCTTCACAGCCCTGGAGCTCTCCTTTTTGCCACCGGCAGCTGAGGGAACCGTGGTTCTCCTGCTTGTACTGGCCGACGGTCCTGTTTTCTGGATGCCTCTGTCTTCAGACCTGCAGCCCGGTTTGACAGGGACCGTATTTCTCCTCACACCGGCGGACTTGGTCAGCGGTGCGTGTTTCCGCTCCTTGGCCTGAACAGGGGCTGGGAGGTTTGGCGTCGTAGCAGTTCTTATCTTTGCTTTTCCCACAGGGGCCTTTGCCGAGTCCTGGTGGCAATCTGAATAAGGAGTTTGTGCAGAAGAATCTGCTCTGTTTTTATCTGAATGTAAGCTTTCTTCAGCAGACTGACTGGATCCTGAAGGTGTGTTTTCCACCTGGGGTTCTGGCTCGGGGCACCTTTCCATCTTCCTGTATGACGCAGTCACATACGGGTTGTCGGTGCCACCACACAGATGCTTCATTGTGATAAAGTCATGATTCAGTGCCTTGTTGGGGGTGATGCGTCTTGAAGGGTTCATATTCAGCATGTGCTTGAGAAGGTTAATGAAGCATAGTAGATCTGCCTTTTCAAGCGGATCCTTTGCTTGTGGCCGCATGTTTTGCATCTCATCCAGAGAGTTCAAGTTAGAATAAACTGCATTAGGTGACGGAATCCGTTCATCGGCGTCCTTACAATATTCCTCGGCTGTTTTCAGCCTCCAAGTGTACGCAAATTTAGCCCTGACACACTTGAAAAAGGTGTTTGTGTTGGATCCATAGGTCAGCACAGTGTCGTCAGGCTGACCTAGAAGTTTAACCATGGTGCTTAAGGTTTCATACTCAGACTGCGCAGGAAACAGGTGGCGACCAAGGAAGAGAAAAGATAAAACACATCCTAGACCCCACATGTCTATGGCTTCAACCTGGGAAAAGTTCAGGATAACATCCGGAGATCTGTACGAGAGCGGCTGCTTGAACTTTGAATACATCAAATTATAGGTTCTGATAGAAAGGCCGAAATCTATCAGCTTCACCCTGAGCGGTAGCAGCGTGTGATTGACTAGCATGATGTTATCACATTTTATATCTCTGTGCATCACATGGAGTCTTTTAAGGGCATCCAGAGCAACAAGCATTTGCTGAGCAATAACTCGGATCTCGTTAACTTCCAGGGGAAAAAAATGCTTCATTTTGATGAAGTCAAACAGGCTCATGTCCAGCTTCTCAAAAGCCAGGCAGAACTGGTTCTCATGATCAAAATGTTCTAAAAAACACACGATGGTCGATTTGTCGCCCGTGTATTCTCGGATCGCCTTCAGAATTTTCACCTCATTCTCGCCTGAAGCGTACTGATCTCGCCGTACGACCTTTATGGCCACAATGGCATCGGTGCTCATTTTTCTGGCCCGTACAACTTGTCCATATCCTCCCCGCGCCAGCAGCTCTTCAACAACATATTTGTGCTTTTTGCTACGGAGAACGTCGTCCTTCTGGACGTTAAATGGAGACGTGCTTTCAGCCATTTCTCACAACCAGACCGCTGAAAAATGCCGACTAACACCAGGAGGTCCCACCGAGACTCAACAGAGGTTCTAACGTCACACAGAACCGAGCTCCAAGAGTTCTGTGACGTCAGGAGTCTATGGCGTCATCTGCTCTGATCTTTGTTAGGGCGGGACTACGTTATGGGGTACCATGGAAACGGAATTGGAGCTTTGAAGCAGGTGCGGGGAGTTCCCCTGCGCATGCGCAACAACTGACAGTTTGTCACGTGCTGAGTGGAAGGCTCTGCGTGGATATTGACCCACCGAACATGAGTGGGTCGCCTGCTGCCTCCCGAACTACGAGCAAAGTAAGCCCGAAAGTAAGCACACTCCAGCCAATCGCTGCGCGCCCTCAGCCGGCGCTCAGCCAATCACCTGCCCAGCTGGTGTACTTTTGACCAATCGCCTTCCAGCACCCGGATCCTTCATAAGCGCTCGGAGGAAGACGTTCGGCCTTCATCATTTCGTTGACAACCGTCTGGACTTCTTTGCCGAGCGGTAAGTTTGAAATATACATTTATGAATATTCTCTCTTTGTTTATTACAAATACCGAGCATGCTGCAAAGACGGCAGACTGATACAAACTCTGTGACGTCGCACTTTTAGCCGAGCTTGTATAGCGACCGTCCAGCTTTATTCATACAGTAATAATATTGTTTTACATAAATGTGATCAAGTTTACATCTTGATCAAACTTGATCGCGCTGTGCTGCTGCTGTAATAATGCGCGCTTCGTTCGCGGAGGTTGTGCCTCTGCGCGCTGAATACCGGCCCGTTTAGCGCTGTTTGCATTATAGTTATGGTCATCATTTTATGAATTATCATAAGTGCGGGCTCCTTTGATTTTTGTCTACCTCCCGCCAAGAAAACAAATAGAAATGACACTTGGTATTGTAGCAACGACATTATACGAACAAGTAACAAGATTATATTAACAAGTGTTATTTCTTTTTTTGATAGATTTATTAAAGAAATAATTTAATATCCCAATATAATTAATTTTATTTAATTCCCGCCTAAAATAGCACGGTTTTAAAAACAAATAGAAATTACACTTGGCATACAACACGTTACTACAACACCAACAAGTGTTCTTTTTGTTTTTAATACATTTATAGCAAAAATGTTTAATATCCTAATAAATTTTTTTTTAAATTCCCGCCTAAAACAACGTGCTTTTATTTTCAGTGTGGGTAGAACAAAAGAGCTAAAATTGTACAATATTTGATACTTGGTGCTGCTTTATAGCATCAGTAAATAGTAAATAAATGCTGCTGCTCATTTGTAAGTTCTTTGAATACTGATTGTAGGAGGCAGGGAGGGCCCGGCGTAAGGAGGAGGTTCTGGCCGAGGCCACTGCCTTTGTCAGGCAGAACGGAGAGGATCCTGGTGACCAGTTCCTGGTTCTGGCTCACTGTAACATCCACTTTGGAAAACACCAGGGCCAGAGGTTCCGCCGGCTGCTGGAGAACTCCCTGGGCTACGCGGTGTACCTGGTCAGCAGCATCATGGGGGAGGAGGAGAGGGAGAACCCGCTGTCGGCCAGCAAACACCTGTTCCTCAGGTACACCTCCCAGATCAGGGAGATAGGGGAGGCTGTGGAGGTGTACCGGAAAAAGCAGGCTTTGCTCCAGGAGGCCCAGAGGAGCGGTGATTCTGGATGTTTGATGGTGGAGTTTGGCGACTTCAAGGCCAGGTCCATGAAGGAGGTCCATGAAGGAGGTGTATGAGGACCCAAGCAAGGAGGCCCGGGCTCTCTGCACCTCCCTGAAAACGGCAAAGGCCAGGCCAAACACCAACATGGCCCTTCTCAAGGACTATGTGCTGAAGAGGCAGGCTTCAGCTGCAGCCCACCTGCCCACTGCCAGAGCTCCTTCCTCCTCCTCCTCCTCCTCCTCCTCCTCTGCTGCTCCACCTGCTGCCACTCGGAGCAGGCCCCAGACGGCTGCCGGCGTTAACGCTCTGCTGGCATTTGTCTCCCTCACAGTTGGCACGAAAACTAATTTCTCCAGCCAAACCCTGTAAGTACTACGGTGATTTTCACATCGTATACGTCATATTTAAAAAAGGTATTTATAAATAAATAAATAAAAATACTTCTGACAGCTCCAGTGCCACGTGTCGCCTCTCCGTCTACATCTGCTGCCCGTAGACAGCTCTTTACCTGTGGTGAGCATCACTAACACACCTGCAGATACTGGATGTCGGTGACATGTGCTCACTGCTGCTGCTGCTGCTGCCGCTGCTGTAGCTGCTGCTGCTGTAGCTGCTGCTGCTGTAGCTGCTGCTGCTGTAGCTGCTGCTGCTGTAGCTGCTGCTGCTGTAGCTGCTGCCGCTGCTGTAGCTGCTGCTGCTGTAGCTGCTGCTGCTGTAGCTGCTGCTGCTGTAGCTGCTGTAGCTGCTGCTGCTGTAGCTGCTGCCGCTGCTGTAGCTGCTGCTGCTGTAGCTGCTGCTGCTGTAGCTGCTGCCGCTGCTGTAGCTGCTGCTGCTGTAGCTGCTGCTGTAGCTGCTGCTGCTGTAGCTGCTGTAGCTGCTGCTGCTGTAGCTGCTGCCGCTGCTGTAGCTGCTGCCGCTGCTGTAGCTGCTGCTGCTGTAGCTGCTGCTGCTGTAGCTGCTGCCGCTGCTGTAGCTGCTGTAGCTGCTGTAGCTGTAGCTGCTGCCGCTGCTGTAGCTGCCGCTGCTGTAGCTGCTGCTGCCGCTGCTGTAGCTGCTGCTGCTGCTGCTGTAGCTGCTGTAGCTGTAGCTGCTGCTGCTGCTGCTGTAGCTGCCGCTGCTGTAGCTGCTGCTGCTGCTGCAGCTGCTGTAGCTGCTGCCGCTGCTGTAGCTGCTGCTGCTGCCGCTGCTGCTGCCGCTGCCGCTGCTGTAGCTGTGGCTGCTGCTGCCGCTGTAGCTGTTGTAGCTGCCGCTGCTGTAGCTGCTGTAGCTTCTGCTGCCGCTGCTGCTGCTGCTGCCGCTGCTGCCGCTGCTGCTGCTGTAGCTGCTGTAGCTGCCGCTGCTGGAGCCGCCAGTGTTCTCTTCTGCCCCCTCCCTAAACCCCAGTGGCTTCTGGCTGTGTACGCCAGGGGCGTCCTGTCACGGCTGCCTGAGGTAAAGGCCAGAATAACGTCTGTCTTTGGCTCCGTGCTAAAAATGGACTCAAAAAGGTAAAAAAAATCATATTTGAATGATTGTAATTGCTTTTATTTATATATATATATCTATATACAGGGGTTGGACAATGAAACTGAAACACCTGGTTTTAGACCACAATCATTTATTAGTATGGTGTAGGGCCTCCTTTTGCGGCCAATACAGCGTCAATTCGTCTTGGGAATGACATCTACAAGTCCTGCACAGTGGTCAGAGGGATTTTAAGCCATTCTTCTTGCAGGATCGTGGCCAGGCCACGACGTGATGCTGGTGGAGGAAAATGTTTCCTGACTCGCTCCTCCAAAACACCCCAAAGTGGCTCAATAATATTTAGATCTGGTGACTGTGCAGGCCATGGGAGATGTTCAACTTCACTTTCATGTTCATCAAACCAATCTTTCACCAGTCTTGCTGTGTGTATTGGTGCATTGTCATCCTGATACACGGCACCTCCACCCCCATGCTTCACTCTGGGCATGCAACAGTCTGGGTGGTACGCTTCTTTGGGGCTTCTCCACAGCGTAACTCTCCCGGATGTGGGGAAAACAGTAAAGGTGGACTCATCAGAGAACAATACATGTTTCAAATTGTCCACAGCCCAGGATTTGCGCTCCTTGCACCATTGAAACCGGCGTTTGGCATTGGCACGAGTGACCAAAGGTTTGGCTATAGCCAAACCTTTGGTCACTCTGATTTGGAGAGCCGTGGTTTTATTTTTTTTGGATACAATCCGGGTTAGCACCCGAACATCCCTTTCAGACAGCTTCCTCTTGCGTCCACAGTTAATCCTGTTGGATGTGGTTCGTCCTTCTTGGTGGTATGCTGACATTACCCTGGATACCGTGGTTCTTGATACATCACAAAGACTTGCTGTCTTGGTCACAGATGCGCCACCAAGACGTGCACCAACAATTTGTCCTCTTTTGAACTCTGGTATGTCACCCATAATGTTGTGTGCATTGCAATATTTTGAGCAAAACTGTGCTCTTACCCTGCTAATTGGACCTTCACACTCTGCTCTTATTGGTTCAGTGTGCAATAATGAAGATTGGCCACCAGGCTGGTCCAATTTAGCCATGAAACCTCCCACACTAAAATGAGAGGTGTTTCAGTTTCATTGTCCAACCCCTGTATATATCTCTATATATAGATATATAGAGATATATAGATAGATATATGTATGTGTGTTTATTTTACTGTTTGTTATTTTTTTTCTTTCTTTTTTTACATAGGTTACCAAGAAACTGGCCGGTGCAGCTGCCAACACAGTTGGGTGGTGCAACGAGCACGGCCAGGTTCCGGTGTGGGTCCTGACAGCAGCAGAGGGCCGTGGACTGTGGCCCATGGCGGCAGGTCATATGAGGCGCTACAGGGAGGCAGGAGTGGCACCTCCTGCCATAATGTATGTGGACCGGGCCTGCTGCAGCCCACAGTCACAGGTCAGGGCCATGTTGGCTGAGTGGAAGGAGCTTGAGCTGCGCCTGGACATCTGGCTCCTCATGAGGTGTTTTGCAGCAGGAGTCATCAGGAGGCTCATCAGCTCTACGGAATATTCATGGCTCCACTCTCCAGGTGAAGTCTTCATCTTGTTTGTAGATTTATTAACTAATAATTTTCATCTTCATTTCAAATTGCTGCCAAAGGAACAGTTCTGCACTATTTTCATGTGTGCAAAACTCCATGTAGGAGAGAATTTCATTAAAGTCAAAGGATGTAACGAATAAATGTTAGGTTGGTTAGATTAAATTAGTCAATATTAGACTGAATTGGCCAAATTAGCATTTTTGTGGACTAAAGTAAGGGTAGAACTAAAACAACTACAACTAAAAACAAGTTGTTCTTCGTCTAAGTCTAACAGAGAACATGAACTCTGTCCAGGAGCGTCTCTGAGCTGATCCGGCTGATCTTGCTGCTCTTAGGCTGGCCAAGCAGGGGCAGCTTCTGGCCCAGGGAGTTGGTCCAGTGTCTGAGAAGGCCCTGGACCAGATGATCACCAGGAGGGAGTTGGCTCTTCACTGCCGCAAGAGGACGAGAGGAGCAGAGGAGACCGCCAGGAGGATCAAGGCCCTGATTGATGAGATGGACAGTGAGAAGGGGAGGGAGACTCTGGGAGGACCACTGGTGGACCCCAGTGCTGCAGGGGGCAAATCCTTAGAGCAGTGGCTGGCAGAACAGCGGCAGCTGAAGAAACCGGGAAACCCACCCTAATAATAATGATGATGATAATGATGATGATGATGATGATGATGATGATGATAATGATGATGATGATGATGATGATGATGATGATGATGATAATGATGATGATGATAATGATGATGATGATGATGATAATAATAATGATGACACTAAAAATACACATTATTATTATTATTATTATTATTATTAACAATACAGATAAACACCATTAAAATCAATCAAAATATATACCAACAAAATCAATAACATGTAAATAACTGTATATATATATATATATATATATATATATGTATATATATATATATATATGTACATATATATATATATATGTGTGTGTGTGTGTGTATATGTAAGTTACCTTTTAAGCTACCTTTTATATATTTGTATTCTGCTGTGTTTTTTAATTTATATTACTGAATACTGTTATTATATTATCTCTATATTATAATACTATTTATATTATATTGTTTATAAATGGAAGTGTGTTGTGTCTTGCACTTTGTTTTGTGAATAAATGCTGTTCACAGATTCTGATTAGTTGTGTTGCTTTTAATTGCCTTTCACTGTAGTGTGAAATGTTTATTTATTTATTCCAGAATAAAACCCCACATGGAGTCAGAGAGCTAACTGACCTAGCCACCCAGCTAGCAGGCGGACAGCAGCCGGGAAACAAGCTGGACAAAGAAGGAGGACGAACTCCGTGAAAAAGAGAATAAAAGAGGATAAAAACCAGCAGAAAGGGGAGGACTGCGTCTACCAGCAAGTCTGCAGCTGACAGGAACTGCAGGAGATTCAGACCAGGCTTTAAACCTTATTTAAATGCTACTGGTGCCTTAGAGGTTTACAATAACTTTTCATGTGTGGATCAAGCAGACAAGCTGAAGCTGGATAAAATAATGATAATTAAACAATAATAAAATTTGAAAGTTATTGTATTCCCAAAAGAAACATGACCTATGAGAGGCACAGATTGTTCACCTGCATTCAGAGGCCAGGTGAAACGGTGGGTCAGTGTGTCACAGAGGAATAGGAGTAAAACCTGTGAAAGTGGTGCATTAAATGACTCTTCAATAAAAGAGAGGCTGTGTGGGATTCCTGGTAATGGTCTGAGGGAGAGACTTTTAAGGAAAGGCAATAGTTCTGTGCAGGGCGGCAGAGACTGTGAAAAGACCAGCAAAAGAAGTGTTCAGTGAAAGCAGCCGCGTGAATGCTGTAAAACAACCAGAGTAATGAAAAAGAACTGAGGAGAAATGGGGATCCAGACAAACAGACAGATGGAAAAGGAAAGACGTGGTCGATGTGACAACATCCTCCAAAAAGGTGCCCAGCTTCTGGAGAATCACTATGCCCTACTAACTATTCTGGCACTGACAGCTTGCACAAGGCTAAACTTTGCCAAAAGAGTGTTTGTTGTGGACAGTGCAAAACAAACATTTTATGATGAACTAATGAGCGAATATGAGGCTTTATTCTGGGGTTTGGGATGTCTACAAGGAGAGCGTACCATCAGCGTGGATACAAGCGTCCCTGCAGTCATCCATCCATGCAGAAAGGTGCTGTGTGCTCTTCAAAAGCCGTTGAAAGAGGAGCTGGACAATTGTGATTTATTCAAGAAGCCGCAGTAGATAAAAGACAACAGACAGCACCGGCCTGTCTAAGTTGGAGCCAGACAGGCCAGCAGTGATGATTGCACACAGACAGATTATTAATGCTGACCAGTGACCAGCACCCCCACAGGGAGGCTGAAGGTTCTGGCTCTTTTTCATTAACCGTTTCTATGAACACTCAGGAACGTTTCCTCTTTCTTATCAACCAAACATTTAACCAGTAGCTACTGTCCCTCCTTATCTGCTGTTTGAGGTGTGAACTTAAAGTTCTGCTTTTTGTCGAAGCATCAATAATCTGTGTTTCTAAACCCTATTTTTCTAGGTTTTTACACTCTTAGAACTTAGAAAGGTATGCGTAGATATACACACATACAATACTGCTCAAAGGTAAGTAAGACAAGCCCCATTTTATTCAATAAAACCATCAGAGGTATGGTTTAGACATTGTGAATGTGATATTCTGTAATGATGGAGCGGCTGGACAGCCAGCAGATCTCCAGCCTGCTGGGAGCAGCTGAACGGTGCAAGAAGCCGACCTGTGGCAGGAGCTCCAGGAAGCGCAGGGGGACCTTTGCTCAGTTTACCCAGAGCGATGCGACTGAGAGGAAGAGGAGACGCTCCCAGAGACTCCTATAGGAAGAATGTAGCCACTTTTACTAAATGAATCTCGTTAACCAGCTGGTTGTTAAACTGCAGCAAGCTAACTGTGCAGGACGGCTTTAAATGGCTCTAATTCAGTTCACCGCAGTTTTAAATGTCCTCAGAGTTTAGAATGTCTCATTTTCTGTGACGTCTGAGCTCCAAATGAATCCCAGGTAGACTGAATGTGTCGGAGTGGAGGCTCCACCTGACAGAGGCACAGGAGACTTTCTACCTGTTGCTGGGTCCTTTTAATTCAGTTACTAAACGCCTAGAAACACGTTCAGCTTTGGTTCTGTGAGACTGAAACGGTTCATTTAGTTTGATTTATAGATATTTCTACTGACCATCCATCAGAGACGGCAGCATAAATGGAGATATTACAGTAATTCTTTCATATTTCTCAGCTAAACACACAAGGCTGACTCCATGACCTGCTGATGTTACACAGGATCGCCATGGCAACAAGACGCCATTTTCTGTCCTGCACAGTAAGAGCTGAATGTTTGACCGCTTTAACACCATGACGTCACAAAGTTGCTATTTACTGTGTTTGATTACGGTTTGTCTAAAGCTGCTTGTTTTCCTCTGCTCTGACATGAAGGGAGCGCTTCTTGACGTGAAGGGAGCGCTTCCTGACGTGAAGGGAGCGCTCCCTGACGTGAAGGGAGCGCTTCCTGACGTGAAGGGAGCGCTTCCTGACGTGAAGGGAGCGCCTCCTGACGTGAAGGGAGCGCCTCCTGACGTGAAGGGAGCGCCTCCTGACGTGAAGGGAGCGCTTCCTGACGTGAAGGGAGCGCTTCCTGACGTGAAGGGAGCGCTCCCTGACGTGAAGGGAGCGCCTCCTGACGTGAAGGGAGCGCTTCCTGACGTGAAGGGAGCGCTTCCTGACGTGAAGGGAGCACTTCCTGACGTGAAGAGAGCGTTTCCTGACATGAAGGGAGCGCTTCCTGACATGAAGGGAGCGCTTCCTGACATGAAGGGAGCGCTTCGTGACATGAAGGGAGCGCTTCCTGACAGCCCTGCTTCTCTCCAGAGCCTCCGTGGCGTCTGAGCGCTCCCTGAAGGACGCAGCGGACCTCGCTGGGAAGAGCTGCTCAGTTTTCTGGACCAGACCGAAGGCTTCAGGTGACGTTCAACATGTTGTCAGCATCTTTCAGCCTTTGTTTGCTGATGCTGGGTGTTGGACGTATATGTTGCTGTGGCCACTCCAAAAGCCGCCACATGGCTAGACGTGGACCGCCCTGTCAGTGGTGACGGTACCATAATAACTCCTCTGGAAGCTGCTTTCTCAGTGATTTCCAGGATGACCGGCTGGTAATCTGGCCAATGAATGAACTGGTGAGCTTCCATCTTGTTGTTCTTCCTGCCGACATAAAAACTCCTGCAGGTGCTGCTGAAGGTGAGCTGGAGCAGGACCAAGCAAGAGGACAACGTCCAATTCAATTCAATTCAATTTTATTTATATAGCACCAATTCATGAAACATGTCATCTCAAGGCACTTTACAAAGTCAAGTTCAATCAGATTATACAGATTGGTCAAAAATGTTCCTATATAAGGAAACCAGTCGATTGCTTCAAAGTCCCAACAAGCAGCATTCACTCCTGGAGAAGCGTAGAGCTACAGGGAGAGTCGTCTGCATTGTACATGGCTTTGCAGCAATCCCTCATACTGAGCAAGCATGAAGCGACAGTGGGAAGAAAAACTCCCCATTAACGGGAAGGAAAACCTCCAGCAGAACCAGAACCAGGCTCAGTATGAACGGTCATCTGCCTCGACCGACTGGGGGTTACAGAAGACAGAGCAGAGACACAACAAGAGAGACAAACAAGCACAGAAGCACACATTGATCCAGTAATCTGTTCTACATTAGATGGTAATAGCGGGTGAGCCGTCTTCTTTGGATGATGTCACATTTAACAGAACGTCAGACCAGGTGTACCTACTATGAAGAAAAAAGAGAGAGAACAGAAAGTTAAAAGCTGAAATGACAACACGTAATGCATAATTGAAGAACAGTAGAACTCTAAAGAGTGAGAAAATTCTTCTGTCTTGTCAGAATTTAAGTGCAGGAAATTTAAAGTCATCCAGCTTTTGATGTCATCAAGACATGACTGCAGTCGAAGTAATTGATTGGATTCATCAGGATTTATGGATAAATATAGCTGAGTGTCATCAGCATAACAGTGGAAATTAATCCCATCCTGTCTGATAATTTTGCCGATCGGAAGCATATATATAGTAAAGAGAATTGGTCCAAGGACTGAACCCTGTGGTACTCCACAGGTGACCCTAGAGTTTGAGGAAGATTTATTATTAACATGAACAAACTGGAATCTGTCCGACAGATAAGATTTAAACCAGCCTAATGCTTTCCCCTTAATCCCTACAGTATGTTCAAGTCTTTGTAGGAGAATATTGTGATCAACTGTATCAAATGCAGCACTGAGATCTAACAGGACAAGTACAGACACAAGTCCGTTATCTGAGGCCATGAGAATATCATTAGTGACCTTCACCAGAGCTGTTTCAGTGCTATGATGAGCTCTGAAGCCTGACTGAAACTCCTCAAGTAGGTCATTACTTTGTAAATGTTCACAAAGTTGATTAGCAACTACTTTCTCAAGAATTTTAGATAAGAAAAGGAGATTAGATATAGGTCTGTAGTTTACTAGCTCATCTTGATCAAGAGAAGGTTTCTTAAGTAAAGGTTTAATAACAGTTACTTTAAAAGCCTGTGGTACATATCCATTTACTAAGGATAGATTAATCATGTCTAAAATAGGACCACTGATCAAAGGGAATACCTCCTTAAACAACTTGGTTGGGATTGGGTCTAACATACAGGTAGAAGGTTTAGATGAAGCTAATATTTTAGATAGCTCAGAAAGCTCTACTGCTTCTAAACAGTTCAGACACTGTGCAGGTTCTAAAGATTCCTCCGATGCTGCCTCACTTACTGAGGACGAGGTAATCATGTTTGGGAGGATGCTAATTGTTTTATTTTTAATGGAATCAATTTTATTTATGAAGAATCCCATAAAATCATTACTGCTAAGAGCTAAGGGAATGGATGGATCAACAGAGCTGTGACTCTGAGTAAGTTTGGCAACTGTACTGAAGAGAAATCTAGGATTATTTTTATTCTCCTCAATTAATGATGAAAGATATGCTGCTCTAACTCTGCGAAGGGTCTTGTTATACAACAATAGACTGTCCCTCCAGATTAGGTAGGATTCCTCTTGGTGTGTAGAGCGCCATTTTCTCTCCAATTTCCTAACATTGTGCTTCAAGGAACGCAGCTCTGAATTAAACCAGGGAGCCAGCTTCCTGTGAATAATCACCTTCTTTTTCAAGGGAGCTACATTATCTAATGCAGAACGCAATGAGGAAGTCACACTGTTAGCAAATGTATCTATTTGTGAATGGGAAGAAACAGCATTGCTGCCATCTGCAGGGTATTTCTGCAATACTGACGATATTAAAACGGGGGACAGACTCTTTAAAGTTTAATGCAGCATTATCCGATAAAGATCTACTGTAATGGAACCCTCTTTTGGGGGTGGAGAACTCAGTTAGATTAAACTCAAATGTTATTAAAAAATGATCAGATAGGACAGGGTTGTGAGGAAATACTGTTAATTCTTCACAATCAATGCCATATGTTAGCACAAGGTCTAAAGTATGGAGCCAAGAGTGCATCAGTTTATGCACATTTTGAACAAAACCAATTGAATCTAGGATAGTTTTAAAGGCTACACTAAGGTTATCACATTCAGTGTCAACATGAATGTTAAAATCACCCACTATAATAACCTTGTCAGTGTTTAACACCAAATCAGATAAGAAGTCTGACAACTGATCCAGAAACTGAGAGTAAGGGCCTGGTGGACGATACAAAACAATAAACAGAAGAGGTTTTATTGCTTTGCAATTTGAATAATTCAGAGAACAACTGAAAGCTTTAAAGCTGGTAAGATTACTCCTGTTTGGTTTGCTTTACATGTAAAACGTTATTATAAACCATTGTAGACATTTTACATTGATCAATGTACTGCATAAACACTATTTCTTTTAATCAAATATGATCTGTAGCCCCAATGTCTTCTCCAATGTGTGGGGAATAACGTTTTCACTAATATTTAGAGGTCCTGTCGCTCCTAAGAAATACTTTAATAAAATGCAGTCAGTGAAGTAATCAGAGCACATTAGTGGTCAACAAAGAGAAATTAGTTCTCTGACTGACAGCTCTGAGGCTCCTTGAACCACGTGACTACCGGGTTTGTCGTAACTCTCTCCATAGACATATAAACGTAGACGCCTCATTGGGTGCAGGTTTGTACGTCAACCTCACCGCCATATTGTATGTGGCGGAAAGTATTGAACGTCTATGTTCCCTGTGTATATGTTTAAAGTATTCAGATAGAAAGATATAGATGGAGTTTATATATATACTTGTAAAAAAATATATTCAATTTCAATTCAATTTTATTTATATAGCGCCAAATCATGAAACATGTCATCTCAAGGCACTTTACAAAATCAAGTTCAATCATATTATACAGGTTGGGTCAGATTATACAGATTGGTCAAAATGTCCTATATAAGGAAACCAGTTGATTGCATCAAAGTCCCGACAAGCAGCATTCACTCCTGGGGAACCGTAGAGCCACAGGGAGAGTCGTCTGCATTGTACATGGCTTTGCTGCAATCCCTCATACTGAGCAAGCATGAAGCGACAGTGGGAAGAAAAACCACCCATTAACGGGAAAAAAAAAACCTCCGGCAGAACCGGGCTCAGTATGAACGGTCATCTGCCTCGACCGACTGGGGTTACAGAAGACAGAGCAGAGACACAACAAGAGAGACAAAAAGCACAGAAGCACACATTGATCTAGTAATCTGTTCTACATTAGATGGTAGTAACGGGTGAGCCGTCTTCTCTGGATGATGTCAAAGTTAACAGAACGCCAGACCAGGTGTACCTACTATGAAGAAAAAGAGAGAGAGCAAAAGGTTAAAAGCTGAAATGACGACAGTCATTTCAATGTAATACAATGCAAAACTGGAGAACCGTAGAATGAAGAACAGTAGAAATCAGTAGAGTGAGAAAATTAGACCCTGATGTCCTCCAGCAGCCTAGGCCTATCACAGCACAACTATAGAGATAGCTCAGGGTAACATGAGCCACTCTAACTATAAGCTTTGTCAAAAAGGAAGGTTTTAAGATTAGTCATAAAAGTAGACAGGGTGTCTGCCTCACGGACCAAAACTGGGAGTTGGTTCCACAGGAGAGGAGCCTGATAGCTAAAGGATCTGCCTCCCATTCTACTTTTAGAGACTCTAGGAACCACCAGCAGACCTGCAGTCTGAGAGCGAAGTGCTCTGTTAGGAACATACGGAGTAATCAGAGCTCTGATATATGATGGAGCTTGGTTATTAAGGGCTTTATACGTTAGAAGAAGAATTTTAAATTCTATTCTTGATTTAACAGGAAGCCAATGAAGGGAAGCTAAAATTGGAGAAATATGATCCCTCTTGTTGATTTTCATCAGAACTCTTGCTGCAGCATTTTGGATCAGCTGAAGACTTCGAACTGCATTTTGTGGACTTCCTGATAGTAAAGAATTACAATAGTCCAGCCTTGAAGTAACAAATGCATGGACTAGTTTTTCAGCATCACCCCTGGAGAGAATGTTTCTAATTTTGGCGATATTCCGGAGATGAAAAAAGGAAACTCTGGAAACCTGTTTAATATGGGATTTAAATGACATGTCTTGGTCGAAAACAACACCAAGGTTTTTAACTTTATTACCAGAGGCCAAGTTAATGTCATCCAGATTAAGTGATTGATTAAGAAGTTTATTTTTTGAGGACTCTGGCCCAAAGATTACAACTTCTGTCTTGTCAGAATTTAAGTGCAGGAAATTTAAAGTCATCCAGCTTTTGATGCCATCAAGACATGACTGCAGTCGAAGTAACTGATTGGATTCATCAGGATTTATGGATAAATATAGCTGAGTGTCATCAGCATAACAGTGGAAATTAATCCCATGCTGTCTGATAATTTTGCCAACCGGAAGCATATATATAGTAAATAGAATATAGAGATTAATGGATAGAGATTGGCAGCCAGATTGGCTTTTGATCGATGTGCATATATAGATTTTGAAGTATTCTAAATAAATAGGTGTGTTTATATATATATATATATACATATATATATATATATATATATATATATATATATATATATATTTGTCCAGATTATAGATGTATGTATATATATATGAGAGAAATATATATATATATATATATATATATATATATATATATATATATATATATATATATATATATATATATATGTGTGTGTGTATGTGTTATGACTATAAGAAATCAATTGGTCAAATCTAAACATTGTGGTCTTCATTATTTCATAAAACCATGTGAACCTTTTAAGATCCGGTATAGACACAGATTAGGAACAGACTTTTGGGGGAGTATTAAAGAGATAAAATTACTAAAATGAGAAAAAAGTCATAGGAGAATAAAGTAATAAAAGACAAAAGTGGTAATATTATGAGAAAAATATAATTTATGACAATTAAGGGGGGACATTTCCAGAATAGTCACAGTTTGCAGAACTATTTCAGTCCTGGAGTAATAGGGCCAGTTTAGATTCTTATAATTATTTTTATTCTTTACGAGAATTGTCATGATTTTGTCTTGGATGAACCCGGACACAGCACACACACACACAGAGCTGGTTTCCAGAGTTTATTGAGACAGCAGGTTGTGGATGATGAAGCCAGAGTCATTTTACCAGACGGAGTTGTTGAGGTGCAGGAACTGGCAGACAGGAACAGGAAGACTGCAGACGAACCAGTAACCATGGACAAACTGAGGTGAGTTTATATAGTGGTGTGAGCAGGTGGAATGAGTCCATGGTGATTGCAGCCTGACAGGTGCTCCTAATCAGGGCTGCACTGGAGACGGAGCGAGAAATGTTCAGGATGACAAGAATAAAGTCAGGATAATGAAGCCAAAGGGATACGAAAATAAACTCGTAATATTACAAAAATAAAAATATCACACATATAAAGTATATTCTGAGATTAAAGTTCCTCTGATACTGTTTAACTGTTTGAGTCTAACTGCAGATTTGCCACATTCAACATGCTCTGAAGCATCCGCAGCATAGCTAGACCCCGCCCGACGTGGCGTCTACGTATATAATGTCTATGGGTAGAACACCAAAGGTCTGCAAGGCTGTAGTTGCTGCAAATTGAGGAAATATTTGATGAAAGCAAAGCTTGAAGAACAAAATATTATTTCAAGTAAAACAAAAATGTCTTGATATTTTCTATTCATTCTGAAACTCAATGATTAAAAGAATGCGAGTTATCATGTAAATGTTTAGAATGACCCCAAACCTTTGGCGTATATTGTTCATATTCAATTCATCAGAATGTTATTGTCATATTTATGTAAATGTGACTCTGTGGAACGCAAGGAAAACAGGCCTGCACCTAGACCACGGAGTATGACAGTTATCAAAAGGTTACCCCAATTAACTAAGGCAAACACGTTATATGGATTAATTATGTTTTAAAGTAATGCAATGATGTTTTAAAGGCTTTTTTCCTCTTAATGTTGATGGGTTTTTATTTTGCATACATATAATGAAAATATTACATTAAAGATTAGAATATCAAACCAATAGAAATATACATATTTAATAAAGAAAAGTATATTCAATACATTCCAGGTGGTTATTTTCAAAATGTACTTTTTATTTGACAAATGAGCCTCATTAGAACCCATATTCCAATTTGTTGAATATGACTGAATTTATGCGCGCACGCACATTACATTATATTTCAAACACTATTATAAGTATAATGTAATAAAATTAAATAGAAAATAAAACACTAATAAAATACACAGTAAATATTAAAAGAGAACATTAGAATTAGTCAATGGTACAGTATAAGGTAATTTAATAATGAGTTAGAGACAAAAACAGCGTCAAGGAGAAGATTAGAGAAAATATTTGATAATAATATCTCCTGGACATGCTGTATTTCACTTGCTTACGTCACTTTCTGAGTCACATGATGCATCGCCATCATTATTATGAACGTCATCGCCTCCTACTACAGTGACCCCCCCCCCCCTTTGTGTTTTTGCCTTAATCCGAAAAATATTAAAATATTAAAACACATAAATGAGGTAAAATAGTTGATTTGCTTCCTCTCTCCATCTTGTTTGTTGTTAATTCTCTGATCGTAAATAAAGACCAACTGACGTAAAACACGCCCCCCCCCCCTCCTCCTCCTCCTCCTCCTCCTCCTCCTCCTCCTCCTCCTCTCTCCAAGCCTTCATCTCTCCTCTCCAGGCAGCAGGATGAACGTCGTAAATCAGGTACAGACTTTAGCATCCTTCTCTTTTTTGGGCTCGGTCTGTCCGGTTCGGGCTCGGTTCGGCCCGGTGGTGGTGTCCTGGGAACACCCTTTGCGCGGGTGCGGATGGCTGAGCTGCGGCCGCCACGGAGCGGGTCCAGCTGGTGTTCGGGTGTTTCTGTGTTGGCCTGGTTCTGCTTCTATTCCAGAACCAGGATCCGCGCAGGAAAATCCTCTGAAAGACCTTTTTCTGCAGGAATGACGTGAGATCACGGCGCGCGCGCGCGGCGGTGCGCGTGCGTGGCTGTAAAATGGCAGCTGGGGAGGAAGAGGAGGAACCTTCCTCTGTGATGCAGCATCAGCACCACTCGGTGCTCCATCCGAATCTCTGGGTTCTGGCAGAGCGGCCCAGTGACTGGGGGTGGACCGGGTTCCTCCACAGCTGCCACAGATGTCTCCAGTCAGCTCCCTTCAGGAACCGGGGTTCTGCAGAACCCAACCCAGTTCCCTTTGGGAACCAAGTCCGTTTTCTGAAGGCACAGTTTGTTCTGATTCAGAAGGAGCAGGGCAGCAGAACCCCGGAGGTTCTTTGATTCGCTTCTCCGGCTCCGACGCAGTAACAGGAGAATTTGGTGGAAGATTTCCATAAAAACAGGAGTTGCAGTGATGAAGCTGGTTGGACCTCCATCTGAGCCAGGCTTTACATCAGAACCATCATCCAAAGTTTAAACGGCTCACAGGACGTTTGGCTCCCCTGACCCAGTTATGGTTGCATGTCACTCCCATTAGAGTTCAGCTCTGAATGGTTCTGTGTAAACTGGACCTGAAGGTTCTGTTTAACCTGCAGACCCTTGGTCTACATTTGAGGCCTCCAGAAGGTTCTGATGCTCACAGGTTGAAGATGTTCAGGATGGGACTTTTTCTGTGTTTGGAGGGAATCACCACAGCAACCCATATTGTCTGAGCCTCGGGTTCTGACCCGTCTCATCAGCCTCAGCCAGGGAGAACCGAGGTGTGACGGGTCTTCATGCAGCTGCTGCGTTCTCAGGGTTCCTGACCCGGTAAACACGCCCTGCTTCCAGCTGCTCTCACCAAGCGGCAGCAGCTTCACTACAGCGACGACAGCAGCTGTCAGCTCTCACCTGGACAGGTAAGCTAACAGCTCACCTGAGCAGCTGCTCCGTCTGGAGGCTGGAGGGGAGCGGCTCTCCTGTTCCCACAGGGATGGAGGAACTGCTGCTGCTTCTGGGTCAGAATCTTCAGGGAAGACACACTTTGATCTGATTTATTTTTTATTATTTATCATCTTTTTCTTTTTACCATTCTCTCGTTTTTGGTATTATTTTTTCTTTTATTTCAGGTTCTGTTTTTTTGCAGAATTTCATTTCTTCTGTGTGAGCTGAGCACCACTAGGTGGCGATAATGAGCAGTGTTCACCAGCCTTTAACAACCCCCAGAAGAAGAATTAATGTCTAAGGTTGAATTCATAACAAATGGAGGATGAAGACGAGCTTCCAGGTCTTCATCGTCTGCCCTGTCCAGAATAATCTGGATAATAATCTGGATCATGCGAGCCGACCTGTACTGGGTCTGAACAAAGACAGTAAATAAAAAACACCTTTTAGGTTTCCTTGTAGTGCAGCTTTGTGGCTATTTAAATGTAAAATTAATCTAAAAAGAATCTGCAACAGTTTACAGGACAAAAGCTCCCAAAAGTCAAAGATCCTTCAAAACATGTGCAGCATGTATCATTTTCAAAAGTCAAAGGAATTCATCCTGGTACAGGTAAGCTGTGGTCACCTGTACGTTAGTGACAGGCGCTCGCTTTCACTTCTTGTTCATGGAGCAACATGAGGGAAAGATTTTCACCGAGCCTCCAGTCGGCCAATGGGCTCCTGTCGGTGGGAACCTCAGGACTGAAGGGCTGTTGCTCCTGATCAAGGTTCTCCTCCAGGATTTCATTATGCACTCCAAGTCGTAGAGGACTTGGAGTGCATAATGAATAGGCGACGAATAGGCAAGCTATGAATGCTTAAAACCTGCTACTACCATCTAATGTAGAACAGATTACTGGATCAATGTGAGCTTCTGTGCTTTTTTGTCTCTCTTGTTGTGTCTCTGCTCTGTCTTCTGTAACCCCCAGTGGGTCGAGGCAGATGACCGTTCATACTGAGCCTGGTTCTGGTTCTGCTGGAGGTTTTTCCTCCCTGTTAATGGGGAGTTTTTCTTTCCACTGTCGCTTCATGCTTGCTCAGTATGAGGGATTGCTGCAAAGCCATGGACAATGCAGACGACTCTCCCTGTAGCTCTACGCTTCTCCAGGAGTGAATGCTGTTTGTCGGGACTTTGATGCAATCAACTGGTTCCCTTATATAAGAACATTTATGACCAATCTGTATAATCGGATTGATTTGACTTTGTAAAGTGCCTTGAGATGACGTTTCATGAATTTGCGCTATATAAATAAAATTGAATTGAATTGAATTGGTTCAACATCACCTTAAACTCTGCTGATGAATTAGCACCAGTGTGAGACCCTGACATGACTTTAGTGTAAAATTACTTGATGACGTCTGAACTGTTCGTCTGTGCAATGCACACTAAGACTCAACATGGACTTTTAGCTTACTTCAGTCCAGATGTCTGAGGTAAAGCTGAGTGTCTTTTTCACATGTCCTGTGCAGCACTAAGAAATGTCTTAATGCCAAAGAGACCAACAGGTTTAACTTTCACCAGTGGAGCATCACTGCTTTCTCCCTCCATAGAGCTCTGCTTGATTTATATATGCAAGAAGCTTTATTAGATTTTATTCTACCTGTTTCTGTGTTCAATGGACACAGAAACAGGTAGAAGAGGAAAAAGGAGAGAAACAGACAAAATGCTAAAAGGGAGAAAAGGAGAAAGAGGAGAGGAAAGAGAGAGAGTGATATAACATCCTCTGAGTCTGCTACACCTGCTAAGAGAGATAAATAACAGCAGAACCAGCTGATAAAGGTTGCTCTGGGGGCCTCAGAGCAACGGGGCCTAAGATGGACTAACACAAGCATAGCAGCCCCCCCCCCCCCCCCCCCCCCCCAGGGCAGAGCAGAAGAGAGCCCCAGGAACCCCCCCCCCCCCCCCCCGGTGGGTCCCTGATAGGGCCACGGAGCCCAACGGAGTGCCCAGCCCGGACATCGAGGACCACCAACGCACCAGCAGGTCAAGGCACCAGCCAACGGAGGAGAACCGGACCCACACTTAGTGGAGACCTGGTTCTGGTACTGACTCAACCGGGTCACACTGGTTGTGCTTCCATGCTTAGCTAGATTTGGTTTGGATTGCCAGGACTTTTTCAGTCAGTCTCAAATTCAGTTCTGGTCCTCTGGTCGTATTCTGCCCACAGGTGAGGTCAGGTGACCTAAGCTCCTCCCACTTTCAGCCGGCTCATGGACCTGCTGTCCGAAAACGAGCTGAGCCGCTGCATCTGTCGTGGTGCTGGTGATTAACTGCTGTGTGTCTGATTTATTCCTGTAGCTCGTGGCCCAGGGTCAGTTCAGGGTCCTGAAGGTTCCTCTGGGCTTCATCAAGGTCTTGGAATGGGTGAGTTCTCTAGAACATACACAGGTTCTGCTTCCCCAGGTGAGATGATCAGGTTTCTATCTGACGGGATGTTTAACGTCTACAACATGCTAACACTCTGTGAGTTCCTGCTTCAACTCTGAAACTCCGTGAAGTCTTGATCCACTTGGTTCCTGGCGGGTTTCTGCATCAGTGTAAATCAGGCCAGAGAAGTTCCACTCTATCAAAGATGAGAATCAGAGTTTAGGAAAGATTGTAAAGATTTTTCTGATATTTTACTGTGCCTTTTTCTTCAGAACCCTCAAATGTGTCTCTGGGCCTGGCTGGTTCTGTTCAGACAGTTCTGACCTGTTCTGAGTTTAGCTGCTTCCTCTGAAGGTTAAACGTCATGTTTCATTTGTTCTCCTACTTTGGAGAACTTATTTGCCACACCTGCTCTGGGTTTAAGCCCCGCCCTCCCAGGTTCAGCATACCAGCAAACAGAACCATTGAAGGTGAAGGTTGTGGGTTAGATTTCTCTCTGCCCTGCAGCATATCGTCCCAGACTGTCTCCCCGTTCAACTAAAACACTGAAATAAGCGCCAGTGAAGTTCATGTTTGAACTCTGAGCTCTGATTGAATCTGACTTTGTGAAGAGCCTTGAGATGAAGTGTTGTGAATTGGAGCTATACATCCACGTCTATCCCTGCTGGGGTCCTGAGGGGTGCTGGTGCCTATCTCCAGGGTTCAATGGGCGAGAGGCGTTGTTCACCCTGGACAGGTCACCAGTCTATCACAAATAACCATTCACACACCTAAGGAGAATTTAGAGAGGCCAGTTAACCTAACAGTCATGTTTTTGGACTGTAGAAGGAAGCTGGAGTACCTGGAGAGAACCCACGCATGCACAGGGAGAACATGCAGACTCCATGCAGAAAGACCCAGGGGTGTACTTAAACCCAGGACCTTCTTGCTGCAAGGCAGCAGCGCTACCCAGTGCTCCACTGCCCAGCCCCAGCATTATAGATATAAAATTAAATTAAATCAAATGTTTCAAAGCTCATGATGAAGCAACCCTTCATCACCTGGAGAGTCCCCTGAAACTCCTCACCTAAACAAACTTCACCGCTCTGGTCTTCCTCCCTTTAATCGTGTCTCCACGGCTCATCTTCCCAGCTCCATGACTATCTTCTCCATCTCCCTCCAGTTCTTCGCCATCTTCGCCTTCTCCACCTGTGGCAGTTATTCTGGGATGTTCAAGATGGCGGTGGAGTGTAAGAACCGGACGGAGAGCAACCTTGGAATAGAAGTGGAGTTTGAATATCCGTTCAGGTCCAAATTCTTTCCTTCTTTAATTGTCTGAGCGATTATTTCACTTCAGAACCGCTGATTAAAGTGGACCAGTCAGAACTCATCTGTCTCCATGTCTCTTCCTCTTCTTCTGTCAGACTCCACCAGGTGTACTTTGATGCTCCCAAATGTAAGGACAGAGACCTAGAGCGGATCTTCCTGGTCGGCGACTACTCTTCCTCGGCTGAGTTCTTCGTCACCATCGGAGTCTTCGCCTTCCTGTACTCCACCACGGCTCTCGGCATCTACGTCTTCTTCTACGAGAAGTACAAGGAAAACAACAAGGGCCCTCTGATTGTAAGTGCCTCATGTGACGCCCAGCTGACTCCTGGGAAATGTTGTTCTCGCTCTGAGGTCCCCTGATGTTCTGACCTTGGTGCTGTTCCAGGACCTGGGTGTGACGGGAGTGTTTGCCTTCATGTGGCTGGTGAGTTCAGCAGCTTGGGCCAAAGGTCTGTCCGACGTGAAGACGGCGACAGACCCAGACGAGGTCCTCACCTTGATCTCAGCCTGTGATGAGAAAGAGAACACCTGCAAAGAAGTCCATGACCCGGTCATGTCCGGACTCAACACCTCTGTGGTAAGACTCTGAGCCAATCCCCATGATACAGGGAAGTGACTCCTGAGTCCACTCGGTCTCCTCCTTGGTCTGCTGAATGTCCTTCATGGTGTTACTAGACCAACACCAGTGTGTTTCCACCAAAAATGGGAACCTGGGTTCTCCTTTCTGTGGAGAGACCAGGGGCCAGGAGTGAGCAGCTTTCATACTGAAAGCTGGTTGTAGGCAGAATCTTGAAACTTGCGGCACCAGAAAGAATTCAGATGTATGAAACGGTGCGTAGACGTGTTACATCGGCACATCACATACAAGTTGCACGGTTATTGAAAGTAACTGCTTTCTATTTACAAAAACAAATTCATTTGCAGTCGATTGCTCCAAACACGTTTGAAATCGGCTCCAAATGTGCAAAACACAAAATTTCTGCCTGTTCAGCAACCGTTTGGAGAACCTTATGAGTCTCAGCCTGGGCGGTCATCTGTTTAAAATATTTAGTCATGATTGATTTCTTTTCCACCTCTTCAAAATCTATCCTGGATTTTTTTGTGTATTTCTAATTATCTTGTTTTGAAAGGGTCAAATACTTTTTTTTGTCTTTTCACATCAATGTTTATTATTATAGAAACTATCTTAAACAATAAGATACTCTCCGCATCATTCTGCACAAAAAAATGGTGCTGCTAGCTGAACAATGAACAATACTTTAATATACTTTTTAAATTATCCCAACAATTAGAGTTTACTATAACAACGCCTTTAAAAGGGCTGAAGATTGAGAAATTAAAATTACAAAATGGAAAAAAGACAAAAGTGGAAGACAGAACTCCACTTTACTGAAGTGAACTCTAAAAATGGCTGAGTAAACTTATTTTGTTCTCATTTTCCGTACATGAACATAAAACCTCCCAAGTTTAGAAACGACTAAATAGAGTCATATTTCAGTGTAGTTAAGTGACTTCTACTACTTTGTAGTTTGTTACTGTCAACTGAAAAAGTCTGAATGACTGCCGCACATTTCCATGCAATGTTCCTTTTTGTACATCCGGAGTTGTGCGGGAAACTTTGTGCTGCAGGGCTTTTTGTGCGTATGCACAGTTCTTTTGAAGCAAGAACATCTTAAATATTGGGAAAACACATTGAAACAAACACAGGCTAACATCGTAAAAGCCTCTGATTGCAAGTTTTTTTGTATTAACCATATATTTAAAAATAATTGCTATTTGCTCAGAAAATTGATAGTATTATAAATTACATAAGGACCGGTCCAAATGATTCCTGACAACAAAACAAATCCTAAATCTCATCATCTGCCAACAGTGACGTAGCACAGACACATCGAGGAGTCCTTAGATCAGAAACATACTGTTTCATTGAAGAAAGCTGTATATTCTAGATTTAAACTGTAAACCTCATTAAATAATCAGTATTTAAGGTAGTGATTCTCAGTGTGTGGTGAAGGCATGGCCGGGGGCGTGAGAACAGCCTTACCTCGGTTTCTTCCCCCAGCACAGGTGTAACACAGGTAAAAAGTCCATGGAGTTCATAGGTTGAGCCTTCTAAATGAGACAACAGCACCATCTGCTGTTTGGTCTGGACCTGCAGTCAGTGGTACAAATAGCAAGGGATTGTGGGTAATCCTGAGATCAATGGCTTCACTGCATTAAAAGAAGGAACAATGAAAGTTACGTTTGTTGTTGGGGTGGGGGGAGCTGAAAGTCTTTCATTCACCACTTTTTCATCAGGATTAAACAGAGAGGCTCCTCTAACCCGGGTTGTTTGATTGCAGGCATTTGGTTTCATTAATCTGGTTCTGTGGATCGGCAACCTCTGGTTCGTCTTCAAGGAGACGGGGATCATCGCTCCTTTCATGCGAGCTCCGCCTCCTCAGGCTAAACCTGCCCCTGACGCCTACGGCCAGCAGGGGGCGTACGAACAAGACCCTTATGCCAGCAACCAGGGAGGCTACCAACCCGAATACAACCAGGTGAGCCAGTGAGCAGGTAACTGCCAATACAGAAATGGGGTTCGAACATCATCAAGTCTACCGCAGAGACATGAAAGACCTTTATTCTCCAACTACAATGTCCAGGTAAACCCCAAAGACCATATCCACCTCCTACAACTACAGATCCTTTTCATCAAGGTCCCCTAGAAACAGGATCAGGACCCAGCTGCAATGCAAACACTCAGCTAGAAGGTGGAAGTGATAGAGAGATAACAGCAGGTCAGGATCCTGGGTGAGGCAGCATGTCCACAATGCAGGTCCTGCCACAACTCACTATGGTGGTTTAGTCATGGAGAATTTGAAGTCAGGTTGATAACACTCATCCAAGAACACCTCATCATACCCAGGGTAGCTGGCAGTGCTACGATTAAAGTCTAATCAGAGTTAGGCCCCAGCAGCTCCAGCAACCCACAAATTAATGTCACGCAGTGCTCAAGTATCCTTCATTGTTGCTTTTCTCTCTAGAAAATGAGCTGTTGGATCTAACTTTTTTAACTTTCTGTTCTCTCTTTTTTCTTCATAGTAGGTACACCTGGTCTGGTGTTCTGTTAACTGTGACATCATCCAGTGAAGACAGATCACCGACTACTACCATCTAATATAGAACAGATTACTAGATCAATGTGAGCTTCTGTGCTTTTTTGTCTCTCTTGTTGTGTCTCTGCTCTGTCTTCTGTAACCCCCAGTGGGTCGAGGCAGATGACCGTTCATACTGAGCCTGGTTCTGGTTCTGCTGGAAGTTTTTCCTTCCCGTTAATGGGTGGTTTTTCTTTCCACTGTCGCTTCATGCTTGCTCAGTATGAGGGATTGCTGCAAAGCCATGGACAATGCAGACGACTCTCCCTGTAGCTCTACGCTTCTCCAGGAGTGAATGCTGCTTGTCGGGACTTTGAAGCAATCAACTGGTTTCCTTATATAGGAACATTTTTGACCAATCTGTATAATATGACTGATTTTGACTTTGTAAAGTGCCTCGAGATGACATGTTTCATGAATTGGCGCTATATAAATAAAATTGAATTGAATTGAATTGGATCTCAGTGAGAATACCTGTATAATTAAAGGTCAAAATCAAAACTTGCTTTTTGGATACAAAGCTGTTTCATCGTGGCTGGGAGTGCTGGTTCTGCACTGAGGACCCCTCCACCTCCAACCTGTTGGTCCGCTAATGAAAGGTCTGACCTCTTACAGCTCTGGTTAACACAAATGGTGATCACATGGCAGCACCCCCTGCTTTTAGGCGTCTAGCCATGGTCAAGAGAGCACGCCGAAGGTCAAAGTGAGCATCAAAATGCAGAAGAAAGGGGATTTAATTTTGATAAGGACATTATTGTTGATGGTTCCTTCCAGCACAATAATGTCCCAAAATTCAGCTTACCTGGGTTCTTGAACATAACAGTGGGTTCACTAGACTACAATGGTCTCCACAGTCAGCAAATCTCAGTCCAACAGAGAACCTTTGGGATGCTGTGAAACAGGAGAGTCATGGATGTCCAGAAGATAAACGGGAAGCAGCTGTGTGATGATCTGGATCTCTCTGACTGAAAACATGATCTGTTTAGGCCATAATCTGAAGCTGGTGCTCACTCTCCTGTTTGTCTCCAGGAAGCAGAGTATGGTCAAGGCTACGTCCAGCAGGGGGCGCCCACCTCCTTCTCCAATCAGATGTGAGGGGATAGAAGCAGGTGAGTCAAGGTGTTTCAGAGCGAAGGTTGGATGTTAAACAGACTGAAGCTGAGGAGGACAGGTGAAGGAGTCAGAAAAGGAAGAATCTCTGCTCCAGGTTTCATGTTCAGCTGTAGATATATGACGATCAGCAGAGCTTCTGGCCTCATCATCTGATGCTGGTGTTTCCTTCACAGGAAGCGGCGGAGTGAACCAGCAGTGGGTCGCCTGCAACCTACCCACAATGCAACACTCCTGTCTACCTGCAGCATTACTGGGCGGGATGGGTGGGCGAGGTTTGGGATAAATGTTCACTGCAGTGAATCAGTGTGTAAATGACAAAAAAATCTAAACGAGGAACCCACAACTTGCTGAGTAGAACCCAGTTCTTCATATTCGGGTCTGTATCTGTGGACAGAATGTATGTTTGTGTTGTATAGATATCACTTTGAACAGATATATAATGGTAACTCAACCCTTTCCTCTCGCTCCCTATTGGACACCTGGATTTGTTGTTCCAATAAGCCCCGCCCCCAAAACTAGACTCTCAGCTGCCAATCATGATGCTGTTCAGACTGGGTTCAACAATCCGATTCAAGTCAAAGCCAAACTAGAGCCTGGATTAACAAAACGACGAGCTGCCCGTCCACCAGCGTCACCTCCCAGCTGTTTGTCTTGCTGCATGTAAATACCCACACAGGAAGTGATGTCATTCTGGACTTGTGGCTAAGGCAGTCTGAACGTAGACATGGTGGCATGCATGCAAACTGAATCCAAAAGGGATTCTTGTCATTGTGAGCCTGATTAATGAGCTGTGTTCAGCTTTCTATTACATTCCTCCTGAAAAAACGTCCATCTGAAGGTCCAAACCTCTATCTGAGGGTCCAAATGTCCACCTGAAGGTTCAATTACCTGTCTGAAAGACATACCTGAGTGAAAGTTCTTCATGCTTTCACTGATTTCCTTCAGCCATGGCACCGGTCCTGGGTTGTTCTCTTCTCTACAGTGAGACAGATTGATTGGTGAACTGTGATCAGGCGCCTCCTCGGGTCACATTAATCTTGAACAATGTGCTTTTACTGTTGCCAGTGACACCAAAAAATCTACAGAACAATTTCCCTCAGATAGTAAACAATAGGGTTTCAGTTTCAGCAGTGATAAAACCAATTCTTTTCCATCCGAACCATTATTCAACGTTTAAACACAGAAAGTTGGACTTTACCAGAGCCAGTTATCATTTTAGATTTTTCACAATCTCAGTTTGTTTGATAATTTCCCCCACAGTGTTCAGGTTAAAAATGGTTCTGACCCAGTGAAATATTCAGAACCTTTTGGATTTAAACTCCTTTCATATCCAGTTTCTCCATCCAATCATAGCTTTTTCTGTCTTCTTCCTGCCAGCCTGTCTCACACTGCTAGAAGCCTTCCTGTTTTCTGTCCAATCAGAGCTCAGATTGCAGAAAGACACGCCCACACTCTCATCCACTCCCAGGAAATTTCATCTCTGGAAGGTTCTGTAGAAACTGGACCTGGAGGTTCTGTTTAACCTGTTTGGATCTGCTACAGGAAACAGGCGCTGAAACATCTACATGTGAGGACACCAGAAGGTTCTGATGCTCTTGGGTGAAAAATCCTACACTTTTCCCCACAGTTACCGTTTCCTGGAGGCTTAAGTTCTTGTCTGCTGCTCTGATGAAGAGGGCTGGGTGGAGACCCCAAAAAAGGAGGGAATCACCATAAAATTAATTCCTCCTCAGGTCTGGTCCTGCTTGTTGGAGGAAGTTGGACTTGCAGGCAACAGCTGAATCCTTCAGAACCTTTTCTCAGGTTTTCCAGTGACCTGCTTAAAATTAGTTTTTAGCTGAGATCAATTGCTGAAACTTATGAACAGACCAAAAACACCTGAGTGTCTCTATGACAGGATGAATGACATAAAAATCTTAAAGCAGCAGAAAAAGCTTTTCATGCTGAGTCGTGGCACCTTATTGACATCCTCGAGTTCCTCCTGAATGGACAGTTTGGAGCTTTAACCTTCAGACGGACGCTTCTTCAGCCACCTTCACAATGCTTATCTCCCTGCTCTCAGCCAATCATAAGTCTCTCTGGAAATTCTCCTGAAAACTTTGTGATGCTTCTTCTTGGGTTGTTTTGTTGAAAGTGAAGCTGTTTTTAGCATCGGTATCTTCCTTCGCATGGTGATGTGTTTCCTTTTTTTGTTGTTCAGTAACTGAAGATCAGTGTGATTCTACTTACTGTTTTCTGTACAGGTGTGTGAGATCATTTCCTGTTGATGCTTCATCAGTCTTATACATTTTCTCCTCTTCCATGCCTTCTATGCATAATTTTATCAGTTTTTTCTTCTTCATTTCCTCCTATCTTCTCCCTTTCCTCAGTTTTTCTTCGTCATGGTTCTCCTCATGGCCTCTGTGATGTAACCTTCTGTTAGATGAAATTCTGCCCAGCATCAGCAACCATGGTGATGGTGTTGACAGTGATGTATGTTTGTGTGACTTGTTGCCATGGAGACACCCTCTCATGTTTCTTCAGTGAAAAGTTTCAATAAAGGATGAATCAATGACGGTCTCAGTGTTTATTGACTGAATGGATGAATGAATGAAGAAATTGATCAGGACCTGCAGGGGTCCAAGGTGGAGGATCCGCAACACAAACTGGTTTAATGCATGAAGCTAGATTAATTAAATTTTGTATATAGCACTAATTCACCACATGTCATCTCAAGGCTCTTTCCAAAGTCAGACTCCATCAGATCCTCCAGGTTGGTCAGAAAGTTTCCTCTCTAAGGAAACCCAGCAGGTTGCATCAAGTCTCTCCAAGCAGCATTCACTCCTCCTGAAAGAGCGTAGAGCCACAGTGGACAGTCGTCTGCATTGGCTTTGCAGCAATCCCTCATACTGAGCATGCATGAAGCGACAGTGGAGAGGAAAACTCCCCTTTAACAGGGAGGAGAACCTCCAGCAGAACCAGAACCAGGCTCAGTGTGAACGCTCATCTGCCTCGACCCACTGGGGCTTAGAGAAGACAGAGCAGAGACACAACAACAGAGACAAAAAGCACAGAAGCTCACATTGATCCAGTAATCTGTTCTACATTAGATGTTAATAGTGGTGATCTGTCTTCCCTGATGATGTCACAGTTAACAGAACGTCAGACCAGGTGTACCTACTATGAAGAAAAAAGAGAGAGAACAGAAAGTTAAAGCAGAAATGACAACACATAATGCATAATTGAAGAACAGTAGAACTCTATAGAGTGAGAGAAATAGACCCTGATGTCCTCCAGCAGCCTAAGCCTATAGCAGCATAACTATAGAGGTAGCTCAGGGTAACATGAGCCACTCTGACTATAAGCTTTGTCAAAAAGGAAAGTTTTAAGGTTAGTCTTAAAAGTAGACGGGGTGTCTGCTTCACGGACCAAAACTGGGAGTTGTTTCCACAGGAGAGGAGCCTGATAGCTAAAGGATCTGCCTCCCATTCTACTTTTAGAGACTCTAGGAACCACCAGCAGACCTGCAGTCTGAGAGCGAAGTGCTCTGTTAGTAATTGGAGACCCGACTCCGTGCTGTTGAAAAACCGGCTGATAGCCGCTCCTTTGCTAGCGCGGAGCCACAAAGAGTAACTTCACGTAGCGAACCAACAGCCGCACTCGAACAGCCAGTTAAGCAGGCCGGCTGGGTGACGGTTCGTAGTAAGCATAGCTCTAGATTTCAGCCCCCAGATCACCACCAACCCGTCTGCGTTTCTAATAAATTTTCCCCTCTGAGCGACAGTCTCGCCGAGGAGCCGACCTTAATTATTGGCAGCTCCATAATAAGAAACGTGGCACTAAAGAAACCAGGGACCATAATTAAATGCCTACCAGGGGCCAGAACGGGCGACATAGAATCCTACCTGAAACTGCTGGCTAAGGATAAGCGTAAATACTGTAAGATTGTTATTCACGCTGGCGATAATGACACCCGGTCACGCCGATCAGAGGTCACTAAAGTTGGTGTTGCTTCGGTGTGTGAGTTTGCTAAAACAATATCGGACTCTGTAATTTTCTCTGGTCCCCTGCCTGATCTGACCAGTGATGACATGTTTAGCCGCATGTCATCATTCAACCGCTGGTTGTCTAGGTGGTGTCCAGAAAACGACGTGGGCTACATTGATAACTGGCAAACTTTATGGGGATAACCTGGTCTGATCAGGAGAGACGGCATCCATCCTACTTTGGATGATGCAGCCCTTCTTTCTAGGAATCTGGCCGGATTTATTAGTTCTCCTAAATGCTGACAACCCAGGGTCCAGACCAGGAAGCAGAGCCGTAGTTTAACACACCTCTCTGCAGTTTCTGTACTGTTACCTACCCATTATCCTATTGAGACAGTGTCTTTCCCACGGCCAAAACTTAACAGATCAAAAATAGATCTAAAAGGAACAAACCATAAAAATCTAATAAAAATCCATACGGATCACTTTGAACCAAAAAATAAAAAGAATTAAATGTGGTCTATTAAATATAAGGTCTCTCCCTCCAAAGACTTTGTTAGTTAATGAATTGATTTCTGATAATCAGATTGATTTGTTTTGTCTCACAGAAACCTGGCTACAAGACGACTACGTTAGTATAAATGAGTCAACTCCCTCCAGTTATTCAAATTTCCACATTCCCAGATCTGTGGGAAGAGGAGGAGGAGTAGCAACTATCTTTCAGTCTGATTTATTAATTAGTCCCAGGCCAACTAACTACAGTTCTTTTGAACATTTAACCCTCAGTTTCCCTCAAATTGCAAAGCAATAAAACCTCTTCTGTTTGTTGTTTTGTATCGTCCACCAGGCCCTTACTCTCAGTTTTTGGATCAGTTTTCAGACTTCTTATCTGATTTAGTGATAAACACTGACAAGGTTATTATAGTGGGTGATTTTAACATCCATGTTGACACTGAATGTGATAACCTTAGTGTAGCCTTTAAAACTATCCTAGATTCAATTGGTTTTGCTCAAAATGTGCATAAACCGACGCACTCTTGGCTCCATACTTTGGACCTTGTGCTGACATATGGCATTGATTGTGAAGAATTAACAGTATTCTCTCACAACCCTGTTCTGTCTGATCATTTTTTAATAAAATTTGAGTTTAATCTAACTGAGTTCACCACCCCCAAAAGAGGGTTCCATTATAGTAGATCTTTATCGGATAATGCTGTATCAAAACTTAAAGAGTCTGTCCCCCTTTTTAATATCGTCAGTATTGCAGAAATACCCTGTAGATGGCAGCAATGCTGTTTCTTCCCATTCACAAATCGATACCTTTGCTAACAGTGTGACTTCCTCATTGCGTTCTGCATTAGACAATGTAGCCCCCCCCCCCCCAGGGCAGAGCAGAAGAGAGCCCCAGGAACCCCCCCCCCCCCCCCCCGGTGGGTCCCTGATAGGGCCACGGAGCCCAACGGAGTGCCCAGCCCGGACATCGAGGACCACCAACGCACCAGCAGGTCAAGGCACCAGCCAACGGAGGAGAACCGGACCCACACTTAGTGGAGACCTGGTTCTGGTACTGACTCAACCGGGTCACACTGGTTGTGCTTCCATGCTTAGCTAGATTTGGTTTGGATTGCCAGGACTTTTTCAGTCAGTCTCAAATTCAGTTCTGGTCCTCTGGTCGTATTCTGCCCACAGGTGAGGTCAGGTGACCTAAGCTCCTCCCACTTTCAGCCGGCTCATGGACCTGCTGTCCGAAAACGAGCTGAGCCGCTGCATCTGTCGTGGTGCTGGTGATTAACTGCTGTGTGTCTGATTTATTCCTGTAGCTCGTGGCCCAGGGTCAGTTCAGGGTCCTGAAGGTTCCTCTGGGCTTCATCAAGGTCTTGGAATGGGTGAGTTCTCTAGAACATACACAGGTTCTGCTTCCCCAGGTGAGATGATCAGGTTTCTATCTGACGGGATGTTTAACGTCTACAACATGCTAACACTCTGTGAGTTCCTGCTTCAACTCTGAAACTCCGTGAAGTCTTGATCCACTTGGTTCCTGGCGGGTTTCTGCATCAGTGTAAATCAGGCCAGAGAAGTTCCACTCTATCAAAGATGAGAATCAGAGTTTAGGAAAGATTGTAAAGATTTTTCTGATATTTTACTGTGCCTTTTTCTTCAGAACCCTCAAATGTGTCTCTGGGCCTGGCTGGTTCTGTTCAGACAGTTCTGACCTGTTCTGAGTTTAGCTGCTTCCTCTGAAGGTTAAACGTCATGTTTCATTTGTTCTCCTACTTTGGAGAACTTATTTGCCACACCTGCTCTGGGTTTAAGCCCCGCCCTCCCAGGTTCAGCATACCAGCAAACAGAACCATTGAAGGTGAAGGTTGTGGGTTAGATTTCTCTCTGCCCTGCAGCATATCGTCCCAGACTGTCTCCCCGTTCAACTAAAACACTGAAATAAGCGCCAGTGAAGTTCATGTTTGAACTCTGAGCTCTGATTGAATCTGACTTTGTGAAGAGCCTTGAGATGAAGTGTTGTGAATTGGAGCTATACATCCACGTCTATCCCTGCTGGGGTCCTGAGGGGTGCTGGTGCCTATCTCCAGGGTTCAATGGGCGAGAGGCGTTGTTCACCCTGGACAGGTCACCAGTCTATCACAAATAACCATTCACACACCTAAGGAGAATTTAGAGAGGCCAGTTAACCTAACAGTCATGTTTTTGGACTGTAGAAGGAAGCTGGAGTACCTGGAGAGAACCCACGCATGCACAGGGAGAACATGCAGACTCCATGCAGAAAGACCCAGGGGTGTACTTAAACCCAGGACCTTCTTGCTGCAAGGCAGCAGCGCTACCCAGTGCTCCACTGCCCAGCCCCAGCATTATAGATATAAAATTAAATTAAATCAAATGTTTCAAAGCTCATGATGAAGCAACCCTTCATCACCTGGAGAGTCCCCTGAAACTCCTCACCTAAACAAACTTCACCGCTCTGGTCTTCCTCCCTTTAATCGTGTCTCCACGGCTCATCTTCCCAGCTCCATGACTATCTTCTCCATCTCCCTCCAGTTCTTCGCCATCTTCGCCTTCTCCACCTGTGGCAGTTATTCTGGGATGTTCAAGATGGCGGTGGAGTGTAAGAACCGGACGGAGAGCAACCTTGGAATAGAAGTGGAGTTTGAATATCCGTTCAGGTCCAAATTCTTTCCTTCTTTAATTGTCTGAGCGATTATTTCACTTCAGAACCGCTGATTAAAGTGGACCAGTCAGAACTCATCTGTCTCCATGTCTCTTCCTCTTCTTCTGTCAGACTCCACCAGGTGTACTTTGATGCTCCCAAATGTAAGGACAGAGACCTAGAGCGGATCTTCCTGGTCGGCGACTACTCTTCCTCGGCTGAGTTCTTCGTCACCATCGGAGTCTTCGCCTTCCTGTACTCCACCACGGCTCTCGGCATCTACGTCTTCTTCTACGAGAAGTACAAGGAAAACAACAAGGGCCCTCTGATTGTAAGTGCCTCATGTGACGCCCAGCTGACTCCTGGGAAATGTTGTTCTCGCTCTGAGGTCCCCTGATGTTCTGACCTTGGTGCTGTTCCAGGACCTGGGTGTGACGGGAGTGTTTGCCTTCATGTGGCTGGTGAGTTCAGCAGCTTGGGCCAAAGGTCTGTCCGACGTGAAGACGGCGACAGACCCAGACGAGGTCCTCACCTTGATCTCAGCCTGTGATGAGAAAGAGAACACCTGCAAAGAAGTCCATGACCCGGTCATGTCCGGACTCAACACCTCTGTGGTAAGACTCTGAGCCAATCCCCATGATACAGGGAAGTGACTCCTGAGTCCACTCGGTCTCCTCCTTGGTCTGCTGAATGTCCTTCATGGTGTTACTAGACCAACACCAGTGTGTTTCCACCAAAAATGGGAACCTGGGTTCTCCTTTCTGTGGAGAGACCAGGGGCCAGGAGTGAGCAGCTTTCATACTGAAAGCTGGTTGTAGGCAGAATCTTGAAACTTGCGGCACCAGAAAGAATTCAGATGTATGAAACGGTGCGTAGACGTGTTACATCGGCACATCACATACAAGTTGCACGGTTATTGAAAGTAACTGCTTTCTATTTACAAAAACAAATTCATTTGCAGTCGATTGCTCCAAACACGTTTGAAATCGGCTCCAAATGTGCAAAACACAAAATTTCTGCCTGTTCAGCAACCGTTTGGAGAACCTTATGAGTCTCAGCCTGGGCGGTCATCTGTTTAAAATATTTAGTCATGATTGATTTCTTTTCCACCTCTTCAAAATCTATCCTGGATTTTTTTGTGTATTTCTAATTATCTTGTTTTGAAAGGGTCAAATACTTTTTTTTGTCTTTTCACATCAATGTTTATTATTATAGAAACTATCTTAAACAATAAGATACTCTCCGCATCATTCTGCACAAAAAAATGGTGCTGCTAGCTGAACAATGAACAATACTTTAATATACTTTTTAAATTATCCCAACAATTAGAGTTTACTATAACAACGCCTTTAAAAGGGCTGAAGATTGAGAAATTAAAATTACAAAATGGAAAAAAGACAAAAGTGGAAGACAGAACTCCACTTTACTGAAGTGAACTCTAAAAATGGCTGAGTAAACTTATTTTGTTCTCATTTTCCGTACATGAACATAAAACCTCCCAAGTTTAGAAACGACTAAATAGAGTCATATTTCAGTGTAGTTAAGTGACTTCTACTACTTTGTAGTTTGTTACTGTCAACTGAAAAAGTCTGAATGACTGCCGCACATTTCCATGCAATGTTCCTTTTTGTACATCCGGAGTTGTGCGGGAAACTTTGTGCTGCAGGGCTTTTTGTGCGTATGCACAGTTCTTTTGAAGCAAGAACATCTTAAATATTGGGAAAACACATTGAAACAAACACAGGCTAACATCGTAAAAGCCTCTGATTGCAAGTTTTTTTGTATTAACCATATATTTAAAAATAATTGCTATTTGCTCAGAAAATTGATAGTATTATAAATTACATAAGGACCGGTCCAAATGATTCCTGACAACAAAACAAATCCTAAATCTCATCATCTGCCAACAGTGACGTAGCACAGACACATCGAGGAGTCCTTAGATCAGAAACATACTGTTTCATTGAAGAAAGCTGTATATTCTAGATTTAAACTGTAAACCTCATTAAATAATCAGTATTTAAGGTAGTGATTCTCAGTGTGTGGTGAAGGCATGGCCGGGGGCGTGAGAACAGCCTTACCTCGGTTTCTTCCCCCAGCACAGGTGTAACACAGGTAAAAAGTCCATGGAGTTCATAGGTTGAGCCTTCTAAATGAGACAACAGCACCATCTGCTGTTTGGTCTGGACCTGCAGTCAGTGGTACAAATAGCAAGGGATTGTGGGTAATCCTGAGATCAATGGCTTCACTGCATTAAAAGAAGGAACAATGAAAGTTACGTTTGTTGTTGGGGTGGGGGGAGCTGAAAGTCTTTCATTCACCACTTTTTCATCAGGATTAAACAGAGAGGCTCCTCTAACCCGGGTTGTTTGATTGCAGGCATTTGGTTTCATTAATCTGGTTCTGTGGATCGGCAACCTCTGGTTCGTCTTCAAGGAGACGGGGATCATCGCTCCTTTCATGCGAGCTCCGCCTCCTCAGGCTAAACCTGCCCCTGACGCCTACGGCCAGCAGGGGGCGTACGAACAAGACCCTTATGCCAGCAACCAGGGAGGCTACCAACCCGAATACAACCAGGTGAGCCAGTGAGCAGGTAACTGCCAATACAGAAATGGGGTTCGAACATCATCAAGTCTACCGCAGAGACATGAAAGACCTTTATTCTCCAACTACAATGTCCAGGTAAACCCCAAAGACCATATCCACCTCCTACAACTACAGATCCTTTTCATCAAGGTCCCCTAGAAACAGGATCAGGACCCAGCTGCAATGCAAACACTCAGCTAGAAGGTGGAAGTGATAGAGAGATAACAGCAGGTCAGGATCCTGGGTGAGGCAGCATGTCCACAATGCAGGTCCTGCCACAACTCACTATGGTGGTTTAGTCATGGAGAATTTGAAGTCAGGTTGATAACACTCATCCAAGAACACCTCATCATACCCAGGGTAGCTGGCAGTGCTACGATTAAAGTCTAATCAGAGTTAGGCCCCAGCAGCTCCAGCAACCCACAAATTAATGTCACGCAGTGCTCAAGTATCCTTCATTGTTGCTTTTCTCTCTAGAAAATGAGCTGTTGGATCTAACTTTTTTAACTTTCTGTTCTCTCTTTTTTCTTCATAGTAGGTACACCTGGTCTGGTGTTCTGTTAACTGTGACATCATCCAGTGAAGACAGATCACCGACTACTACCATCTAATATAGAACAGATTACTAGATCAATGTGAGCTTCTGTGCTTTTTTGTCTCTCTTGTTGTGTCTCTGCTCTGTCTTCTGTAACCCCCAGTGGGTCGAGGCAGATGACCGTTCATACTGAGCCTGGTTCTGGTTCTGCTGGAAGTTTTTCCTTCCCGTTAATGGGTGGTTTTTCTTTCCACTGTCGCTTCATGCTTGCTCAGTATGAGGGATTGCTGCAAAGCCATGGACAATGCAGACGACTCTCCCTGTAGCTCTACGCTTCTCCAGGAGTGAATGCTGCTTGTCGGGACTTTGAAGCAATCAACTGGTTTCCTTATATAGGAACATTTTTGACCAATCTGTATAATATGACTGATTTTGACTTTGTAAAGTGCCTCGAGATGACATGTTTCATGAATTGGCGCTATATAAATAAAATTGAATTGAATTGAATTGGATCTCAGTGAGAATACCTGTATAATTAAAGGTCAAAATCAAAACTTGCTTTTTGGATACAAAGCTGTTTCATCGTGGCTGGGAGTGCTGGTTCTGCACTGAGGACCCCTCCACCTCCAACCTGTTGGTCCGCTAATGAAAGGTCTGACCTCTTACAGCTCTGGTTAACACAAATGGTGATCACATGGCAGCACCCCCTGCTTTTAGGCGTCTAGCCATGGTCAAGAGAGCACGCCGAAGGTCAAAGTGAGCATCAAAATGCAGAAGAAAGGGGATTTAATTTTGATAAGGACATTATTGTTGATGGTTCCTTCCAGCACAATAATGTCCCAAAATTCAGCTTACCTGGGTTCTTGAACATAACAGTGGGTTCACTAGACTACAATGGTCTCCACAGTCAGCAAATCTCAGTCCAACAGAGAACCTTTGGGATGCTGTGAAACAGGAGAGTCATGGATGTCCAGAAGATAAACGGGAAGCAGCTGTGTGATGATCTGGATCTCTCTGACTGAAAACATGATCTGTTTAGGCCATAATCTGAAGCTGGTGCTCACTCTCCTGTTTGTCTCCAGGAAGCAGAGTATGGTCAAGGCTACGTCCAGCAGGGGGCGCCCACCTCCTTCTCCAATCAGATGTGAGGGGATAGAAGCAGGTGAGTCAAGGTGTTTCAGAGCGAAGGTTGGATGTTAAACAGACTGAAGCTGAGGAGGACAGGTGAAGGAGTCAGAAAAGGAAGAATCTCTGCTCCAGGTTTCATGTTCAGCTGTAGATATATGACGATCAGCAGAGCTTCTGGCCTCATCATCTGATGCTGGTGTTTCCTTCACAGGAAGCGGCGGAGTGAACCAGCAGTGGGTCGCCTGCAACCTACCCACAATGCAACACTCCTGTCTACCTGCAGCATTACTGGGCGGGATGGGTGGGCGAGGTTTGGGATAAATGTTCACTGCAGTGAATCAGTGTGTAAATGACAAAAAAATCTAAACGAGGAACCCACAACTTGCTGAGTAGAACCCAGTTCTTCATATTCGGGTCTGTATCTGTGGACAGAATGTATGTTTGTGTTGTATAGATATCACTTTGAACAGATATATAATGGTAACTCAACCCTTTCCTCTCGCTCCCTATTGGACACCTGGATTTGTTGTTCCAATAAGCCCCGCCCCCAAAACTAGACTCTCAGCTGCCAATCATGATGCTGTTCAGACTGGGTTCAACAATCCGATTCAAGTCAAAGCCAAACTAGAGCCTGGATTAACAAAACGACGAGCTGCCCGTCCACCAGCGTCACCTCCCAGCTGTTTGTCTTGCTGCATGTAAATACCCACACAGGAAGTGATGTCATTCTGGACTTGTGGCTAAGGCAGTCTGAACGTAGACATGGTGGCATGCATGCAAACTGAATCCAAAAGGGATTCTTGTCATTGTGAGCCTGATTAATGAGCTGTGTTCAGCTTTCTATTACATTCCTCCTGAAAAAACGTCCATCTGAAGGTCCAAACCTCTATCTGAGGGTCCAAATGTCCACCTGAAGGTTCAATTACCTGTCTGAAAGACATACCTGAGTGAAAGTTCTTCATGCTTTCACTGATTTCCTTCAGCCATGGCACCGGTCCTGGGTTGTTCTCTTCTCTACAGTGAGACAGATTGATTGGTGAACTGTGATCAGGCGCCTCCTCGGGTCACATTAATCTTGAACAATGTGCTTTTACTGTTGCCAGTGACACCAAAAAATCTACAGAACAATTTCCCTCAGATAGTAAACAATAGGGTTTCAGTTTCAGCAGTGATAAAACCAATTCTTTTCCATCCGAACCATTATTCAACGTTTAAACACAGAAAGTTGGACTTTACCAGAGCCAGTTATCATTTTAGATTTTTCACAATCTCAGTTTGTTTGATAATTTCCCCCACAGTGTTCAGGTTAAAAATGGTTCTGACCCAGTGAAATATTCAGAACCTTTTGGATTTAAACTCCTTTCATATCCAGTTTCTCCATCCAATCATAGCTTTTTCTGTCTTCTTCCTGCCAGCCTGTCTCACACTGCTAGAAGCCTTCCTGTTTTCTGTCCAATCAGAGCTCAGATTGCAGAAAGACACGCCCACACTCTCATCCACTCCCAGGAAATTTCATCTCTGGAAGGTTCTGTAGAAACTGGACCTGGAGGTTCTGTTTAACCTGTTTGGATCTGCTACAGGAAACAGGCGCTGAAACATCTACATGTGAGGACACCAGAAGGTTCTGATGCTCTTGGGTGAAAAATCCTACACTTTTCCCCACAGTTACCGTTTCCTGGAGGCTTAAGTTCTTGTCTGCTGCTCTGATGAAGAGGGCTGGGTGGAGACCCCAAAAAAGGAGGGAATCACCATAAAATTAATTCCTCCTCAGGTCTGGTCCTGCTTGTTGGAGGAAGTTGGACTTGCAGGCAACAGCTGAATCCTTCAGAACCTTTTCTCAGGTTTTCCAGTGACCTGCTTAAAATTAGTTTTTAGCTGAGATCAATTGCTGAAACTTATGAACAGACCAAAAACACCTGAGTGTCTCTATGACAGGATGAATGACATAAAAATCTTAAAGCAGCAGAAAAAGCTTTTCATGCTGAGTCGTGGCACCTTATTGACATCCTCGAGTTCCTCCTGAATGGACAGTTTGGAGCTTTAACCTTCAGACGGACGCTTCTTCAGCCACCTTCACAATGCTTATCTCCCTGCTCTCAGCCAATCATAAGTCTCTCTGGAAATTCTCCTGAAAACTTTGTGATGCTTCTTCTTGGGTTGTTTTGTTGAAAGTGAAGCTGTTTTTAGCATCGGTATCTTCCTTCGCATGGTGATGTGTTTCCTTTTTTTGTTGTTCAGTAACTGAAGATCAGTGTGATTCTACTTACTGTTTTCTGTACAGGTGTGTGAGATCATTTCCTGTTGATGCTTCATCAGTCTTATACATTTTCTCCTCTTCCATGCCTTCTATGCATAATTTTATCAGTTTTTTCTTCTTCATTTCCTCCTATCTTCTCCCTTTCCTCAGTTTTTCTTCGTCATGGTTCTCCTCATGGCCTCTGTGATGTAACCTTCTGTTAGATGAAATTCTGCCCAGCATCAGCAACCATGGTGATGGTGTTGACAGTGATGTATGTTTGTGTGACTTGTTGCCATGGAGACACCCTCTCATGTTTCTTCAGTGAAAAGTTTCAATAAAGGATGAATCAATGACGGTCTCAGTGTTTATTGACTGAATGGATGAATGAATGAAGAAATTGATCAGGACCTGCAGGGGTCCAAGGTGGAGGATCCGCAACACAAACTGGTTTAATGCATGAAGCTAGATTAATTAAATTTTGTATATAGCACTAATTCACCACATGTCATCTCAAGGCTCTTTCCAAAGTCAGACTCCATCAGATCCTCCAGGTTGGTCAGAAAGTTTCCTCTCTAAGGAAACCCAGCAGGTTGCATCAAGTCTCTCCAAGCAGCATTCACTCCTCCTGAAAGAGCGTAGAGCCACAGTGGACAGTCGTCTGCATTGGCTTTGCAGCAATCCCTCATACTGAGCATGCATGAAGCGACAGTGGAGAGGAAAACTCCCCTTTAACAGGGAGGAGAACCTCCAGCAGAACCAGAACCAGGCTCAGTGTGAACGCTCATCTGCCTCGACCCACTGGGGCTTAGAGAAGACAGAGCAGAGACACAACAACAGAGACAAAAAGCACAGAAGCTCACATTGATCCAGTAATCTGTTCTACATTAGATGTTAATAGTGGTGATCTGTCTTCCCTGATGATGTCACAGTTAACAGAACGTCAGACCAGGTGTACCTACTATGAAGAAAAAAGAGAGAGAACAGAAAGTTAAAGCAGAAATGACAACACATAATGCATAATTGAAGAACAGTAGAACTCTATAGAGTGAGAGAAATAGACCCTGATGTCCTCCAGCAGCCTAAGCCTATAGCAGCATAACTATAGAGGTAGCTCAGGGTAACATGAGCCACTCTGACTATAAGCTTTGTCAAAAAGGAAAGTTTTAAGGTTAGTCTTAAAAGTAGACGGGGTGTCTGCTTCACGGACCAAAACTGGGAGTTGTTTCCACAGGAGAGGAGCCTGATAGCTAAAGGATCTGCCTCCCATTCTACTTTTAGAGACTCTAGGAACCACCAGCAGACCTGCAGTCTGAGAGCGAAGTGCTCTGTTAGTAATTGGAGACCCGACTCCGTGCTGTTGAAAAACCGGCTGATAGCCGCTCCTTTGCTAGCGCGGAGCCACAAAGAGTAACTTCACGTAGCGAACCAACAGCCGCACTCGAACAGCCAGTTAAGCAGGCCGGCTGGGTGACGGTTCGTAGTAAGCATAGCTCTAGATTTCAGCCCCCAGATCACCACCAACCCGTCTGCGTTTCTAATAAATTTTCCCCTCTGAGCGACAGTCTCGCCGAGGAGCCGACCTTAATTATTGGCAGCTCCATAATAAGAAACGTGGCACTAAAGAAACCAGGGACCATAATTAAATGCCTACCAGGGGCCAGAACGGGCGACATAGAATCCTACCTGAAACTGCTGGCTAAGGATAAGCGTAAATACTGTAAGATTGTTATTCACGCTGGCGATAATGACACCCGGTCACGCCGATCAGAGGTCACTAAAGTTGGTGTTGCTTCGGTGTGTGAGTTTGCTAAAACAATATCGGACTCTGTAATTTTCTCTGGTCCCCTGCCTGATCTGACCAGTGATGACATGTTTAGCCGCATGTCATCATTCAACCGCTGGTTGTCTAGGTGGTGTCCAGAAAACGACGTGGGCTACATTGATAACTGGCAAACTTTATGGGGATAACCTGGTCTGATCAGGAGAGACGGCATCCATCCTACTTTGGATGATGCAGCCCTTCTTTCTAGGAATCTGGCCGGATTTATTAGTTCTCCTAAATGCTGACAACCCAGGGTCCAGACCAGGAAGCAGAGCCGTAGTTTAACACACCTCTCTGCAGTTTCTGTACTGTTACCTACCCATTATCCTATTGAGACAGTGTCTTTCCCACGGCCAAAACTTAACAGATCAAAAATAGATCTAAAAGGAACAAACCATAAAAATCTAATAAAAATCCATACGGATCACTTTGAACCAAAAAATAAAAAGAATTAAATGTGGTCTATTAAATATAAGGTCTCTCCCTCCAAAGACTTTGTTAGTTAATGAATTGATTTCTGATAATCAGATTGATTTGTTTTGTCTCACAGAAACCTGGCTACAAGACGACTACGTTAGTATAAATGAGTCAACTCCCTCCAGTTATTCAAATTTCCACATTCCCAGATCTGTGGGAAGAGGAGGAGGAGTAGCAACTATCTTTCAGTCTGATTTATTAATTAGTCCCAGGCCAACTAACTACAGTTCTTTTGAACATTTAACCCTCAGTTTCCCTCAAATTGCAAAGCAATAAAACCTCTTCTGTTTGTTGTTTTGTATCGTCCACCAGGCCCTTACTCTCAGTTTTTGGATCAGTTTTCAGACTTCTTATCTGATTTAGTGATAAACACTGACAAGGTTATTATAGTGGGTGATTTTAACATCCATGTTGACACTGAATGTGATAACCTTAGTGTAGCCTTTAAAACTATCCTAGATTCAATTGGTTTTGCTCAAAATGTGCATAAACCGACGCACTCTTGGCTCCATACTTTGGACCTTGTGCTGACATATGGCATTGATTGTGAAGAATTAACAGTATTCTCTCACAACCCTGTTCTGTCTGATCATTTTTTAATAAAATTTGAGTTTAATCTAACTGAGTTCACCACCCCCAAAAGAGGGTTCCATTATAGTAGATCTTTATCGGATAATGCTGTATCAAAACTTAAAGAGTCTGTCCCCCTTTTTAATATCGTCAGTATTGCAGAAATACCCTGTAGATGGCAGCAATGCTGTTTCTTCCCATTCACAAATCGATACCTTTGCTAACAGTGTGACTTCCTCATTGCGTTCTGCATTAGACAATGTAGCTCCCTTGAAAAACAAGGTGATTATTCACAGGAAGCTGGCTCCCTGGTATAATTCAGAGCTGCGTTCCTTGAAGCACAATGTTAGGAAATTGGAGAGAAAATGGCGCTCTACACTCCAAGAGGAATCCTACTTAATCTGGAGGGACAGTCTATTGTATAACAAGACCCTTCGCAGAGTTAGAGCAGCATATTTTTCATCATTAGTTGAAGAGAATAAAAATAATCCTAGATCAGTGGCCCTATTTTGGACATGATTAATCTATCCTTAGTAAATGGATATGTACCACAGGTTTTAAAGTAGCTGTTATTAAACCTTTACTTAAGAAACCTTCTCTTGATCGAGATGAGCTAGTAAACTACAGACCTATATCTAATCTTCTTTTCTTATCTAAAATTCTTGAGAAAGTAGTTGCTAATCAACTTTGTGAACATTTACAAAGTAATGACCTACTTGAGGAGTTTCAGTCAGGCTTCAGAGCTCATCATAGCACTGAAACAGCTCTGGTGAAGATCACTAATGATATTCTCATGGCCTCAGATAATGGACTTGTGTCTATACTTGTCCTGTTAGATCTCAGTGCTGCATTTGATACAGTTGATCACAATATTCTCCTACAAAGACTTGAACATACTGTAGGGATTAAGGGGAAAGCATTAGGCTGGTTTAAATCTTATCTGTCGGACAGATTCCAGTTTGTTCATGTTAATAATAAATCTTCTTCAAGCTCTAGGGTCACTTGTGGAGTACCACAGGGTTCAGTCCTTGGACCAATTCTCTTTACTATATATATGCTTCCAATCGGAAAAATTATCAGACAGCATGGGATTAATTTCCACTGTTATGCTGATGACACTCAGCTATATTTATCCATAAATCCTGATGAATCCAATCAATTACTTCGACTGCAGTCATGTCTTGATGACATCAAAAGCTGGATGACTTTAAATTTCCTGCATCTAAATTCTGACAAGACCGAAGTTGTAATCTTTGGGCCAGAGTCCTCAAAAATAAACTTCTTAACCAATCACTTAATCTGGGTGGTATTGACTTGGCCTCTGGTAATAAAGTAAAAAATCTTGGTGTTATGTTTTACCAAGACATGTCATTTAAATCCCATATTAAACAGGTTTCCAGAGTTTCCTTTTTTCACCTCAGGAATATCGCCAAAATTAGAAACATTCTGTCCAGGAGCGATGCTGAAAAACTAGTCCATGCATTTGTTACTTCAAGGCTGGACTATTGTAATTCTTTACTATCAGGAAGTCCACAAAATGCAGTTCAAAGCCTTCAGCTGATCCAAAATGCTGCAGCAAGAGTTCTGATGAAAATCAACAAGCGGGATCATATTTCTCCAATTTTAGCTTCCCTTCATTGGCTTCCTGTGAAATCAAGAATAGAATTTAAAATTCTTCCTCTAACGTATAAATCCCTTAATAATCAAGCTCCATCATATATCAGAGCTCTGATTACCCCGTATGTTCCTAACAGAGCACTTTGCTCTCAGACTGCAGGTCTGCTGGTGGTTCCTAGAGTCTCTAAAAGTAGAATGGGAGGCAGATCCTATAGTTATCAGGCTCCTCTCCTGTGGAACCAACTCCCAGTTTTGGTCCGTGAGGCAGACACCCTGTCTACTTTTAAGACTAATCTTAAAACCTTCCTTTTTGACAAAGCTTATAACTAGAGTGGCTCATGTTACTCTGAGCTACCTATATAGGCTTAGGCTACTGGAGGACATCAGGATCTAAATTTTCTCACTCTATAGAGTTCTACTGTTCTTCAATTATGCATTACGTGTTGTCATTTCTGCTTTAACTTTCTGTTCTCTCTCTTTTATCTTCATAGTAGGTACACCTGGTCTGGCGTTCTGTTAGCTGTGACATCATCCAGGGAAGACAGATCACTACTATTACCATCTAATATAGAACAGATTACTGGATCAATGTGTGCTTCTGTGCTTGTTAGTCTCTCTTGTTGTGTCTCTGCTCTGTCTTCTGTAACCCCCAGTTGGTCGAGGCAGATGACCGTTCATACTGAGCCTGCTTCTGGTTCTGCCGGAGGTTTTCCTTCCCGTTAATGGGGAGTTTTTCTTCCCACTGTCGCTTCATGCTTGCTCAGTTTGAGGGATTGCAGCAAAGCCATGGACAATGCAGACGACTCTCCCTGTAGCTCTACGCTTCCCCAGGAGTGAATGCTGCTTGTCGGGACTTTGATGCAATCAACTGGTTTCCTTATATAAGACATTTTTGACCAATCTGTATAATATGACCCAATCTGTATAATATGATTGAACTTGACTTTGTAAAGTGCCTTGAGATGACATGTTTCATGAATTGGCGCTATATAAATAAAATTGAATTGAATTGAATTGAACATACGGGGTAATCAGAGCTCTGATATATGATGGAGCTTGATTATTAAGGGCTTTATACATTAGAAGAAGAATTTTAAATTCTATTCTTGATTTAACAGGAAGCAAATGCAGACTGGAGAACAGTAGGAGAACTCAGCAGAGTGAGAGAAATAGATGTTGATGTCCTCCAGCAGCATAATAGTCCAGCCTTGAAGTAATACATGCTTAGTTTTTCGGCATCACTCCTGGACAGAATATTTCTAATATATCATCAAGTCTACCGCAGAGACATTAAAGACTATATATTCCGGAGGTGAAAAAAGGAAACTCTGGAAACCTGTTTAATATGGGATTTAAATGACATGTCTTGGTCAAAAATAACACCAAGATTTTTTACTTTATTACCAGAGGCCAAGTTAATGCCATCCAGATTAAGTGATTGATTAAGAAGTTTATTTTTTGAGGACTCTGGTCCAAAGATTACAACTTCTGTCTTGTCAGAATTTAAATTCAGGAAATTTAAAATCATCCAGCTTTTGATGTCATCAAGACATGACTGCAGTCATACATATCCATTTACTAAAGATAGATTAATCATGTCTAAAATAGTGCCACCGATCAAAGGGAATATCTCCTTAAACAACTTGGTTGGGATTGGGTCCAACATGCAGGTAGAAGGTTTAGATGAAGCTAATATTTTAGATAGCTCAGAAAGCTCTACTGCTTCTAAACAGTTCAGACACTGTGCAGGTTCTAAAGATTCCTCCAACGCTGCCTCACTTACTGAGGATGAGGTAATCATGTTTGGGAGGATGCCAATTATTATTTTTTTAATAGAATCAATTTTATTTATGAAAAATCCCATAAAGTCATTACTGATAAAAGCTAAGGGAATGGATGGATCAATGGAGCTATGACTCTGGGTAAGTTTAGCAACCGTACTGAAGAGAAATCTAGGATTATTTTTATTCTCCTCAATTAATGATGAAAGATATGCTGCTCTAACTCTGCGAAGAGTTTTGTTATACAACAATAGACTGTCCCTCCAGATTAGGTAGGATTCCTCTTGGTGTGTAGAGCGCCATTTTCTCTCCAATTTCCTAACATTGTGCTTCAAGGAACGCAGCTCTGAATTAAACCAGGGAGCCAGCTTCCTGTGAATAATCACCTTCTTTTTCAAGGGAGCTACATTGTCCAATGCAGAACGCAATGAGGAAGTCATACCGTTAACAAAGACATCTATTTGTGAATGGGAAGAAACAACATTGCTGCTATCTGCAGGGTATTTCTGCAATGCTGAAGATATTAAAAGGGGGACAGACTCTTTAAAGTTTGATGCAGCATTGTCCGATAAAGATCTACTATAATGGAACCCTCTTTTGGGGGTGGAGAACTCAGTGAGATTAAACTCAAATGTTATTAAAGAATTGTCAGATAGGACAGGGTTGTGAGGAAATACTGTTATTTCTTCACAATTAATGCCATATGTCAGCACAAGGTCCAAAGTATGAAGGCAAGAGTGCATAGGTTTATGCACATTTTGAAAAGATAAGGTTTGGATAAAAATTACTTTTTATTAGTCTATTTAATATTTTGAACTTTATCATTCATATTCATACAACTAAGCTGTGATAGTCTGCAGAATTTGTTTTCTTTTTTGCTTTATTAAGTTATAATTAGACCCTAACCCTAACCCATAGACAGCTGGAGATAGGCACCAGCACCCCTTGCGACCCCAATAGGGATAAGCGTGTTGGAAAATGGATGGATGGATTGATTGATAGACATAGATTTATTATTGGTAAATATGACCCTAGACTGAAGTGTGAATATTTTTGATTGATGGGAATTATTTCTTTCTTTCAAACATGTCTGATGTTCACATTTTACCTTTTTTCAAATATTTTTTCTGATGTCTTGGAAAAGAAGTAGCATGAAGCATAAACAGTGAGTTTGAAATATTTAGTTTCTTATTTCAAACCAGCAACCAAAAATTTACATGACAACATCCACCCATCTATTTTCTTCCTCTTATCAGAGATCAGGTTGTGGGGTCCTCAGATCCAGGAGGGCCCCCTGACCGCCCTTTCACCAGTGACCTCCTCCAGCTCAGTCTGAGGTATCCCAAGGTGTTCCCAGGCTAGATGGGATATTTAGTCTCTGCGTGGAGTTCTGGGTCTTACCCGGGGTCTCCTACCAGTGTGACACACCCCGAAAACCCCCAAAGGGAGGCGCCCAGGCATCCTGTTCAGTTTCCCAAACCATCTCAACTGACTTCTGAAATATTACTTACAAACCTTTTGCTTCCTTAAACTGGTAGTGAAGATTGTTCAGTTCAGAAACTATTCATCCTTCTGACCAAAGTGGGAAAGCTTATGAGTCAGATTTATTTAATATTCGTTGATATAACGCAGCTTATCAATGATATATGTCTGTAAACGTATGATATTTTCATTTGTGCTGTACTGATTTATTGTCTTTCTCTGTAAATAATCCTGAGGAGGCAAGGCTCCCCTCCTCTACTTCAGAGATCCTTCCTCCTCCTCTCCTGAGTCATTGCTCCTCCTCCCCCCTCCATCCTACGGTGTGTTGGAGCGACAGCCTCAGTGTGCATCTCCCTCCATCTGCAGCATGGCGTCTCTCAGCCTCTTGCTGCTCGGTGCCGCTCTGATTCACGCCACTCAGGTAAGATCTCCACTTGTCTTCATATCTTTCTCCTCCATCCATGACTGTGATGCTTCATCGTCACACTAACTTGATACAGAAAGATGCTGTTTAGCCTCAGTTGCTCTTACGTCACTCTCTCTCCCTCTCTCCCTCTCTCTGTCTCTCTCTCTCATACACACACACACACACACACACACACAAGCACACACACACATATCTGTGTGTGCTTTGCTTCCTTTTTGGCTGATTGCTGATTTTTGTAACATGTGATATGAGGATGTTTACCCCCCTTGTGAGGAACGTGATACAGACTTTGACTCAGAACCTTAGACTTTCAGACAGCTCTGGTTTTCGGTTCAGGTTCTAAATGGATTCAGGTCAAACCAAGAACCCATTTAGAGCCAGGTCTGGCTTAGAGTATGCTTATTGAAGTTGAGGATCCTTGTAAAGACCGCAGTAAATACATGAGTGTGTGTGACTGTGTGTGTATGAAGCTACTGCGACATTTTATTTCATCTGCTGTCACCATGGTGACATGGAATGGTCCCACACCGCAACAAGGTAGAACAGTGCACAACGCAGCAGGGACTCTATCTGATGTCTCTCTCTCTATCTATCTATCTATCTATCTATCTATCTATCTATCTATCTATCTATCTATCTATATATATATATATATATATATATATATATATATATATATATATATATACATAGCAATAATATTATGGCAATGTTATTATTAAATCAATATTTAATATATTACTAAATAAACATGATTAATTCTCTAAGAGAATTACATCTTACAAAAAATTAGAACATGACATTTAAGATTAGAATATTATATCAGCGCAATAGAAAAATTAAAGCAGAAATTTGGGCTTTATATTAAGCATCTAATACCTGATCAAAGGTTATTTTCAAAAGGTACTTTTAATCTAATAAATGGGCCTCATCAGAAAACATATTCTAATTTATTCAATTTAACTGAATAGATGCATGCGTGTGTGTGTGTGTGTGTGTGTGTGTGTGTGTGTGTGTGTGTGTTTGTTTCTGTTGTATTACTGGACATTTTCTCCTGGAACAACGAGCCTCGTTGGAGACATTACTCCCTGCAAGGACCACAGCGGAGTTCTTTTGGTTCTACTGAGTGAGAACATCACTCTGAGCTCCTGCTAGCATTTTTAAACAAGCCAGAAGAATATCCTCATTAGGGTAGTTGCACAGGCTTGTGTGTTTGTGAGGACAGGGAGATCATTTTAGTGTAGTCTACGGATAATAAAGTTGTGAATCATTAACTTTATTATTCTGGTGGTAATTCAGTTTCAGCCTAAGAGCACTGCCACCGGTTACATTATGTTCAAACCCAGTTAGGAAAACACAGGGCAGCATCTAAACTGCACAAACAAAACTTGGTACCATACGGTCTAAAGCGGAAATATTTAATGTCATCAGCATCATTTCATCTTTAATTACCAACAATGCACTTCAGGCCACATTATATTCCAGAAAATGTTACTGTAGTGCAGCTTTTCTGAACTCATTAACGTCTGTTTCATTCTCCCAACATTTAAAGACATTCGGTATTAAAGAGTTTCAGGTGTTATTCTCCAGAACCCCGCTGATTCTCTCAGTAACTCAGAGGACTCATCATCTCCTCCTCCTGCTCTTCATCGCACAGGCAGACACTTCTTACTCTTCCTGAGGACAATAATCAGCACTGCTGCAGTAACACAGATATTATAGCCATAAATCAAAGGATGGAAGCAGGAAATTAAAGCTGCTATGGTGGGATCAATTGTTCTCCTCAGAGAGAATCTGTACCATCAATCCAAAGCGTTTTAACCCCTGGAGGAAGATCATGAGAGACAGGACCAGGGTTGTTTCTATCTCTGTGCATCACATCTCTGTTAATGAGATAAAGCCCTGTGAAGGATCTGCAGAAACAGATGCCTCTGACTTCCTGCCCAGTCTTCAGCTGGAGCAGAAACATCTATTGAGTTATGGTTTGGGATAAAGAGTCCCTCTTCAGGCTGCTGACTCACCGTTAAAGCTCTGAAAACCATGACTCACTGTTGCTGCAACATTGAGGCCTATCTATGTGCTTATCCCTCATGTCCTTTAGAAACAGCAGCGCTCCAACTGCAGGTTGCTCAGTGTGAGCCACGAGAACTGACAAAGACTCCTCGATAGGTGTCCAAACGTTTTCAGAAAGACTGACCGAAAGTCTGGTTGCCTCTGATTTATGGCTGTTTGCTGTTTCTGTGACCCGGATAGCTGAGAATTTGCACAGGAGACCCTGCTTATCCATGAAGGGTCTCCAATGGTAATTGGGACAGAGCTGGGGAACACCCTGGAGAACATGCAGACTCTTGCTGCAAGGAAGTACAAAACATATACCCCGTTTACACTGCCCCTTTTTAACCGTGCCGAGACCAGTCCGAGCTCGGTAACTGAGATAACTATCGAGTGTAAATGGAACGCAAACTGAACTGAACCGAGCCAAACACAACCGGACCGCGCTAAATGCAGCCCAGTTCCAGGTGTGAGCTCAGCCCGGTTTTTCCCTGGATCGGTTCTCTAAGAACAAAGAGCGCATGAGCAGACCGCGTCATCTCCTTACAGCCAGCTGACATTTCAGACATACATAAAAATACTTATTTCCCTACCGTGACACACGATTTCCAGTGATGATTCTGCTTAGCAGTGTGATGAACCTCAGTGTCTGTCGTTGTTTCCTGCATCTGTAAATCCTTATTAGACGTTCGTTTGTCTTATCCACGTCCCAAAAGCCGACTCTGTCAAGTAAATTCACCAAAAGTTGCCTTCTTCACCTGACTCTCCGCAAACAACGACATATCACAATTATAACCAAGCATAACTTCCTGAATGTTACAGGCGCCGCCATTTTGATTTGCTTGGTGCCGCCTTCAATCCCAGAGAGCAGTAGTACCGCAGATCGTCACTAGAAGGCGAGGAACCAAGGAACCAAGATAGCGTGGTGTGTAAACGGTCGTCAGAACCGAGCTCGGCTTGGTTAACTGATCCAAGCTCGGACCGAGCTCGGCATGGATCGGTTTTACAAGGGTAGTGGAAATGGGGCTGTAGACCCCCATGCAGCTTTGCAAATCTGGGAGGTTGAGTGGCTGAAGAAGAGTACCAGGATGTGGACTGAAGAGAATACAAGTACTGAACATGAACTGCACGAGCATGTTGCTCTGAGCCGGATGGGTCTCAACTGTCCCGTTTGGAAAGCCGTGTTATTTATGGGAATTCTCTCAGGATGAACGGATCCGAGCCTGAGCCGTTGATTCTGCAGAGTCACTGCAACCTGCTGGAGCTTCACACAGCAGATCAATAACCATGTTTTATCACTTTATTCATTCATTGTCTGTTTGCCAGAGCAGGAAGGTAAACTTATCACTTGTTCAAGCCATATAGGCTTAAGTTAAATAGCAAAAACAGTAACAACAGCATATAAAAAAACAGAGCTCAATCAAAAAAGTACTTTCATGCTCTCGACATGGGGTATGAGGGGGGATGGGGGGGTCCAACTAAGCATTTGCAGTATAAGTAGCTCGTTTATGATTAGAGTGAAAAAAACATGTTCCAACTGTCCCTACCATGTTGGGAGGCTATTGATGAGAAAATGTCCAGTTGATATAACGTGATTGTTAAAAGAGATCTTCTGTTATTTGGTTGCCTGATTGCACTTTTTGTTGGGAGCCATGTGCGCAACCAGTTGTGCATAATGCCGTATAATGTGTGTTTGATAGCTCTACATTTTAAACATATGTCCAATAGCTGTGTTAGGTGGGTTTTTTTTTCTTTGGGGGGGGGGGGGGGTTCTACGTTGTGTTAGGGCTGTAAACTATCAGTCAGATCTGGCACCCCAGAGTGTAGTGCCTATTCAATTGACTCATAAGCCAAGCAGAAGCATAGGACCGTGATAAACTCAATTCAATTCAATTTTATTTATATAGCGCCAAATCATGAAACATGTCATCTCAAGGCACTTTACAAAATCAAGTTCAATCATATTATACAGATTGGGTCAGATTATACAGATTGGTCAAAATGTCCTATATAAGGAAACCAGTTGATTGCATCAAAGTCCCGACAAGCAGCATTCACTCCTGGGGAACCGTAGAGCCACAGGGAGAGTCGTCTGCATTGTCCATGGCTTTGCAGCAATCCCTCATACTGAGCAAGCATGAAGCGACAGTGGGAAGAAAAACCACCCATTAGCGGGAAGGAAAACCTCCGGCAGAACCGGGCTCAGTATGAACGGTCATCTGCCTCGACCGACTGGGGTTACAGAAGACAGAGCAGAGACACAACAAGAGAGACAAAAAGCACAGAAGCACACATTGATCTAGTAATCTGTTCTACATTAGATGGTAGATACATTAGAAGCGCTGATGTCAGGCTGAACACTGACAGAAGTAAACATTCATACTAGCAAAGGTAACTACAGCAGCTAAGGAGCACCATGATCAAAGCAGAAGGTTATTCTCTTCTGCCTCGCCCAGTTACTTCTCGGTTCTGCTCCTTGTGCTCCTGGCTTCCACAGCTAACTCTCCTAGCATGAATGTTTACTCCAGTGTTGACCTCAGTGCTCGCATTTCCAACAGAAATTAAAAATGCTGCTTCCTGCTCGCTCTCGCTTACTCCATTGTCACTTTAATTTGTTTCTTGTGTAGTTCCCATACTACACAGTTATGCTGAGACATAAAATGCTTTCTATGGCAGCTCTGTAGAAGGTTATGAGCAGTTTAGGGGGAAGTCCAGACCTTTTCAAGTTCCTGAGTAAGAAGAGCCGTTGTTGGGCCTTCCTCACCAGGTGGGGGGTGTTCAAAGTCCAGGAGAGGTCAGAGGAGATGTGAATGTCCAGGAACCTGATGCTGTCCACTCCTCCACCACCTCCCCCTGTAGAGAAGAGGTGTTCAGTCCTCCTGGACCTCCTCTAGTCTATCATTACCTCCTTGGTCTGACTGGTGTTCAGGATCAGGTTGTTCCTGGAGCTCCACTGTGTCAGACTGCTGACCTCCTCCCTGTAGTGGGACCCATCATTGGTGGAGATGAGACCCACTACAGTGGTGTCGTCCACAAACTTCTCCACTGTGTCTATGGGGGGGACAGCAGAACAGTCCTGGGTGAAAAGAGAAGAGAGCTGGGCTGAGGACACAGCTCTGTGGTGCTCCTGAGGATCAGTGGAGCAGATGTTCCCCATCCTCACCACCTGGGTCTGTTGGTGAGAAGGTCACTGATCCAGGAGCAGAGAGGAGTGGAGAATCCATGCTGTGGAGCTTCAGAGCCAGCATGTCTGGGAGCACGGTGCTGAATGCTGAAGTCCATGAAGAGCATCCTAACGGGTGTTGTTCTGCTGCAGAGGAATAAAGAATCGAATATTCAGAACATAAGTTCTGAGAATTTAGTTTCTGTGCCACATTGACAACCTGCTGGGTTTCCTTAGAGAGGAAACTTTTGACCAATCTGGAGGATCTGATGGAGTCTGACTTTGGAAAGTGCCTTGAGATGACATGATGTGAATTGGTGCTATAGAAATAAAATTTAATTAAATTGAATAGTTACCACAGATGGTGTAAAACATGCAGTTACAACCATCACTTTGTGCGCTGACCTCTGACCTTTTCCCCTCAGACTCTACCTGCAGCTCGTGGTGGTGGGCGTGGTCTGGATGTTTCAGTGAGTGGGATCAAACGGCAGCGCAGAGACCTCCGCAACCGGATGCCATACGAAGACCAAATGATGTCTTATCCTGCCATGCAAGCAGGAGGCGGAGCCAATGACCTGTACTACCAATCAGAAGACTGGAGAGGCCGTGGTATTGACCAGGCTCTGCAGCGGTTGGTGGAGAGAGACCAAAGGAGGGAGCAGGAGGAGGAGCAACGAGCAGGTTGAAAAACTTTGTTTTCAAGCCGAATATACTCTGCTATCCATCACTCCATCCATTTTATAACACGTCTATCCCTCATGGGGTCGTGAGGGGTGCTGGTGCCTATCTCCAGCTGTCAATGGCCAAGAGGCGGGGTTCACCCTGGACAGGTCACCAGTCTATCACAGTTTATTCTGCTATTTTTGCTATATTAAATTTATTATTCAGATTGTTAACCACCACATTTTCTGTAAACATTTTTCAGAAACCAACAGTTTTAAGTGGCCAAAATGATGTTATGCTGTGTTGTGCATTGTTTCTAGGATTTAACGTCAATAAGTCCTCAGAATCAACGAGGGTTCACTGATTTTATAGTTTAATTTCTTCCCTTCCTCAGTAATTTTGATCATAATTATTTAGATGGCAACATTTAACATGAAAAGCCAATCATGTGCTTCCACAGCATACCTGGCTGCTCTGCTCCGCCTCCTGAGTGAGGCAAAGAACGCAGGATTGGTTGGACCAAGGGATGTGGAGGTGGTGGAGGAGGAGGAAGATGAAGAGGATGATCAGGGCCTACCAGGGGACTTCCAGGCCCCTGATGATGCAGATTATGATGAGACAGGGCGGGGAATGAGCATGGGGAGGCCCAATGCCCCCTGGTGGGACCTGGTGGAGCCACAGCTGGCTCAGGCAATGCTGGACAGGTGAGTGTGTATCAGATCACCTGACAGAGAAAGAAGAAGATGTAGATCTTAATGGAAAAGGGTCGTTCTCAGGATGGATCCCCGACTGGTCCAGAGTCTGCTGCAGAGAGCCGGAGAGCCTGGAAGAACATTAACAGGACCGAGCCGAGACCAGGACGCCCTGAGGTAGAATAACACCGCTGACTGAATTTTAAATTAAGAGCACTTTTGATGCATGAAAACTGTTAGAATCGAAATCATGATAAGAACCGAATGTTCTTATGATTTTTCACTGTGCTGGTGAAGGTTCTCAGTCATCCAGGTCATGGTTATTCCAAAAAAGTTAAAAAAACAAAACAACCAGACTTTTTTTCTCGAAGTTTGAAGACATTTCGCTTCCTATCCAGGAAGCTTTCTCAATTCAAAATGTCTGGAGTAATGTGGAGTAACAAGCTTTATACTACTGCCCCACAAAGGCCTTGTAGCGGCTTAGATAACATGCAGATTGAACCGAAACAGGTGTCTGCAGTTCAGTCAGTGAGGAATGTTCTGATCTTTATATTGGAGAAACCAAACAAGCTCTCCACAGACGCATGGCTCAACACAGGAGAGCTACCTCCTCAGGACAAGACTCTGCTGTCCACCTACACCTTAAGGACAAAGGACACTCTGTGAGGACCAACATGTCCACATTTTGGACAAAGAAGACAGATGGTTTGAAAGGGGTGTGAAGGAAGCCATCTACGTTAAGAGAGAAAAACCAACCTTAAACAGAGGAGGAGGCCTTAGGTTCCAACTCTCAAAAACTTATAATACAGCTATAGGGTTAATTCCTCAATCCTCACCTCCATATGGGGGATCAAAACACTGTTCCTTTAAGCCAGGCCAATAACAACCCTAATGACTCCTCGTTACAGAGGAGTGGACCAGTTTTGGTTGAATTTGCATGTTATCTAAGCCGCTACAAGGCCTTTGTGGGGCAGCACTATAAAGCTTGATGCTCCAGACATTTTGAATTGAGAAAGCTTTCTGGATAGGAAGCGAAACGTCTTCAAACTTCAAGAAAGAAAGTCTAGTTGTTTTGTTTTTTTAACTTTTTTGGAAGTTCAGACCCCTGTTTTGATCCCGGAGGCTGGACCTGAATCTGCTGTTACAGGTCTGAAATGAGAAAGACCCTTGGGTCCTTCAGCTTCTTAAACCAGAACTGCCAGAGATAAAAGCGATAAGGGGGCACCTTACTGTGTTCTGAAATCAGCTGTTGTGTCACCTCTCATCCAGAACCAAGTGTGGGCCCTGGTAGGCCGTTACCACACTTCCTTGTTTCTGCTAAGCTGACGGGGAAAATCCCAACCCACAGCGGTTGACTCGTCCCGAATGTCGTCCTGTGGGAGGGAGGCATCTGACCCGTGCATGCCTTCTGAAACCAAACTGGATATAATGAAGGAAAATGCCTGACGCTCACTTAAAAAGACTTAAAAGCGATTCGGTTTGTCTGGACTTTGACTGGCAGCTCTGAGAGCTGCAGCTTCTGGTAATCAGGTGTCAGACCAATCAGGGAAGGAATCTGAGAGGGGGTGTGGCTATGTCGGATCAGACAGCCAATGGGAAAATCGAATTAAGGGTTTTAATTTTCACCATTTAGCTTAAACTTCAGAGAAAATGAAAAACAATCCGTGTAGGCAAGCAACAGAAAGCTCTGGATCCTGGAGAACCCGGAAGTACTGAAAAGATACGTTTTCAATCCCTCCTGGATTGGATCGGGCTCCAAACCAAGACGAGTCCGACTTCTCATTGTGTCTCAAACGTTCTAAACCTAAATATCCATTTTAAAACCTTAAAATTTGTGTCATTGTTTTTATTTTTGTCTTTGACTTTTTTACAATTTCCATCAGTAATTTTAAAAAACATTATTATTGTTGTTGTTGTTGTTATTATTATTATTATTATTATTATTATCATTTTTATCAGTACTATCATTATTATTATTATTGTTGTTGTTGTTATCATTTCTGTAAAGACAGTGAAGTTTCCTGAATCCTCTGTCAGCTAGGGTTAGGGTTGGGGTCAGGGATTGCTGATGTCCCTGTGCCCAAACTCACTACAAACATTTTAATCAACCTGTAGGATCATTCATTTTTTAAACGTTTCCTCTGCAGGCGGATGGTCGCTAAGATACTGACCAGCCTCAGCTCTAGCGACGCGCAGGTGATGATGTCATCAGGCCGCAGAGCAAAGAGGGACGTGTCCTCCAAAGCGGAAGCCATTAGCCCCGCCCACAGAAGAGCCCGCCGCTCCCTGGACAACACGGCTCCTCTGTCGCCTAGCAACAAGCCGCCCCTTCTCAGAGTGAAGAGGCTGGAGGAGGAAGAGGAGGAGGAGGAGGAAGAAAAGCTCCACCCACAAGTGACCGGGCTGCAGAGGATGAAACGCATTGATACCATGACCACCGGTGACCCAGACGAAATGAATCATGGGAGTCGTAGGCGCCGCAGGAGAGCTGTGCTGAACTACGACCCCCAAATGCTGATGGATCAGATTGTAGATTACCTGAGGGAGTGAGAGGAGGAAGAAGATAAAGATCATTTCGGTCGTGTCTCACATTTTTATTGTTCGTACCGTTTCTTTGGTTCTGCTTCTTGTGTAAAATATGAGTGGATCAAATGTTTGTGGTTTAAATCAGGAGGAATCAGGAAGGATGTTTAGGAGGAAGGAAACATTTTTAAATACTACACTACCCATGAGCCTCTGCTGGTGGGGGTAATGATGCGTTCTCTTTGCACTCAGATATTGGATTCCATGGGTTTCTAGTTGGAGAAACAACAATATGGCTGCTGTGCTGATAAAACCCAGTGAAGGTTTAATAAATAAACCACCGTTTGGTAGAAGCTGTTTAAGAGGACCTGCTGTCAGAATGTCTCATTAAAGCAGAGACACACAGAGCTAAACATCACTTACTGTTGCTGCCGCTAATGCTAACAGCAGCTAGCATCACAACAGCATCAACATTTAGCACGTCTGACGGCTTTTATAGTCGGACTGAAATCTTTCCGGTTCTGACATCATTCTCAGGTCCAAAGTCCAACATCCGAGACAAATGGAACGCAGCATCAAAGCTCATCTCTGAACTGCAAACATAAAATCTCTCACTGGCTGGTTTTTAGCAGCAAAGCTTGCTGGGAGTTGTAGTTAAACAGCTGCATTATTACGGGTTTGTCGTTAAATCCAGTTTCCCTCTGTTTGGACAAACACAATGAACAGCATTTGTAACCGTGGCAACAGCTTCTCAGCTCTGTGATTGGTTGCTGATTGTCGATGTTTGTGTACCTTCAGCTTGTTGCTGTGCTGACTCGTCTGTCTGTGGAAAAACTTTGATTTGTGAAACAATAAGAAATAAAGTCAGTAAATTGACATGTTTCAGTCTCTGATGGAAAACTGAAAGGGAAAATGCTGCAGGATCCAGACCCGGTTCTGAAGTCTGGGTGGTTGATTGGAACCAGAAAGCTTGTTGTCACAGGTTGCTACAAGGATTTCCTCTTTTTCTGGAGAGCTGGGGGGGGGGGCACACAGAGACACTCTCTGTACCAAACAGGCCAAAGAATTTAAGCCTCCAACAAACAGCCAACAGCAGAACCAGAACCAGGCTTAGTGTGAACGGCCATCTGCCTGAACAGGCTGTAGGTTGGAGAAGACAGAGCAGACACACAAAAAGAACACGAAACAGTGATCCAGGAGTACTTTCTATGTTAGAGAAAAGTTACAAGAAATGAACTGACTTCAGATTTCATTTGGTCAGACTTTGATTTCTTTATTAAATGGTTTAAAACAGGCAGTTTTATTCTACAGGAAAACTTCAACAATCGTCTCAGTTTAGTTATTCCACCAGGATCAAGCCTGTCGCTCCTGGATTGGCCCGATTCGATCCCCAAAACATGACAGAATCTCACGTTTCTGATGTTCTGGTGTTGGTCACCACTGGGTCTAATGCAGAGATGAACAGTCGCATCGGCCTGACATCCAGTCATCTCCATGAATTTCATGGAGGATGCCAAACCAATAAACCCTATTAGAGAGCAACAGAACCGATCGGTGTGGGCCCGATGTGGTGCTCACTATAGAACCCTGGGCAGAACTGCACCAGCGTCAACTCCACCCACAACGCCGCTGTTCTCGCCTGAAACAACATAGCTTTGGGCAGGTAGAGTTTTTAGGCCAAAAACGTATCGACGATAACTCACTGTAGCTTTCAGCGCACCAACTGTAAACCAGGTTTTCTTCGTTTTATTTCTAACCTAACTACAGCGACCGTAGCTACGGCCATCTGCGCATGCAAAAGCTCGGCTAGGGGAGGGCTAGCCACTTCGCCCACCCGACAACCAGTGTTGCCAAAGCTTGCGAGAGGAACAAACGACTAACTCTATGACCAGAGAGGCCGCTTCAGGAAAAGGGAAAGGAAACTACTTCACATTCAGAAACAACCAGCGACTCACGAAATTTCCAAGCGACTTTAGAGGAAAACAAGCCCAAAGTTGCTTATAACAGCAACTATGGCAACACTGTCACCAACGGCCAGGGGGGGGGGGGGGGGGGGTTAGCGCTGATTGGGTGGGATTGACGCTGGTTCCACCTCTGGTTCTGCAGCCTTCAAAAAGGCCTAACCACCTCCATGGATCAGAACCTGCTCCCTTTCTGGATGTGCAGGTACTGCTCATGTTGCAGAAAGTTCTGCCTGTTTTCAGCACCGTTCCATGGATCTCTGCTTTGGAGCTGGTGTGCAGCTCTGGACCCAGCAGTATGAACTGCACACACTGCTCCGGGTCTGAAAGTTCTAAAGTCTAATCTGGGTCAGATGCAGAACCAACTGAGTGACCTTTAAATGCGTTAAAACTAAGTCCAGTAATCTGATGTCGGCTAGCTGGCCATGCAGGACATCACAAGATCTAATGTCTGATCACTTACATCTAGATCCTATACATCTATCACACTCACTGGGTGGTTCTGATAGGTTCCTCTGGAGAACTGGGACACACCTGTCCAGGTAAATACTCTGGCCAATGATATGAGCTTTCTGTAGTAATGAACAGAACCTTTATTTACAGAAACGTCCGCGGGCCTGAAAGCTGCTACAATGACAGTTTAATCATGCTGAGAGAACTTTACTTCATGCACGACTGAAAGCTTTCCATCCACCGTGCAGAAGGTCAGTCTGAGCAGAGAACCCACTGTGGACCTGCAGAGAACTTGCTTCATGCCCAACCATCAAACTTGTAAGAACTTTAACAGATCAGTTCCACTAAAACAAGCGCAGCTGCTGGAGAATGTTCCCTCTATTGATGAAGAAGATGAGAAGGTCTGGAGAACATGGAAATGTGGGGAAAGCCCTGAGGAGCAGGACAGAGAAGAACCATCAGCAGCTCTGAAGTAGCGGATGGTGCAGCAGAAGAAGAGGAGACTCACTCGGTGACTAAGCTGACATCAGCAGGCCCGCCGTCACTGCAGAAACACAAACAGGTTCAGCATCAAGCAGACTAACCTTGTGGTCAACCTTCACCGCCCGCTGCTCACCGTCCGCTCCCTCTGGAGGCAGCAGAGCATCCTGTCTGTTGGCCAGAACGAAGGCCAGCGTGGCCAGGATGGCGTAGTCCAGAATTCCCATCATGGCCAGGATGTAGGCCCAGTGGACGGAGCAGTTACCTGGAGAGAAGCTGCCCACCTGAGGGCCGACAGGGTCAGACAGTCAGAGGGCCGAGACTAAAGCTGCAACCTGATGACATTCAGCCAGAAACAGCTGCTGCAGAGCAGGGAAAACCAGCCGGGTCTCCTTTATAAAGCTTACATTTCACTTCATGTCACTGTCCACGCTAAAGTAGTGAAATAAGTCTCGTCGGTAAAATGTGTGTTCCTCACGGTGACTGTGACCCAGGCGTACCCTGAATTTGGAGATTAGCGACGCAAATGGTGAGCTGCTGCCAAACTGCATTATGGTTCCTCTCAGACGTTCAGTTTCACTCCATATCAGACTTTAATCACGCCTGAACTTTATCTTAAAACCCTTTCAAATCTGTAGAAAAGACAGAACTTAAATCAAAGTTCATTTAACATTTCATCGGAGTTTGCTACCGTCCCACTCCTCTCCATAATGATCTCCAGGGAGACGCGATTCACAGATTAACAGATTACTGTGACAAGGTGTGACCTGCTTTAATTGCAGCACTGCTGGAAGAGCTTGCAAAAGAGAGAATTAGAACGAAGGGCGGCGTCAGGATTTCCTGGCCAACGATGATGACGCGTTTCATTCTGCTATAACCTAGAGAGGAAAGTGGCGACAGTCCCCACCCAGGTGCTGGCTCCCTAACCCCAGAGCACAGAGGAGCTCCGCTTACCGCTAACACCCATGCAGCACGCAGCCTCCCATCAGCTTCCCAAACTCCTCCTGGTCTCCCTCCCTCCTCTGAGTGTCGATCTGAACACAGCCTCAGAGGAGCAGCGCTGCCATTCCACATTCAAAACAACATCTGTGCTTTTACCTCTGATTTACGCATTTAATAAACGCCGCTGTGATTAATGTTTTCACCGTTTCTTTGCCTTTTCTCCCTGGTCGCCATTTCACCATGAAAGAAAAACGATCAGCTGACCCATTTCTGACACATTAACCTTCATGAGCCGCTTTGCATCGACTTATGGTCTAATCAGGGAGTGTAGAGGGCAGAACCTGAGGCAGAACCTGGTACCAGACGTTCTGCTGCTGCTGGGATCTAGAAAGTAAACTGTGATCTAAGAAGGACTAGTGTTTCAGAGAGATTTTCAGAGATCAGATTTTTTTTCGTACGCGTTTTATTTTTGGGGCGTTCGTACTTTTAGTGTGTATTATACACAATGTTTTATAAAGGAGATCCCAGGGCTTTAAATGTTCTCAGTAAGAACATTAAAAATATACATGATAAACGTCACCATGTTTAAACATGGTACATCAAGCTCTGCGGCTAAAGGGTTCCTCGGAGTTTCTACTTTATTATATCAGAAACACAAAGGCGGCATTTATTCCTGTTTTCATGGAACCAGCAGAGGGAAATGATTCAAACAGCATCAGTAAGAAACATCCCGTCAGCTTCTAGAGGTGTGAACACATCATTTATCCGTTTATTGCTAACAGGATAAATAACTCTCATCGGGACGTTTTCTTGGCATACATTAAATAAGAAAACTGAAGCCCCGTTTCCATTAAAAGCCCCAGGATTTAAAGCCTTTGAGCTTTTGGGGTTTCCATCTGCTAAGGGCCAATTATGTAAAACGGGTTATGACGTCGGGTGACGTTATGAGGAAAACTGCAGTACCACTCCGGTCCAGTGAGAGGCAGCACAAAGACAGCAGAGGTCAACCAGACGAAGGCAGATAGTGACGCTGCCACTCATCCACACAGCGCTGCTGATAGAGCTGATCTGTCCATACTTTGCCTCACGGACTCAAAATTTAGAGCTTTGAGGGTCGAGTTTTGCCTCATGCATGGTAAGAATAACCAGGATTTTTAGGACAATACCGCTGACTTTTGGTGGGAGCAATATTATCTACATAGGTTAGAGCAGAAAGTGTGGTGCTGCCGCTAGGGAGCACGCCAGATGAAAAATGTAATGGCAGTCTGACAATGCCCCCCCCCCCACACACACACACACACCACACACACACACCATAAAGATGTGCAAATAAACACTTCCTTTGTAAAAATAAAAATCAAAAACTGTAACTGCCCTGTTTGCGGTAAGGCGTATTGTGTCCCTTCCTATTGTCACTGTGTGAATGTGCGGTCTCGCTTTTATCTTTAATCTCTGTCCTGTAACATCTGTTTCTAACACATAAGCACTTTAAAAACATTCTCTGTTGCTGCACATCACGTTTGGGAACTCCTCGTGTTTCACACGGTTTGTTTTGTGGCGTGGTAAGAGGTTGCTAGCCTAGCTTTAGCCTAGCCTTCAAGGCTGGACTATTGTAATTCTTTACTATCAGGAAGTCCACAAAATGCAGTTCGAAGTCTTCAGCTGATCCAAAATGCTGCGGCAAGAGTTCTGATGAAAATCAACAAGAGGGATCATATTTCTCCAATTTTAGCTTCCCTTCATTGGCTTCCTGTTAAATCAAGAATAGAATTTAAAATTCTTCTTCTAACGTATAAAGCCCTTAATAATCAAGCTCCATCATATATCAGAGCTCTGATTACCCCGTATGTTCCTAACAGAGCACTTCGCTCTCAGACTGCAGGTCTGCTGGTGGTTCCTAGAGTCTCTAAAAGTAGAATGGGAGGCAGATCCTTTAGCTATCAGGCTCCTCTCCTGTGGAACCAACTCCCAGTTTTGGTCCGTGAGGCAGACACCCTATCTATTTTTAAGACTAATCTTAAAACATTCCTTTTTGACAAAGCTTATAGTTAGAGTGGCTCATGTTACCCTGAGCTACCTCTATAGTTATGCTGCTATAGGCTTAGGCTACTGGAGGACATCAGGGTCTAATTTTCTCACTCTACTGATTTCTACTGTTCTTCATTTTTGCATTGTATTACATTGAAATGACTGTCGTCATTTCAGCTTTTAACTTTTTGCTCTCTCTCTTTTTCTTCATAGTAGGTACACCTGGTCTGGCGTTCTGTTAACTTTGACATCATCCAGAGAAGACGGCTCACCCGTTACTACCATCTAATGTAGAACAGATTACTAGATCAATGTGTGCTTCTGTGCTTTTTTGTCTCTCTTGTTGTGTCTCTGCTCTGTCTTCTGTAACCCCAGTCGGTCGAGGCAGATGACCGTTCATACTGAGCCCGGTTCTGCCGGAGGTTTTTTTTCCCGTTAATGGGTGGTTTTTCTTCCCACTGTCGCTTCATGCTTGCTCCGTATGAGGGATTGCAGCAAAACCATGTACAATGCAGACGACTCTCCCTGTGGCTCTACGGTTCCCCAGGAGTGAATGCTGCTTGTCAAGACTTTGATGCAATCAACTGGTTTCCTTATATAGGACATTTTTGACCAATCTGTATAATCTGACCCAATCTGTATAATATGATTGAACTTGATTTTGTAAAGTGCCTTGAGATGACATGTTTCATGATTTGGCGCTATATAAATAAAATTGAATTGAATTGAATAGCCTAGCTTTAGCCCCACAATGGCTTCTCCCCTACTCTTCCATCCGCTTCTTTTGGTGGGAGCAAAATTATCTACATAGGTTAGAGCAGAAAGTGTGGTGCTGCCGCTAGGGAGCACGCCAGATGAAAAATGTAATGGCAGTCTGACAATGCCCCCCCCACACACACACACACACACCACACACACACACCATAAAGATGTGCAAATAAACACTTCCTTTGTAAAAATAAAAATCAAAAACTGTAACTGCCCTGTTTGCGGTAAGGCGTATTGTGTCACTTCCTATTGTCACTGTGTGAATGTGCGGTCTCGCTTTTATCTTTAATCTCTGTCCTGTAACATCTGTTTCTAACACATAAGCACTTTAAAAACATTCTCTGTTGCTGCACATCACGTTTGGGAACTCCTCGTGTTTCACACGGTTTGTTTTGTGGCGTGGTAAGAGGTTGCTAGCCTAGCTTTAGCCTAGCCTAGCTTTAGCCCCACAATGGCTTCTCCCCTACTCTTCCATCCGCTTCTCCGTCTCTGACTAAGTCTCCTATCTGCTGCTCTCTGTGTCAGATGTTCAGTTATTCCTCTGCCTTTAGTGATAATGGTACATGTAATAAATGTAGTGTTTTTGTAGCTTTGGAGGCGAGGGTGTCAGAATTGGAGACCCGGCTCCATGCTGTTGAAAAACCAGCTGATAGCCACCCCTTTGCTAGCACGGAGCCACATAGACCTAGCGTTACTTCACTTAGTGGTCTTCCAGAAGCAGCACCCGAGCAGCCAGGTAACCAGGCCGGCTGGGTGACGGTTCGTAGGAAGCATAGCTCTAGATTTCAGCCCCCAGGTCACCACCAACCCATCTGCGTTTCTAACAAATTTTCCCCACTCAGCGACACACCTGCTGAGGAGCGGACCGTGATTATTGGGAGCTCCATAGACAGAAACGTGGCACTAGAGACACCAGGAACCATAGTTAAATGCCTACCAGGGGCCAGAACGGGCGACATAGAATCTTACCTGAAACTGCTGGTTAAGGATAAGCGTAAATACAGTAAGATTGTTATTCACGCTGGCGGTAATGACACCCGGTCACGCCGATCAGAGGTCACCAAAGTTGGTGTTGCTTCGGTGTGTGAGTTTGCTAAAACAATGTCGGACTCTGTAATTTTCTCTGGTCCCCTGCCTGATCTGACCAGTGATGACAAGTTTAGCCGCATGTCATCATTCAATTCAATTCAATTCAATTCAATTTTATTTATATAGCGCCAAATCATGAAACATGTCATCTCAAGGCACTTTACAAAATCAAGTTCAATCATATTATACAGATTGGGTCAGATTATACAGATTGGTCAAAATGTCCTATATAAGGAAACCAGTTGATTGCATCAAAGTCTTGACAAGCAGCATTCACTCCTGGGGAACCGTAGAGCCACAGGGAGAGTCGTCTGCATTGTACATGGTTTTGCTGCAATCCCTCATACTGAGCAAGCATGAAGCGACAGTGGGAAGAAAAACCACCCATTAACGGGAAAAAAAAACCTCCGGCAGAACCGGGCTCAGTATGAACGGTCATCTGCCTCGACCGACTGGGGTTACAGAAGACAGAGCAGAGACACAACAAGAGAGACAAAAAAGCACAGAAGCACACATTGATCTAGTAATCTGTTCTACATTAGATGGTAGTAACGGGTGAGCCGTCTTCTCTGGATGATGTCAAAGTTAACAGAACGCCAGACCAGGTGTACCTACTATGAAGAAAAAGAGAGAGAGCAAAAAGTTAAAAGCTGAAATGACGACAGTCATTTCAATGTAATACAATGCAAAACTGGAGAACCGTAGAATGAAGAACAGTAGAAATCAGTAGAGTGAGAAAATTAGACCCTGATGTCCTCCAGTAGCCTAAGCCTATAGCAGCATAACTATAGAGGTAGCTCAGGGTAACATGAGCCACTCTAACTATAAGCTTTGTCAAAAAGGAATGTTTTAAGATTAGTCTTAAAAATAGATAGGGTGTCTGCCTCACGGACCAAAACTGGGAGTTGGTTCCACAGGAGAGGAGCCTGATAGCTAAAGGATCTGCCTCCCATTCTACTTTTAGAGACTCTAGGAACCACCAGCAGACCTGCAGTCTGAGAGCGAAGTGCTCTGTTAGGAACATACGGAGTAATCAGAGCTCTGATATATGATGGAGCTTGATTATTAAGGGCTTTATACGTTAGAAGAAGAATTTTAAATTCTATTCTTGATTTAACAGGAAGCCAATGAAGGGAAGCTAAAATTGGAGAAATATGATCCCTCTTGTTGATTTTCATCAGAACTCTTGCCGCAGCATTTTGGATCAGCTGAAGACTTCGAACTGCATTTTGTGGACTTCCTGATAGTAAAGAATTACAATAGTCCAGCCTTGAAGTAACAAATGCATGCACTAGTTTTTCAGCATCACCCCTGGACAGAATGTTTCTAATTTTGGCGATATTCCGGAGGTGAAAAAAGGAAACTCTGGAAACCTGTTTAATATGGGATTTAAATGACATGTCTTGGTCAAAAATAACACCAAGATTTTTTACTTTATTACCAGAGGCCAAGTTAATGCCATCCAGATTCAGTGATTGATTAAGAAGTTTATTTTTTGAGGACTCTGGCCCAAAGATTACAACTTCTGTCTTGTCAGAATTTAAATGCAGGAAATTTAAAGTCATCCAGCTTTTGATGTCATCAAGACATGACTGCAGTCGAAGTAACTGATTGGATTCATCAGGATTTATGGATAAATATAGCTGAGTGTCATCAGCATAACAGTGGAAATTAATCCCATGCTGTCTGATAATTTTGCCGATCGGAAGCATATATATAGTAAAGAGAATTGGTCCAAGGACTGAACCCTGTGGTACTCCACAGGTGACCCTAGAGTTTGAAGAAGATTTATTATTAACATGAACAAACTGGAATCTGTCCGACAGATAAGATTTAAACCAGCCTAATGCTTTCCCCTTAATCCCTACAGTATGCTCAAGTCTTTGTAGGAGAATAATGTGATCAACTGTGTCAAATGCAGCACTGAGATCTAACAGGACAAGTACAGACACAAGTCCATTATCTGAGGCCATGAAAATATCATTGGTGACCTTCACCAGAGCTGTTTCAGTGCTATGATGAGCTCTAAAGCCTGACTGAAACTCCTCAAGTAGGTCATTACTTTGTAAATGTTCACAAAGTTGATTAGCAACTACTTTCTCAAGAATTTTAGATAAGAAAAGAAGATTAGATATAGGTCTGTAGTTTACTAGCTCATCTTGATCAAGAGAAGGTTTCTTAAGTAAAGGTTTAATAACAGCTACTTTAAAAGCCTTTGGTACATATCCATTTACTAAGGATAGATTAATCATGTCTAAAATAGGACCACTGATCAGAGGGAATACCTCCTTAAACAACTTGGTTGGGATTGGGTCTAACATACAGGTAGAAGGTTTAGATGAAGCTAAAATTTTAGATAGCTCAGAAAGCTCTACTGCTTTTAAACAGTTCAGACACTGCGCAGGTTCTAAGGATTCCTCCAATGCTGCCTCACTTACTGAGGACGAGGTAATCATGTTTGGGAGGATGCCAATTATTTTATTTTTAATGGAATCAATTTCAGGACACCACCTAGACAACCGCTGGTTGTCTAGGTGGTGTCCTGAAAACGACGTGGCTACATTGATAACTGGCAAACTTTCTGGGGAAAACCTGGTCTGATCAGGAGAGACGGCATTCATCCCACTTTGGATGGTGCAGCTCTTCTTTCTAGGAATCTGGCCGGATTTATTAGTTCTCCTAAATGCTGACAACCCAGGGTCCAGACCAGGAAGCAGAGCCGTAGTTTAACACACCTCTCTGCAGCTTCTGTACTGTTACCCACCCATTATCCTATTGAGACGGTGTCTTTCCCACGGCCAAAACTTAACAGATCAAAAATAGATCTAAAAGGAGCAAATCATAAAAATCTAATAAAAATCAATACGGCTCACCTTGAAACAAATAATAACACAATTAAATGTGGTCTATTAAATATTAAAGGTCTCTCCCTCCAAAGACTTTGTTAATGAATTGATTTCTGATAATCAGATTGATTTATTTTGTCTCACAGAAACCTGGCTACAAGAGGACTACGTTAGTATAAATGAGTCAACTCCCTCCAGTTATTCAAATTTCCACATTCCCAGATCTGTGGGAAGAGGAGGAGGAGTGGCAACCATCTTTCAGTCTGATTTATTAATTAGTCCCAGGCCAATTAATAACTACAGTTCTTTTCAATTCAATTCAATTCAATTTTATTTATATAGCGCCAATTCATGAAACATGTCATCTCAAGGCACTTTACAAAGTTAAATTCAATCAGATTATACAGATTGGTCAAAAATGTCCTATATAAGGAAACCAGTTGATTGCATCAAAGTCCCGACAAGCAGCATTCACTCCTGGAGAAGCGTAGAGCCACAGGGAGAGTCGTCTGCATTGTCCATGGCTTTGCAGCAATCCCTCATACTGAGCATGCATGAAGCGACAGTGGAAAGAAAAACTCCCCGTTAACGGGAAGGAAAAACCTCCAGCAGAACCAGAACCAGGCTCAGTATGAACGGTCATTAGAACTCTTGCTGCAGCATTTTGGATCAGCTGAAGACTTTGAACTGCATTTTGTGGACTTCCTGATAGTAAAGAATTACAATAGTCCAGCCTTGAAGTAACAAATGCATGGACTAGTTTTTCAGCATCACTCCTGGACAGAATGTTTCTAATTTTGGCGATATTCCGGAGGTGAAAAAAGGAAACTCTGGAAACCTGTTTAATATGGGATTTAAATGACACGTCTTGGTCAAAAATAACACCAAGGTTTTTTACTTTATTACCAGAGGCCAAGTTAATGCCATCCAGATTAAGTGATTGATTAAGAAGTTTATTTTTTGAGGACTCTGGTCCAAAGATTATAACTTCTGTCTTGTCAGAATTTAGATGCAGGAAATGGTTTATGTTACCCTGAGCTACCTCTATAGTTATGCTGCTATAGGCTTAGGCTGCTGGAGGACATCAGGGCCTATTTCTCTCACTCTGCTGATTTCTACTGCTCTCCAATCTGCATTGCTTGTTGTCATTTCAACTTTTAACTTTCTGTTCTCTCTCTTTTCTTCATAGTAGGTACACCTGGTCTGACGTTCTGTTGACTGTGAAATCATCCAGGGAGGACAGATCACCACTATTACCATCTAATGTAGAACAGATTACTAGATCAATGTGTGCTTCTGTGCTTTTTGTCTGTCTTGTTGTGTCTCTGCTCTGTCTTCTGTAACCCCCAGTGGGTCGAGGCAGATGACCATTCATACTGAGCCTGCTTCTGGTTCTGCCGGAGGTTTTCCTTCCCGTTAACGGGGAGTTTTTCTTCCCACTGTCGCTTCATGCTTGCTCAGTATGAGGGATTGCAGCAAAGCCATGGACAATGCAGACGACTCTCCCTGTGGCTCTACGCTTCTCCAGGAGTGAATGCTGCTTGTCGGGACTTTGATGCAATCATCTGGTTTCCTTATATAGGAACATTTTTGACCAATCTGTAAAATATGATTGAACTTGACTCTGTAAAGTGCCTCGAGATGACATGTTTCATGAATTGGCGCTATATAAATAAAATTGAATTGAATTGAAAAATTTTAAATTTAATAAATAAATAAAAAATATTCACATGAAAATATATTTCTTTAGAAGAAATCTTCTACGCTTCATTTTAAAATGAAATATAGAGGAAGTTATCTTCTTCTACGCATTGTGCTGTTTAGTCGCACCTGGCTTGTTGCCTCTACATTCCTTCTGGCAAATATGCTCAACTGGCTGAAACCAGAGAAACTGTCCTACAGGTGAGACGTCTAAGGTCAAAGTTGGTGATGAAGGAGGAGAGGAACCAAGAAAGAAAGAGAGAGAGAGAGAGAGAGAGAGGAATTGGAGGCAACAGAGAAGAGAATTGCAATGGATCTGAGAGAAGAAAATGAGCGAGAATCAGAAAACGTCTCTTTCTCTCTCCTGACTATGCTGTTTACTAACCTGACCCTAGCCAGATGCATGTTTCGCTCCGCCTAGCTTCACTCACATCCATCTGGGACCTCTCCATAGGAATTGCCTTTACAGAAGGCTGGGCCTTATCAAAAATCCTTGCATATGATTGGATAAGCCATTTGTCTGTCATCTTTATCGACGTGCTATTTCAACCACTCACACCGAAGCTAACCCGTGACGCTGTGAGAGCGACGCAGGAAAAAACAAAACTTTTTTTTATGTGTTTGCGGCTCTAGTGCCATGCGTTTTATTGACAGTGAGCTGACACGAAGAGGGGGGAAGACAGGCGGCGAAGCGCCGCGGGTCGGAGTCGATCCCGGCCGACCGCGTCGAGGACTAAAGGCCTCCTAACATAGTTAGCGCTAACCGCTAACCGCTCCGCCGCGGGTGAACCCCGGAAAAAAAACTTGCCAAATGCGGTCGGGAGAAAGGCGAAAACATGGTTTCCACCAACAAAAGCCTTCAGAGCCGTTCTCTGATGTTCTTTTAATGAAACAATATTAGTTAGATTGGACAACACGGAAGAAATAGCCGCATCAATGCTAACGCTTGCTTCCTCGACGAGCCGCCATTGCTATCAAAACAGTCTCACGGTCGCTTCTCCACTACGTCACATCTATGAAACTCCAGCCCTGCGTCCTGATTGGCTGGACAATAAAATTGGTTGGAGAAATCACTCTCTATGGGAGAGGTCCCAGATGTATGTAAGTGAAGCTAGGCGGAGCGACATACATCTGGCTAGGGTCAGGTTAGCTGTTTACGTCAGCAGAGGAAAAATTGAATTTGGGCTGAAAGTTTTATTTACAAGTTTAAATTAATTGGGACTCTGTCTCTCTATCGATGGGCAGCGCCTATAAACAGCTCATGGTGCCGTGACTCTGAACCGCTACCAGCTCTGATGATGTCACGACCACACCGCTGCTGCTGGGGGAAAACTGGTGGTAGATGCTGTTTAATGACTTTGTTCACGCTCAGAGCTGTAATACTTTTCACTGTGATTCATTTTAAAGATGCGGTTTTAGCGTGTATTCAGACAGGAACAGGGAAACCAGCAACCGATGGTGGGGCTGCTGGGAGCTGAGGTGTTGCTGTGGGCGTGTCTACCTGCTGAAGGTAACCGCTGTGAGACAATCAGGAAGTAACTCTGTTATTGTTACTCTGTGCCGCTCTACCAAAGTTTCTCTCTCTCTCTCTCTCTCGCTCGCTTGTTCGCTTGTCATCGGACACAAATCAAATTAAACTTCTTCGTGTTTGTATTTTGCGGTGTAAAATTGTGAGTCAGACTCAGATTTTTAAACTGGTACATGAAATAAGCAAAGTGAGAACACGCACAGGTAGATCATCAGAGTTTAGTCCGTGAATCCACCTGGATGGTCTCTGCTTCAGAGACGTTTCAGGTTGTGGAGGTGTGACCGATCTGAGCATCTCTTTCTTTCTCTGAGACACTGATGCACCTGAAAACCCTCAGGATCCTGTTGTGGATGTTGTGTGTAACTTTATTGCAATTTAATTCAAATTATGCTCTAATTTTATTTCCATGACCTTTGTTATGATGGTTGTGTTGTAACTGCAACTGCAATTTTTTTTTCTTTTGAAGACTGAGGGTGCGTCATCCCAGTTGGGACACAGAAGGGGGTGTGAGGCTAAAAAAATTGGGGACCCCTGGGTTAGAGGATATATGCGCTGCGCAGATTCGGCTCCGCTTTCTCTAGTAATGCTGCAGCAGAAAAGCAGAACCAGCTTGTTCCGATCAAAGTAAATCAATAAAGCATGCATCTGTGGTTTGTAACTAAAAACATCCAGCCTAGATTTTCACATTTCATATCTGATAGATTTTCCCCACTAACTTAGTAAACGCGTTATAGTGACTTTTCAGCTGCAGCGAAGTCTGCAGGAAATCACAGATGGTCAGTCCGACAACAGGCGGGGGGGGACTCTGCCGTACCAACAAGTCTGAGCAGAATTAAAATTGACTCATAATCCCGATGACTGCACAGATGAAGTTTGGAGGTGGACTTTCTCGCCTAAACACGCCTAAACAACAACTTTTTGTGGCAAATTGAGGGTATAAAATTGACAGGTTTGTAAACTAGTCAACTCTTTACGGCTCCCTTGTGGTTGACAGCTTTTCTTGCTGCGTGCAACCCCGCCCCCTCAACAAGCCCCGGGAAAGCAGAACAAAGTACTGGGTCGCTTGAGGGACCCAGGCCCCAGGAAAGTCAAATGAGTAAATGTGTCTGGAAATGTTACACGGGATTTGAAAAGCCCCACGCTTTTGAGTGGCAATGGAAAATGGGCTATTTATGTGGTATTTATATACAACAACGTCCTTACCGAGTCTCCGCACAGAACTCTCATCTCTGGACTCTCCCATGAGTCTGGAAACAGGAGACAAGCCAAGGCAAGACAAAAACCTGCAAAGAAAAGATACATCAATACACACGTTGCCCTCTACAGGCTGAGAGAGGAACTACAGCAACACTGCCATCGACAGGCTGAGAGAGGAACTACAGCAACACTGCCTGTCACTACCCGATCTGTACCGGTAGCACGATCCGTTCCATCAGCTCATTTGTGCATGCGCGAACAGAATAACTTCTGGGCCGCCAAAAATAATGTAATTACGGTACTAAAAATACTTATTTCTATCCTTAAATCATTAAAGAATGGTAAGCTACATCCTATACAAAATATTAAAGACTTTTCTGGAAGAAAACGTCATCATCGGGCATGCTCAGAGCATGCAAACATAGAGATTTTGGGTCCATGGCCTGGAAACTCCCCTGATCTTAATCCCATTGAAAACTTGTGGTCAATCATCAAGAGACGGGTGGAAAGACGAAAACCTTTTTCTGACAAAATGCAAGCATTGATTGTGCAAGAATGGACTGCTATCAGTCAGGATTTGGTCCAGAAGTTGATTGAGAGCATGCCAGAGAGAATTGCAGCGGTCCTGAAGAAGAGGGGTCAACACTGCAAATATTGACTTGCTGCATTAACTCATTCTAACTGTCATTAAAAGCTTTTGTTACTCATAATATGATTGCAATTGTATTTCTGTACGTATGTGATGACAACATCTGACATACACACATGAAAACCAGAGGGCAGCAGATCATGTGAAAATATAATATTTGTGTCATTCTCAATACTTTTGACCATGACTGTATATATATATATATATATATATATATATATATATATATATATATATATATATATATATATATATATATATATATATATATACAAACTCCGTATTATAATGTTCTACATTACTATAAAATTATGAAATTAACTTGAACACATAATCTTGTAATAAAAATGTGTTTTATTGGAAGGTTAAAATTATCGATTGAGATTTTAGCGCCATCTGGTGGACATATCATAAACAAGAGAAGACCTCGTCATTATAGTAGCATTATAGTTGTATATGTTTTACAAAAACCAAACAGGGAATAGAACAAAGAAAATATAACAAAGCCAAGGCATACATTATTACAATACATTTATTATACTCTCTCTCTGTCTCTCTCCGAGGTCGGTCGTGTCTTTCTCTCTCTGCAGCTTTTACCCCCACCCCCCCCACCCCTATCCTGCTTTGCTTTGCTATGTCTTGTCTTCTGAGCACTTTCTTCATATCAACCGAACTCTGAAAAACATGGATCTGGTAAGCTGGTCTCTCAATACTATTGATACATTTTTTTCGACGGGTAGGCAACGGAAGGGGGACCCGTCCGGTCCTGATTTGACTTATTTTGTGAGATACACCCTAAATTCCTGGAGGAAAACGGTGTGTCTTTCGACTTTGTCATTCCTGGACGTTTGAAATTTTCACATTGGATTAAGGATACTGGGATCTCTACTTATTGGTTTTTGTGGATTTTTGAAGTATCGGCAAATACAGCGGATGTCGGAGCCATTTGGCCTTGATCAGGCTGCCGGCTGCATGACGCGCTCACTCTGGCTGTGAACGGACAAACCTGGCAGGTGAATGGAGCAAAGCTGAAAAGCTGGCTGCGCTGGAACGCAGACTGACTTTGGGGTTGAACTCAAGGGGAGATGGGATAAAATCTGGGAGTGAAGCGCGAAAAAGCCCAATAATTTGGAAAATTGGATTTATGTGGAGCCAGCAAAAGACTTAAAAGCTGACAGGAAAGGCAGTGCAGCTTGTCTCATAACAAATAACATATTTGGATTCCCTCCCTATCTACTCCTGGTTATGGCGGAGTGCCCAGAAAAGCCCCCAGCTACCCCCCTCCCCCGCTGACACCTGAGGATGCTTCTCTGAACTGTGGGCCGGCTGATAACATCAAGGACAATGGCCTCTGGAGAGTGTTCACGGAGAAAAACACTTTCGCCCATACACACACGCATAACTGATACTCATAAAAACTGATGAATTACACACACGCGACAGGTCTCAAATGTTTACCTTCTGCATACATGTTGTCTTGTGTTTTATTTGTGCTTTTGTGCTATGAGGGTTTTTTTGTGTCGGTTGTTTGTCTCTTTATAGGTGAGAGCATAAATAGGCAAACATCTGTCTCTTTTTTTTCTCCCTCCCCTCTTTCCCTCATGTTGTTGCTCTTTCTTCGAGAGTTTCAAGGCAGCGCCTGTAAACTCCGTTTAGGCGGGGTCTGGGCAGTTTGGAGGAATGTGGCCTTGACGGCTGCGCTATTTAGCAGCGGCTGGCTGGCTGCGTTCCTTGGCAACGCAAGGCCTCAGTCAATCGTTCCCCCCAAATGTTTGTTTGTTAAGTGTATGTGATGGACGGTTGTACTGGAACTGACTTTTCGATTGCAATGCAAATTGTAATTGACAAATAAAATTTGATTGATTGATTGATTGATTGATTGATTGATTGATTGATTAAGTACATACAGATCGAAGATGTGTATGTTAAAGCATTTTGATTGGTTCATAGGGCTTAAAGGAGAAGTCCGGTCAAAATCAGAATTCAAACTGATGAAAGTACTTTAAATATAAAACTACTACATACTGTGCAAAAAATTATAAGTTTTTTTAATTAATAATAATTCTCATTTAATCATGTTTATGTGGAGGAATCCATCTTGGTCAAGAATAGTACTGTCACCTCCCATTTTTTTACGTCACTCGGCGGACCCGCTGTTGAGCAAGTTTCAACGCTCTGTTTGTCACGGCGCACTATTTTCCAAGATCAAACTCAGTCGGGTCCTACAGTATATATCTATACACGCGTGTGTGTGTGTGTGTGCGCGCTCCGCGCAGCACGGCTTTGCATCTAACAGACGGGGTTTCGGTTTCAGTTTGCAGCAGAGCGCGCACACACACACACACACACACAGCGGAGGAGAGATCGCTGAAGTGACTGTGTTGAAATAAGCGATGTTTTTTCCTCTTTTACCAGTTGTGTTGGAACATCCGATGGCCATGCACGTGGGCATTGTTGCTTCAGCAATAGCTCTTGGGAATGTCAGTGGTGAAGTCCTCTGGAAATCCGAAATAATTATTGATGATCGCAGCTGTGTAGAACGGCTCCTATTGACTTTGCATGGAAAGCGGAGAGAAATGCTGTCGCCGCTTCCGCTCTTCCACGTCGCAGGATGTGATGTCAAACGCCCCTTACTGCCCATATTTGGGCAGTCATGTCAGCCCCCATACACAGTGATTCAGACGACAATTTATGTTTTTATTTTCTTATTGATTAAAGATAAGTTCATTAAATAACCACAAATGTATTAGTTTTAGTTATAGCTAATGATACCCTGATTTTTCCTTGTTGACCGGACTTCCCCTTTAAAACGGAAAATCTAGGCAATTTAATTACGCATCTTTTTGCCATTTCCTCCACTGTTTTCAGGCAAACATTTCCAATCTGACATTGAAATTAACGGCCATCTTGGGTCAGACCACAGATCAGACAGCTGCTGTCAGAATGAATAGGAGGCAGCTCAGATCTCATTTTAATCATATGTTCACAATGCTCATGACCTTTCAGACAGATTACACATATTTATTCAGAACCAAAACTATTTAAACTGAAGTCAAACTGGATGAAAAATTCACACGCATTTACATATTTTGCAGTTACATATTAATCTAATAAACACACAAATTATACACACATAAATCTCTCACTCTCTCTCTCTCTCTCTCTCTCTCTATATATATATATATATATATATATATATATATATATATATATATATTAGGGCTGGGCAAGTTAACGTGTTAATTTCACGTTAATTCATTAGAGTATTAACGGCGATATTTACTTTAACGCGGGTTAACGCATGCTGCTCACATGCTTTTATTTTGTGAAGGTCTGTTGCTGCTGTGTAGGGCTTTGAATCAGAACAGTAGGTGGCGATAATGCGCCAATAACCTCGCTGTCAGCCCAGCCTCGGATTCAAAGAGGAAGAAAGGTGCTGGCCGGAAAAAAACAAAGCTGACATGGGGAAGGCGGTGTTTCCCGCAGGAATTTGCTTAGGCGAGGCGGTGAGTTGGCGAACGGAACAAGTTTTGTGCGGAGCGGAGCGGAGCGGGGTCTGCATCGATGCCGTCGGTGAAGTCGCTTCTCGTTTCAAAGTATCCATGTGTTTTTGCCTGTTTTTCCCCTGCCATTCACTATATGCACGCGAGAAAGCAACAACAAAAAACCGCGTGTTAACGTCAAATAAACATGCAAGCATATCGAGTTAGCAAGCATTTCAGTTTAAAGTTCTTCCAGCAACAAATATGACAGAAACAAGTTAGTTGTAACCACTGCCAAGTTAAACTTTGGTATTGAACATAAAATGGTAATGCTGCTCCCTGCGGTTACCTCAGAAATTGCCTGTTTTTGGTAGATTTTTTTCCCCATAAAGAGAATTCCCTGTCAGTGGCAATAAGCTTTAATTTATTATTACTGCTATTTTTTGTTTTACATGTTTAAGTTGAGCTTTACACTAAATATTTGTTACTGATAAGTGCTACAAATGTTACAACACTTTTGTTCATATGGCAGCAGAACATTAAAATAAAAGTGCTCTTTACACTACTTTTGAATTCATTCTTGGAGTTTGTAAATACAATGCGATTAATCATGATCAATCAGGCAAATTATGCGATTAATCGCGATTAAATATTTTAATCGTTGCCCAGCCCTAATATATATATATATATATACAGACACTGATCTACATAGGAGCAAAACTATTTACAGTCAAGTGAGAGCAGAGGTGCCAATAACAGCATTTAAAAATTATATAATACAAACCGCAATGTGGGAAAAAAAATCACCAAAAAATTTATAACGCATCTCAGAATCAAAGACACTACAAAATCATAGCAAATAGAAAAATACTGTATATTTTTTTTTTACCCATAAATCATGTATGTCCAGTAATTTAGGACCATACATATATATATATATATATATATATATATATATATATATATATATATATATATATATATACTGTATATATATACATATATATATATATATATATATATATATATATATATATATATATATATATATATATATATGACATCAGTCAAATCTTTTAGAAATCAGGGTGTTTAACGTACTTCTCTCTGCTTCCATCCCTGCTACTCATTAGCACATATTGTGTTGATGCCGGAAAACTGTAACTGTAAAGCATGAGGATTATCCATCATAAAATCTTACTTATGGAAGGTAATTCCCCAGGATCTGGTTCCTAGTGTCCTTTTATTTGCGCACCCATAAGCGGAGTAAAAGTCGGGCTTCCTGGGACGTAGCTCTGGAAATTTGCTTACTTTCAATACAATCGAAATTATTTATTAAGTTAGACAATCATTTAATTCAATCAATTGGTCCCGTGTAGCCCCTAAAGGGGTGATGTTTTCAGTCAGTTGGTTTTTCTGGAAATCAGGTGAGAATTCACCGGATTCAGAGTGTCTGAAAACATAAAGTACATTTTCCTGAATTGACGTGTATTCTGTCTGACCGCAGCTTGGTCTGATCTAAGATGGCCGCTCTGTCGGCACGCCTCTCAACCGACGATGGGGCGTCTACGTATACATGTCTGTGGCCGAGAACGCCAGAGCGAGAACATACCACATCCCCGGATGTTGTTCCCGCCCCGCCCTCTTTATCGAGCATGCATCAGAGTTCTGATCTGTTCTGTCTCTCTCCGAGGTCGGTCGTGTCTTTCTCTCCTCTGCAGCTTTTCACCCCCCCCCCCCCCCTCTCCTGCTTTGCTATGTCTTGTCTTTCTGAGCACTTTCTTCATATCAACCGAACTCTGAAAAACATGGATCTGGTCAGCTGGTCTCTCAATACTATTGATCAATTTTTTTCGATGGGTACGCAACAAAAGGGGGACCGGCCGGTCCTGATTCACTCATTTTGTGAGATACACCCTAAATTCCTGGATGGAAAACGGTGTGTCTTTCGACTCGTCATTCCTGGACGTTTGAAACTTTTACATTTGGATTAAGGATACTTGGATCTCTACTTATTGGTTTTTGTGGATTTTTGAAGTATCAGCAAATACAGCGTATGTCGGTAGTCATTTGGCCTTGATCAGGCTGCCGGCTGCAAATGACGCGATCACTAAGGCGGTGAACGGACAGACCTGGAAGGTGGAGGAGCAGAGCCGAAAGCTGGCTGTGCTGGAACGCAGACTGGCTTCGGTGGTTTGAACTCAAGGGGAATTTGGGATAAAATCTGAAAGTGAAGAGCGGAAAAGCCCAACAATTTGGAAAATTGGATCTACCATTTGCAGCCAGCAAAAGACTTAAAGCTGACAAGAAAGGCAGTGCAGCTGTATCATAACAACTAACATATTCGGTTATGCCCTCCCTATCTACTCCTGGATTGTTATGGCGGAGAGTGCTCAGAAAAGAACGCATCCTCCCAAACATGATTACCTCGTCCTCAGTAAGTGAGGCAGCGTTGGAGGAATCTTTAGAACCTGCGCAGTGTCTCAACTGTTTAGAAGCAGTAGAGCTTTCTGAGCTATCTAAAATCTTAGCTTCATCTAAACCTTCTACCTGTATGTTAGACCCAATCCCCACCAAATTGTTTAAGGAGGTATTCCCTTTGATCAGTGGTCCTATTTTAGACATGATTAATCTATCCTTAGTAAATGGATATGTACCACAGGTTTTTAAAGTAGCTGTTATTAAACCTTTACTTAAGAAACCATCTCTTGATCAAGATGAGCTAGTAAACTACAGACCTATATCTAATCTTCTTTTCTTATCTAAAATTCTTGAGAAAGTAGTTGCTAATCAACTTTGTGAACATTTACAAAGTAATGACCTACTTGAGGAGTTTCAGTCAGGCTTCAGAGCTCATCATAGCACTGAAACAGCTCTGGTGAAGGTCACTAATGATATTCTCATGGCCTCAGATAATGGACTTGTGTCTGTACTTGTCCTGTTAGGCTGACTTCCTGTTTGCGGTAAGGGGTATTGTGTCACTTCCTGTTGTTGCTGTGTGAATGACGGATTTTTGCTCCAGGCTCTCTCGCTTTTTATCTTTAAACCTCTTTGTTGTAACACCTGTTTCCAAACATAATCACTTTTAAAACATTTTCTGTGGCTGCTCATCACGTTTGGGAACTCCTCGTGTTTCACACGGTTTGTTCTTTGGCGTGATAACAGGGCGCTAGCCTAGCTTTAGCCTAGCGTTAGCCTAGCACTAGCCAAGCCTTAGCCTCATAATGGCTTCTCAGTCTCTGACTAAGTCTCCTATCTGCTGCTCTCTGTGTCAGATGTTCAGTTATTCCTCTGCCTCCTTTAGTGATAATGGTACATGTAATAAATGTAGTATTTTTGTAGCTTTGGAGGCGAGGGTGTCAGAATTGGAGACCCGGCTCCGTGCTGTTGAAAAACCAGCTGATAGCCGCTCCTTTGCTAGCGCGGAGCCACAAAGAGTAATTTCACGTAGCGAACAAACAGCCGCACTCGAACAGCCGGTTAAGCAGGCCGGCTGGGTGACGGTTCGTGGTAAGCATAGCTCTAGATTTCAGCCCCCAGATCACCACCAACCCATCTGCGTTTCTAATAAATTTTCCCCTCTGAGCGACAGTCTCGCAGAGGAGCCGACCTTAATTATTGGCAGCTCTGTAATAAGAAACGTGGCACTAAAGAAACCAGGAACCATAGTTAAATGCCTACCAGGGGCCAGAACGGGCGACATAGAATCCTACCTAAAACTGCTGGCTAAGGATAAGTGTAAATACAGTAAGATTGTTATTCACGCTGGCGGTAATGACACCCGGTCACGCCGATCAGAGGTCACCAAAGTTGGTGTTGCTTCGGTGTGTGAGTTTGCTAAAACAATATCGGACTCTGTAATTTTCTCTGGTCCCCTGCCTGATCTGACCAGTGATGACAAGTTTAGCCGCATGTCATCATTCAACCGCTGGTTGTCTAGGTGGTGTCCAGAAAACGACGTGGGCTACATTGATAACTGGCAAACTTTCTGGGGAAAACCTGGTCTGATCAGGAGAGACGGCATTGATCCCACTTTGGATGGTGCAGCTCTTCTTTCTAGGAATCTGGCCGGATTTATTAGTTCTCCTAAATGCTGACAACCCAGGGTCCAGACCAGGAAGCAGAGCCGTAGTTTAACACACCTCTCTGCAGCTTCTGTACTGTTACCCACCCATTACCCTATTGAGACGGTGTCTTTCCCACGGCCAAAACTTAACAGATCAAAAACTGATCTAAAGGGAACAAATCATAAAAATCTAATAAAAATCCATACGGATCACTTTGAACCAAAAAATAAAAGAATTAAATGTGGTCTATTAAATATAAGGTCTCTCCCTCCAAAGACTTTGTTAGTTAATGAATTGATTTCTGATAATCAGATTGATTTGTTTTGTCTCACAGAAACCTGGCTACAAGAGGACTACGTTAGTATAAATGAGTCAACTCCCTCCAGTTATTCAAATTTCCACATTCCCAGATCTGTGGGAAGAGGAGGAGGAGTGGCAACCATCTTTCAGTCTGATTTATTAATTAGTCCCAGGCCAATTAATAATTACAGTTCTTTTGAACATTTAACCCTCAGTTTCCCTCATCCAAACTGCAAAGCAATAAAACCTCTTCTGTTTATTGTTTTGTATCGTCCACCAAGCCCTTACACTCAGTTTTTGGATCAACTGTCAGACTTCTTATCTGATTTGGTGTTAAATACTGACAAGGTTATTATAGTGGGTGATTTTAACATCCATGTTGACACTGAATGTGATAACCTTAGTGTAGCCTTTAAAACTATCCTAGATTCAATTGGTTTTGCTCAAAATGTGCATAAGCCAACACACTCTCGGCTCCATACTTTGGACCTTGTGCTGACATATGGCATTGATTGTGAAGAACTAACAGTATTCTCTCACAACCCTGTCCTATCTGATCATTTTTTAATAACATTTGAGTTTAATCTAACCGATTTCTCCACCTCCAAAAGAGGGTTCCATTATAGTAGATCTTTATCGGATAATGCTGTATCAAAACTTAAAGAGTCTGTCCCCCTCTTAATATCCTCAGTATTGCAGAAATGCCCTGCAGATAGCAGCAATGCTGTTTCTTCCCATTCACAAATAGATACATTTGCTAACAGTGTGACTTCCTCATTGCGTTCTGCATTAGATAATGTAGCTCCCTTGAAAAAGAAGGTGATAATTCACAGGAAGCTGGCTCCCTGGTTTAATTCAGAGCTGCGTTCCTTGAAGCACAATGTTAGGAAATTGGAGAGAAAATGGCGCTCTACACTCCAAGAGGAATCCTACCTAATCTGGAGGGACAGTCTATTGTTGTATAACAAGACCCTTCGCAGAGTTAGAGCAGCATATTTTTCATCATTAATTGAAGAGAATAAAAATAATCCTAGATTTCTCTTTAGTACAGTTGCCAAACTTACTCAGAGCTGCAGCTCTGTTGATCCATCCATTCCCTTAGCTCTTAGTAGTAATGATTTTATGGGATTCTTCATAAATAAAATTGATGCCATTAAAAATAAAATAATTGGCATCCTCCCAAACATGATTACCTCATCCCCAGTAAGTAAGGCAGCATTGGAGGAATCTTTAGAACCTGCGCTGTGTCTGAACTGTTTAGAAGCAGTAGAGCTTTCTGAGCTATCTAAAATCTTAGCTTCATCTAAACCTTCTACCTGTATGTTAGACCCAATCCCAACCAAGTTGTTTAAGGAGGTATTCCCTTTGATCAGTGGTCCTATTTTAGACATGATTAATCTATCCTTAGTAAATGGATATGTACCACAGGTTTTTAAAGTAGCTGTTATTAAACCTTTACTTAAGAAACCTTCTCTTGATCAAGATGAGCTAGTAAACTACAGACCTATATCTAATCTTCTTTTCTTATCTAAAATTCTTGAGAAAGTAGTTGCTAATCAACTTTGTGAACATTTACAAAGCAATGACCTACTTGAGGAGTTTCAGTCAGGCTTCAGAGCTCATCATAGCACTGAAACGGCTCTGGTGAAGGTCACTAATGATATTCTCATGGCCTCAGATAATGGACTTGTGTCTGTACTTGTCCTGTTAGATCTTAGTGCTGCATTTGATACAGTTGATCACAATATTCTCCTACAAAGACTTGAACATACTGTAGGGATTAAGGGGAAAGCATTAGGCTGGTTTAAATCTTATCTGTCGGACAGATTCCAGTTTGTTCATGTTAATAATAAATCTTCCTCAAACTCTAGGGTCACCTGTGGAGTACCACAGGGTTCAGTCCTTGGACCAATTCTCTTTACTATATATATGCTTCCGATCGGCAAAATTATCAGACAGCATGGGATTAATTTCCACTGTTATGCTGATGACACTCAGCTATATCTATCCATAAATCCTGATGAATCCAATCAATTACTTCGACTGTAGTCATGTCTTGATGACATCAAAAGCTGGATGACTTTAAATTTCCTGCATCTAAATTCTGACAAGACCGAAGTTGTAATCTTTGGGCCAGAGTCCTCAAAAAATAAACTTCTTAACCAATCACTTAATCTGGATGACATTAACTTGGCCTCTGGTAATAAAGTAAAAAACCTTGGTGTTATTTTTGACCAAGACATGTCATTTAAATCCCATATTAAACAGGTTTCCAGAGTTTCCTTTTTTCACCTCTGGAATATCGCCAAAATTAGAAACATTCTGTCCAGGAGTGATGCTGAAAAACTAGTCCATGCATTTGTTACTTCAAGGCTGGACTATTGTAATTCTTTACTATCAGGAAGTCCACAAAATGCAATTCAAAGTCTTCAGCTGATCCAAAATGCTGCAGCAAGAGTTCTGATGAAAATCAACAAGAGGGATCATATTTCTCCAATTTTAGCTTCCCTTCACTGGCTTCCTGTTAAATCAAGAATAGAATTTAAAATTCTTCTTCTAACGTATAAAGCCCTTAATAATCAAGCTCCATCATATATCAGAGCTCTGATTACCCCGTATGTTCCTAACAGAGCACTTCGCTCTCAGACTGCAGGTCTGCTGGTGGTTCCTAGAGTCTCTAAAAGTAGAATGGGAGGCAGATCCTTTAGCTATCAGGCTCCTCTCCTGTGGAACCAACTCCCAGTTTTGGTCCGTGAAGCAGACACCCCGTCTACTTTTAAGACTAATCTTAAAACCTTCCTTTTTGACAAAGCTTATAACTAGAGTGGCTCATGTTACTCTGAGCTACCTTTATAGTTATGCTGCTATAGGCTTAGGCTACTGGAGGACATCAGGGCCTATTTTTCTCACTCTACTGATTTCTACTGTTCTCCAGTCTACTGTTCTCCAGATTTGCATTGCATTACATTGAAATGACTGTTGTCATTTCTGCTTTAACTTTTTGTTCTCTCTCTTTTTTCTTCATAGTAGGTACACCTGGTCTGACGTTCTGTTGACTGTGAAATCATCCAGGGAAGACAGATCACCGACTATTACCATCTAATGTAGAACAGATTACTAGATCAATGTGTGCTTCTGTGCTTTTTTGTCTGTCTTGTTGTGTCTCTGCTCTGTCTTCTGTAACCCCCAGTGGGTCGAGGCAGATGACCGTTCATACTGAGCCCGGTTCTGCCGGAGGTTTTTTTTCCCGTTAATGGGTGGTTTTTCTTCCCACTGTCGCTTCATGCTTGCTCAGTATGAGGGATTGCTGCAAAGCCATGTACAATGCAGACGACTCTCCCTGTGGCTCTACGGTTCCCCAGGAGTGAATGCTGCTTGTCGGGACTTTGATGCAATCAACTGGTTTCCTTATATAGGAACATTTTTGACCAATCTGTATAATATGACCCAATCTGTATAATATGATTGAACTTGATTTTGTAAAGTGCCTTGAGATGACATGTTTCATGATTTGGCGCTATATAAATAAAATTGAATTGAATTGAATTGAATTGAATTAGATCTCAGTGCTGCATTTGATACAGTTGATCACAATATTCTCCTACAAAGACTTGAGCATACTGTAGGGATTAAGGGGAAAGCATTAGGCTGGTTTAAATCTTATCTGACAGATTCAGGGATTAAAGCAAAAATAATAAATTTGGCAAAAAAACTTTCTAGTCAGCCCATATATTCCCGGGGACATCATGCCAGATTACGTACAGCACTTGCATCTGGCAGTTTTAAAATATGTATTGACAATTCCTGTATCTCTCCCAACTTTCAGCTTCAGAGCCTTGGTGTCATCCTGGACAGACCTCTCCATCACTTTCCACATCCATAACATGACCTGGTTAACTTACTTTCATCTTTGCAGCATCAAGTAAGTTTTTCCTTCACACTTTTGGCAAACTGGTTGACAGTCCACTCACCTCTCAACTTCACAATTTCAACTCTCTTCCCTCCCTGTCCTCCAGAAAACCCTCCATGAACTGCAACTAGTACAAAAGACATCAGCTTGCATCATTACATCATCTACTTCACATCTGCACATTAACTCCACTGGCTACCTGTGACAGTCCTTTTATCAATAAAGGTATTCAGAAAGAGCTGGTGAACTGCAGGTCTGCTGGTGGTTCCTAGAGTCTCTAAAAGTAGAATGGGAGGCAGATCCTTTAGCTATCAGGCTCCTCTCCTGTGGAACCAACTCCCAGTTTTGGTCCGTGAGGCAGACACCCCGTCTACTTTTAAGACTAATCTTAAAACTTTCCTTTGTGACAAAGCTTATAACTAGAGTGGCTCATGTTACCCTGAGCTACCTCTATAGTTATGCTGCTATAGGCTTAGGCTACTGGAGGACATCAGGGTCTATTTCTCTCTCTCTGCTGATTTCTACTGTTCTCCAATCTGCATTGTTTGTTGTTATTTCGGCTTTTAACTTTTTGTTCTCTGTCATTTTTCTCTTCATAGAAGACTTAGACTTAGACAACTTTATTTGTCATTTTGTATGTACAGGGGCATACAGAACAAAATTTCGTTGCACCTGGTTCTGTTAGCTGTGACATCATCCAGGGGAGACAGATCATCTGAGCTGCTGCTGCCAACAGCTTCATCTTCTAGATCAGGGGTGTCAAACTCATTTTGGTTTAGGGGCCGCATACAGCTTAATCTGATCTCAAGAGGGCCACATGAGTAAACTCATTGCAAGATTAAATAGAACTAATAAAAGTGGACTTGTTGATTTTTATATTAAATGAATTTCACTTTTACACAATATATTATGAATAACCTCAGCATTTTTAAGAAAAGTATGTGCAATTTCAACAATACTTTTACTCAGTTAAACATTTACTTGTGCATTATGCATAAGAACTGATCACAGTGATTGTACAATGTTGAAAAACATTTATTCACATTTTTTGGAACTTAAAAACACTGTCCTGCATGACAAAATACATCAAACAGATAAAAATTAAGAAATGATTTAAAATCAATTTTCCACATCTGAATCTCAGCGCTACCATCTGCTGATTAAAACACAGCGCCCCTCGTGGACAATATAGGAACTGCAGATTTTCAATTAAACGAAGTACATGTTTTTTTCAATAATTGTTTTATCATTCTCTTCCCTTTATCTCCTCTTTCTTTCACATTTTGTTTTTTTTCTTCTTGTTCTTCCTTTCATCTCCTACTTTCCCATTGTAGTGTCCATATCATTTGAGATATTCCCTGCATGAATCATAATAAAACTATTCACATTCATAAATCAAGCGGAGCACTATGGCAAAAGCAGTACTGCTCCACTTGTGAAAGTCAAATCTGATGAGCTCTTTTTGGCATTAAGACAACAATTCTTATTGCCACATTGCCAGACAGGACACTGGAAAAAAAAAATCATTGTTGAATAATGATAATGCATTTAGCCACCGGGCCGGACTAAATTGTTCGGCGGGCCGGAACCGGCCCGTGGGCCGTATGTTTGACACCCCTGGTCTAGACGATCGGCTGTTGGCTCAACTTTCACTGCAGCTCTTACTGCTCCTTCATTATTGGACCAGTCGGCACCATTAATGGCCTTAACTGGGTCCAGGATAAGCCTGGCTCCAACAGGACTATGGGCCACAAGCACCAGCAGAAGCTGTGACTGACCTGCCGTCAGCTGCAGCCAGGCGCAGATCTTGTAGACGGTGGCAGCACTGCAGAACCTGAAGAGACAGAGACACAGGACGCTGGTCCACACCGCCCACAGAGACACCCCCACTAGCACCGCCACTGACTGGAAGGACGGCAATGGAGACAGGCTGGACAGACCTCCACGACAGTCAGGAACCGGCCAGTCAGACTCCATGCATACCTGGACACATGCAGGACATGGAGACACAAACACAGGAAACCTTCACTGAGAGCAGAGCAGGATGTCTTCTCCACAAGGACAAAATCATAGTTGTGTTTCTATCGCACTTTGGTCATGAGATGGCAAAATGCACGCTAGATGGTCAATGGACACGGTCCAACGACGTGTCAGAACAATTCCTCAGAGGTTTTAGTCCACGTAGACATGATGGCGTCACAGCTGCTGCAGGCTTGTTGTCTGAACATCCATGATGAGAACTTCCTGTTCCTGAGCGTTGAGACGTGGAGCGTTACACTTCTGGAAGGAACCGTCAGAAGACGGGTCTGTGGTCAGATGGTCACCGACAACACCGGGTAGGATGCAGTGGTTAAATAATGCTCCACCCCATGACACCACCACCTCCACCTGAACCGTCGGTCCCAGGCAGGATCCAAGCTTTCATCCTCCAGCAAGTTCTGACCTGACCCTCCTGGTGTTGCAGTTGAGATCCAGACTCTCTGGACCGGCCTGTTCTGGTCCAGTTCTGGGGAGTCTGTGTGAACTGTGAGTGGTACCTGGTGTGGCCTCCTGCCGCTGCTGCGAGGTTCCACATGTTCCTTCAGAGATGATGTTCTGCAGACGTGGGCTGGAAGCAGCGCTTATCAGACCTACTGCTGCCTTTCTAGCATCCGGAACCACTCGGCCCGTTCTCCTCTGACCTCAGATCAGCTGCTGGAGATTTCTCTGTTTCAGACCATTCCCCGTAAACTTGAGAGATGGTTGCGAGTTAAAATCCCAGCAGATTGTGAAATGCTCAGAGCAGCAACCAGGCAAAAATAGAAAATGGGATCCCTCAAGGTTGTGACCTTTGTCCTCTGTCCTTCTCCCAACAGCTGCACCTCAAGTCAGCAGCCTGTCAGGTTCCTGAAGTTTGGTCAGCAGCCTGCCAAAGACAGTGATGGTGCTCTTCTACACCACCCTCATGGAGTCCATCATTCCTGGAGGGGCGGGTAATGACCGCCCCTCCAGGAAGTACCTGCCTTCACCACACCACCCCCGCCCAGTAACCATGTGAGGCAGAGCGCCATCATTTCTGCTCTTTTAGCTCCTGATCTGCACAGCGACAGCAGCTGCTCTGTTTTGCTACCATGCCGCTGCGGCTGTAGGGCGCCCCCACGTGGGGAGAGGTGGCATCGCAGTGAATGCACCAGAGAACAACTAATATTTCATAACAACTTAATACTCCGTAGTGCCAAAGGCTACATTTAATCATATTATGCCTATAGTTGTCTTTGGGGGGGCTATAGAACCTTGGTTCTGGCTGTAAAGGTTCTATGTTCTGCACCACAGCAAAACCAATTCATATTCCTCGTATGTAAAAATATTTGGTCAATAAACAAATTCTAATTCTGGTTCTAATAAATAAAATGCTGCCCTGTGATTGGCCGATTCACTGTCCAGGTTAACAAATGTAGGTCACAACATCATTTTATACAATTCAAAAGTCTTTTATCAGTCCAAAGAAAGATTAAATGAATTAATAAGTGAATTAAGCTGCAGCTGACTGGTGGGTTACCTCAAAGAGTCCCATAGTGCCACTGGGCAGCGGCGGTCCCGCCTGGTGAGTCCTGGTGTCTGTGGTTCCGACCCAGGACGGCTGGACCAAGATGACCACCTGGATGATGGCGAAGCAGAGAGTGCAGACGGCCCAGAGGACACCGACCGCTCGGGCGCTTCGGACAAACTCCGTCTGGTAGAGACGAGACAGGTCGGCGAGGCCCGGCGACACCGACATCCCTGACGGACACAGAGAGACAGTGTTAAGGTGGCGGTGCCTCCAGCTGGGCCACAGCGGTCACGGTGCTGGAGGACGGAGGCTCCTTCTGCCCTGGTGGAAGAAGAGGTCAGACCACTGCAGGGAGGAAGACGAGGAGCAGGTTGTGTAGGAAGCTCACTGAACCAGCCATGGTCAGGCAGGTCGACTGATGGACATTAGTTTAGAGTTCGCCTACAGAGACCAGATGGTTGTAGTTCCTCCCAACAAGAAGTGCTTCAGTGCATCTGAGACCAGCAGTGGAGAAAGTGGTCACCACCATCTCTGCTCCAAATGTCACTAAACGTTTAAAAGAAGATCCGGTTCTAAGTTCTCTTGTTGTGTCTCTGCTCTGTCTTCTGTAACCCCAGTCGGTCGAGGCAGATGACCGTTCATACTGAGCCCGGTTCTGCCGGAGGTTTTTTTTTTCCCGTTAATGGGTGGTTTTTCTTCCCACTGTCGCTTCATGCTTGCTCAGTATGAGGGATTGCAGCAAAACCATGTACAATGCAGACGACTCTCCCTGTGGCTCTACGGTTCCCCAGGAGTGAATGCTGCTTGTCAAGACTTTGATGCAATCAACTGGTTTCCTTATATAGGACATTTTGACCAATCTGTATAATCTGACCCAATCTGTATAATATGATTGAACTTGATTTTGTAAAGTGCCTTGAGATGACATGTTTCATGATTTGGCGCTATATAAATAAAAAAAAATTGAATTAATGGATTCAGTGGCGTCAGCAGGTCTCCGCTGCTTCCTGATTGGCTCCTGAGCTTTATGTTAGAGAACTGAGCCAATCAGAGAAGCAGCTGCATGGAGCAAGCTGCTGATTTCAGGTTACTCAGTAAACATGCTGACTGAATCAATAACCAGTAACCAAGCTGATTATGACGCGGACAGACCGATGGATCAGGAGCCGCAGCCAATCAGAGACCACCGATAATCAGAAACAATCAAAGGTTCCGCGGTAAACAGCCGCAGCATCGCGCTGACCGCAGCCAATCACGGCAAAACATCAAAGCGCCGACGTCACGTCATCGTCTTTGATTTACCGACACGCGCACGATCCGAGGCGCGTTCATGTTGAAAATAAACATGCAGGAAAAGAAGAAAAGAGCGAACCTGCTGCAGGAGGAGCTCCGTCTGCAGGAGGAGGAGGAGGAGGATGATGAGGAGGAGGAGGGTGGAAGAGAATGATGAAGAGGATGAGGGGGAGGGGGAGGAAGAGGAGGAGGTTCCCGGATGAGGATGAAGGTTTCTCTGCTCAGTCTGTCACCATGGAAACAGCCTCTGGGATGTCACCATGGTGACAGAGGACAGCCTGCTCGCCATGATTCTCCAGGTTTCCTCTGAGGGAGGCTGACTCTCGTCTGGTGGTTTTGAATGTGTGACTTTGAGGCTATTTTCTGAGCTAAAGCTGAACTTCAGGATCACAGGTTTATGTTTCTGAATCAGAAATAATAGAAGCGTGAGGAGCAGAGAAAGACGCCTGCAGCCCATCCTGCTGTTCTCTGACCTCACACCGTCACCCAGAGACTGCAGGCTTCATGAACAGGAGAGTATCTGCCATCTGTCGTTCTGCAGAGCTTCAGGTGCACAAGCAGAAGTCAGCAGAATATGAAGGAGCTAACATCTTTCACATCATTCATCTCTGTTAACAAACTCATAGATGATACCAGAGCATGCTGCAGCCCACAGGATCTTCTCAGACCACCAGAGCTGACGAGCAGCTGGAGAAGGAGCTACAGCTGTGGACTACTCTGTTCGAACCTGATGGGTCAGGAGAGGAGGAGCCACCTGCTGGAGGACAGAGGAGCTGCTCCACACGGAGAGCGAGACAGACGGGAAAAAACTCTGAATCCCAGAATGCACAGCGGCGAGCCATTTTCATGGCAGGCTTCCAGGATGGAGGACAGTGCCGGACCTCGAATGTTTCTGGGTTAGGGGTAGGGTGACCACCCGTCCCGCGTAGTGCGTGCGCGCACAGCGTTTGAAGCCCAATTCATGCGTCCCGCAAATTGAGACCGTGTCACGCATATTCAATACTTTCTCAAAAAAAGTTGGTCGCTCTATCCATCTTATTTTCGAACGACGAACTAACTATGGCCACAGCTTCAAACTATTCATGACTGAGAGGATGACATGAAGAAGTGGCCTCATAACGTACGAGGACATTTTAACCTGTTTTGTGTCGTCACTTGGTGCGGACGGCTCTGCAGTGCGACTTTACCGAAGCGAACCTCCGCAGTGAAAAAGTTGAATCGGTGTTAATAAATATCAACAAGGATAACCTGGTATTCATGGAGGCTGATGGCCGTTCAAGCCAAAACTAGTCCGACGTTCACGCTGCTGGATCCTGACTGCATCAACCGGCTCTACCGAGACGACCGGAGCGCTCTGGTGCTGCGGCTCCAGGGGAAGCCTTCAGTCATGCAGCGGCGACCTTATGGAAGGTAGGCTGATGAATCATCTGATTCAGAAACATCCTGGCTGTTGGCTCGTTGTGATTAGATTGCTGCTCAGTTAATTTTGTAATGTTTTGGATTAAACTGATGTTATAAGTGGACATCTAAACATTCTGCCCACTTCATGTTTTGGCTTGAAAAGGTTTGAGTCCTAAAGGTGACCCCAAAGTCCTAAAGGTGCCCCCAGAACACTGAACAGTTTTTTTTTTCCTGCGCCTGCCTTTACCAACATCCAAGTTCACCATCCTTCCTCCCCCTTCTTGTTCTGTGAACCTCTGGAGTCGTGAGTTAAGACTTTTTTACAGTTCCTGTGGTGTAGAGCAACTACAATTCCTGTTAATCCTTTAATTTTAAATTATAATTTATTTAAAGTGAATAAATAGTAATGAAAAATAAATAAAATTAAATAGCTAAAGTAAGTCGGAATTGGGAGTGCATCTGTTCATTGAATGTTCAACGTATTATGAATCTTTATTTAGAAAGAAATACACATTGGTTGGCCTATTCATGAGCATACATCAGCAATTACACATGTTTATGGGAATAGGGCATTATTAATATAGCATGTAAGGTGGTATGTGCTAGAAATGTGTAAACCCCTATCAGTGAGTCTGCCCGTGAGGTGGGGGCACCGCCGCGCCAAGCAGTGTCCCACTTTGTCCCTCAGAAACATACCCCTTGTCCCCCCTTGGGCTTATTAGCAGCACCCTAGTTAGGGGCCATGAAGGGGCCGGGTATTTGTCCAGCATCCTTACACACGATGCCAGGAGCTGGTTAGATGCACGTTTCATCACGTTCACAATTAAAACACAGCTAAATCCCCTTTACCACAAATGGACAATAACCTCACTAACAGCATGTGAGAAAATGTAGTTTACTACAAAATGATAAAGGGATATTAAAACCTTCCGTACAGTTAGGAAAGAATACAATTTGTGATTAGGACACCACTGAAGCAGTCCATAGCTTATAAATGGGACCAGTAACATTTTAAATATAGCGTCCATATAATCTCAAAATTCAAACCTACCGTTACCTACCAAATCTAACCTGTTTCTATTCCTACATGAGGCTAGAAGACAATGTTCACATAGATAATTAGTAAGAAATATAAGGACACATCAATTTATTATTACATGCAGACCTATATGGGCTTTTTAATAGACACAAATAGCCGTCAGCTGATCGGGTTTCATTCCGATTTTAATTTCTTTTTGAAAATGGGGAAGGGACTTTTTAATGTATTCACTAAGTCTATTCCGAATTTGTGGACCCTTACATGACACACTAAAACTAGTACGCTAACATTTTTACCCTTTAGGGGTGATTTCCCTCTAGTATTGTAATCATGAGAAAATGTAGAAATGGGGATTAGCTGACAGACTCTGACGTTGACGCTACGTTCTACATAGTGCAGGCGTTGTGAAATAAACTGCACTCTGAGTTTCAGAAGCCGATGCCTATAGAAGAGAGAGTCTGTGGCTCTTATAGCTTTCTTTTGTAGAATATGTAGTTTAGAAGGTAACCTGGGAAGGTATTACAACAAGTAATATTACAATAGTTTAGACGAGGTTCAAATAAGGACCTGAAGAAGGTCAGAATTGCCTCAAGGGGGAGGAAAGTCTCACCTTGAAGAATAGGCCGACATATTTGGCTAATTTCTTTATCAGCTAAATATGTTTGCTAAAAAATTCATCATAAGGATACCAACAAATTTGATTGATTTGACTCGTTCAGTTACACCGTTCTCCAGATTTTTTCAACTTCTGCACGAGCAGAAAATGATAAATTTTGCTTTTCTAGCATTTAACGAGAATTTATTACATTTAAACCAGGTTTCAACTCTTGCTAATTCATGATATACAAGGTTTTGAAGGTGTTGCAGCTTTTTATGAGATAGGAATAAGTTGGTGTCATCTGCGAATATAACTTTATGAAGAATAGTTAAGGAATGTGAGAAATCATTTGTATAGATTATAAAAAGAAGTGGGCCCAAAATTGACCCCTGAGGTACTCCACATTGTTTGGGTTTATGATTTGAGAGGTTATCATTTATGTGCACATATTGCTCCCTTTCATTTAAATAGCTTCTGAACCAACTGAGTGCTGAGCCCCTGACACCATAAATGTTCCAATGTGCCTCATAAAATATTAAAATCAATGGTATCAAAACACTTTTGATAAGTCAAGGAAAATGCCAATTCCACACTCACCTTTATCAATAGCATCGTTAATGTTTTCAATGAGATCCAGGATTGCCACACAGGTGGTCCTATCCTTCCTAAAACCAGATTGCGATGAGGTGAGTATATTATGCTGCTATAGGCTTAGGCTGCTGGAGGACATCAGGGTCTATTTCTCTCTCTCTGCTGAGTTCTCCTACTGCTCTCCAATCTGCATTGTTTGTTGTTATTTCAGCTTTTAACTTTTGGTTCTCTGTCATGTTTCTCCTCATAGAAGGTACACCTGGTCAGGTGTTCTGTTAGCTGTGACATCATCAGGGGAGGCAGATCATCCTCTATTACCATCTAACATAGAAAGTACTCCTGGGTCAATGTGAGCTTCTGAGCTTTCTGTGTCTCTGCTCTGTCTTCTCTAAGCCCCAGTGGGTCGAGGCAGATGAGCGTTCACACTGAGCCTGGTTCTGGTTCTGCTGGAGGTTCTCCTCCCTGTTAAAGGGGAGTTTTCCTCTCCACTGTCGCTTCATGCATGCTCAGTATGAGGGATTGCTGCAAAGCCATTAACAATGCAGACGACTTCACCTCACTGACCCAGGAGAACATCCAGGGTTCTGACTCAGCCATTACCTTGCTGTTCTCAGATGCTACGGTAACTTAGCTGGGATGCTGCTGGACTATGATACATAGTTTATATTGTATAAGCTTGGTTGGTTGTTGTACATATGGAAATATTCCATACTCTATTGTCTATAGAATGGAGTTATTTTCCACTATCAAAGAACTTTGTTTTTCCTTTGGTCAATTTATTTATTTGCCCGTGTAATTCCATCAGATCCTCCAGGATCTTCTTCATTTCCTCAGTTTTTCTTCGTCATGGTTCTCATCGCCTCTGTGATGTAACTTTCTGTGAGATGAAATTCTGCCCAGCACCAATCAGAGCAAAGAGGGATGTTTGTCTTCGTCATCGAGCCCATGAGGAAAAAAATTCAACTTTATGTGAATCGGCGGAAAATTATTTTTATTATCAATAAAACATTTAAATGAAAAGCTTCGATGAGACCGTCCTGGAACGCTGACTGACGGGTCAGTTCTGATCCGGCAGACGAACCAACCGGGTTCCTAAGGGAAACGAGGCGTATTGCACGTCACAGAAACGCTTCATTTTCAGCGGACGTTCCTTACAGAATAAAAGTGAGAACATTAACATTTATTTTAGGTGCAACCAATCACAGCGGAGGCACAAGCAGCTGCTTCGGCAACTGTCTCTGTGCCGGCCTCCACTATAAAAGCTGCTGGGAATTGAACCAGCGACCTTCTGATGCTGAAGCTTTGCAGAACAATTAAAAACTGGTTTGATGGGGGTGCCTCCTCTTCCTCCTCAGCTCCACGGAGGAACCTCCTCCCCAAACTTGGCGAGGTGGGCGGCGTTTTTGGCCTCGAACAGAACCTGAACAGAAACAAACAGAACATCAGCCTTTACCAGCAGGAACCCAGAGTTCTGGTTCCGACAGACGGCTGGTGAGGAATATTCCTGAGAAGATTAAATCTGCAGATGGTCCTCCTGGAGAACCGGGTCCTGCCCTAGAGATCTGCTTCATGTTACGCCCCCCTTACCTCTCACTCTGGCTCGTTTTATCTTTCTTCTCGTTGAGAGAAGATAGGGGTCGTAACAAATGAAAAAAATGGAACTAATGTGAATAAGAGAAGACAGTTAACGGAAACAAACAAAAAAAAGCGGGCACCTGACGGAACACACAGTGTGGTGGGGGGGCTTACCTTAGATTTCTGATCAGAGTTCCCATACAACCAGCTGACAGCCCTCGCGATCCCTCGTCCATCAGAATCTCCGTTTAATAGTTTATTTTCTCTATTTTCCTTTTGTCTTTAATATGTAGGTAGTTTTTCTTCTTTTCCTTAAAACACAAACTCGTGGTTCTTCAGTGGTTTTTCCTAGCTGGCGTGTAACTCTCCCGGTGCTTTTCTTTGCTAGCGTCCAGCCGGTTTCCCAAACAATCGAACAAAACAAACTTGATTCCGGCCAAAACATCCGACGCTCCCCTCTGGGTAGATCCCTCCGGAGGTGAAGGTACTCTTCTCTTTTCCAGAGCCTTCCCGCACCGTCCTTTCAATTAATCTTTGTTTACCAAAAAGTCCACTGCTCCTGCAGCCTCCTTCACTGCCTCGCTCGTCACCAGAACCACAATCATCCACAGGTGTGACACCAGTCCAGCTAAATGCTTGATTGGCAATGCCCCGCCCCCTCCACCAGTGAACCGTCAAAGGTGCAAATAAATAAAACAAGTCATCAGGGGACGAAGACAAAAGTAGCAAGATGTAACATTCATCAGATCTGCTTCTTAGAGCTATGCAGCAGATCCACGTTACCCACCTCACCTGAGAACCCCTGGACACACCCAGCTAGGAAGCAACGGCGAGCTTAGGATAATCAGACGCAGGTAGTTTATGGCTTCGGGACTTTTCAGCTGCTGAATCAAGCAGAAAAACAGGCGGCAGTGGAACCTCACCTGGTGGTGGATGTAGGACTCACACAGGTAGCACCACACAGACAGATCTGCGAAGCTCAGGACCATCGGGTGCTCCATGACTGCTCCGTGCGTCACCATGTGCTCGTTAACGTAGCGGCCGCAGCACACCTGGGGAACCGAGGACCAACAGGTGAGACCCTCATCACAGCTGCAGGAAAGGTTTGGGGCAGGTGAGCAGATCACCTGGTAGCAGGTCAGGCAGATCCAATTCTCAGCGTCAGAACCGCAGTCCCCGCACGGCTGGAAGACATCTATACCTGAGTGTGGGAGGGGCTTAACAGCATCCAGGTGAGGACACCAGGGCAGAGGGTCCACCACGTACAGAGTGTCCTGAGGACAGACAGATGGGTTCAGCATCACACCTGAACATTAATTAAGGGTTATCATTAACAGGTGACTCAATATTTACTGACTCCACCCATCTCAGCGCTGCATGTCAGTTCCAGAGACACCTGAGGCTTCGACCAACCACAGGCTCCCTCTGCTGCAGGCTCCGCACCCTCTGAAGGCCCCGCCCCCGCCCCCATGACAGGCTCCGCCCCCACTGAAGGCTCCTCGCCTTTTTCAGGCCCCGCCCCTGCTTGATCGGACTGTGGTGCTGCCACGGTAACGTTCTGAAAGGAAACAGGAAGTTGTTACATTTAGAATTAAAGATCAAAAAGAGACGTGTCTAACTACTCACCTGAGGCTGCATTCTCTCTGCTGATTGGCTGTTCCCTGACTCAGACTTTATGTCACCTTTGACCAGTGGGGGGGTTTGATGGATGTCTAGACTGGCCAATCCCTGCATGAGCTGCTCCAGACTGTGTTCCGTCTGATTAGACGAGACAAGTCATGTGATTCTTTGTTTGTTTTAGCAAGAAATTCGTTTTTTTAGACGTGAGCGTTACCGTAGAGACCTCCTCTCCAGCAGCAGGTAGAGGAGCTTTATTTGACTTCCTGCCCTGAGAACTACGTTTCCCACGGTGCTTTGGGGTGAGCACAGCTGCACGCACAGACTCTGGAACTGAAAGACAAATGCAATCAGACAAAGCAGAACCCGGTCCTGCTTCAGTCCGGGTCCCAAACTCACTATCGATCCTCAAGGACCGCCAGTAGGGGGCGTGCTGGCGGATGACTTCGCCGATTGCTGCCACTGCGTAGTGATGAGGAGGGGGCAGGGGCATCACCAGGGACGGAGGGGGGTCGCCTAGCAAAACGCCGGTGCACATCGCCATGGAGTCAGAGATGGACGTCAAGTTATAACCTCCCTGAAGAGACAGAGGTAGCCAATCAGGAGTGGAGGAATATCAAACCTTAGCCAATCAGGAGTGGGAGAATGCCCTCAGTCTGAGCTCACCTCCAGGATGATGAGGATACGGCCCCCAGCCAGTGACATCAGCATGTGTGTGAGGTGGGCGTATCCCTCTGGAGTCACGTTATAGCCTCCCAAAGGATCTCCCCGAGCCGCATCGAACCCGGCCGACACCAGAACCAGATCGGGGTTAAACTGCAGAGGAAGCAGCGAATAACTAATCAGAGGATGTCAGGATGTAGTTTCTTTGAGATTAACCGATTCTTTGATCACAGTAAAAGTTATTAATCAAACCAGCGATAGCAGTTACCTCAGTAGCGATCGGCATGACGACATGATGAAAGGCTGCCAGATAGTCGGAGTCGCCCATGCGTCCGCCGCTCCACGCCACGTTCACATTATAACCTGCGCCCTTGGCCACGCCCACCCTATCGGGGGCAGCATCCTCTGAGAACGGGAAAAACGTCCCTTTGTCATAGCGATGGAGAGAGATGTAGAGAACGCTGCAGATAGAGACGGAGAACGTCGTCAGACTCGTGTCACTGCGTTCCCACTCTCACTCGCCTCCTGCCTCACCTGTCAGCATCTTCAAACATGTGCTGAGTCCCGTTGCCGTGGTGAACGTCCCAGTCAAGGATCAGGACTCGCAGCTGAGGATCATGGGAGTTTTTTTGGGCGTAGCGAGCAGTGAGTGCTGCTGTGTTGAAGAGACAGAAACCGCAGGGAGCATCTTTCTCAGCATGATGCCCCGGAGGACGGACGATGGCCACAGCGTTACTCACCTGTAGTGACGACAAACCGCCACCAGGTGGCAGAACAGGCCCGTTATTATCCTGAAGTCAACATGCTGCAGCTGCGCCATTGTTAGCTTGTCGTTAGCCTGTTAGCTGTGTGTCTGCTAACTTCTTATAGTCCAGACCGTTTATTGTTGTTAGCCTAGCATTTGTCTGCTGCAGGCCTGATGTTACTATAGCGTTAGCTTATTAGCTAACGAAGCATCGTTAGTCTACTGTCAGCCTTCAGCCATCTTTGTCATTCTGAAATTCTGTTTATTAGCTTGTTATTAGCCTGTTTGGCTATGATGGTAGGTAACAGACAGCTGTTACCTCCTAATTAGTGAGCTGTTGTCTGTAATTAACTAATTATTAGTTCAAACCTGCTGTTAACTTGTTGGTAGTGCAGACAAAAGCTTTACAAAGTAGTTAGTAGCCAGACAGCTGGTTATCTAGTGGTCACCCAGTGGTGCTGTGTTCCTTTGCCTCTCCCACAGACTGCACCCGGTTCCTGGATGACTGTTATTCTGCACGTCTGAAGCCCAAGACACACCACTTGCGTCAGATTTTTCTTCTGACATCCTGGCTGCATAGTTGCCCTTTCTACGGAACTCTGGACAGATCGAGGCCCTTTAGAGACTGATCGTCCAATCAGTCTCTAAAGGGCCAAAAGGGCCCAGGGCAGTGAGGGCACAAGCAAAATATCTGGTTATATCCCGCTTCACGTTGAACTGTCAGCTGTAGCCCTGGCGCTGCACAGACGGTGCTGAGAGACGTTGCGTGTGACTGTGAAGGTGAGTTGAGAGAGATGCTCTCCTCATTGGTCAGTCCGTCCCCATGAGGCGGGTCAAAGGTGACGCCGATCAACGTGTGATGTCAAACGCCACAACACAACTCAGAAAATTCGAGAAGGGTATAACTGCAGAGCGTAAGAACGCCCCTGTCGGAACGCCCACACAGTCGGAACGCCCACACAGTCGGAACGCCCACACACCAACGCAAACGCTGATTGGTTCGTTGATTTGCCCACTTCAATACATATATTTTTTCCCTCCATCTCCTTCATTCAGCGGGACGGACGAAAAATGTCCGTCCCGACGAAAAAAATCCCTATCGCAGGGTATTAGTTTTACCTAGGGACCACATGTGATTTGTAATAATTACGGCGTTGTATGCAGACAGATATTAACCGGCTCGCGCTGTCAGGAGAAAGCAACAGCGCGAGGACTATTGTGTAGTACGATAGAATCCTGTCCTGTCAGGATAAGGGCATCTACTGGAGAAACAGCCAAATATGCGACTGCACGTTCAAAAATAAAGCTAAAAAAAACGCAACTCACGAAATTTACCAGCGACTGTAGAAAAACAAGAAAGCATACAGAGGCGGAGTTGACAGCTCTGCTTCTGTCACACAGCTGCAGCGCATTAATTACATGTAATCCCAGGTAAAAACCAGATCCGTGCGAGTAGGCGATTGGACATTTTTCTGCATGGAGCCAGGCAAAGTTGGAAAAAAAATCCGCTTCCAAGCATAAAGCCTGAAAAAGAAGGACAAATATGCGTGTGGGGCATTCAAAATCCGGACTGTCACCTACGACGGACGAAAGCTTCGGATGCTTTTGTGTAACTCTGCAACATTTTTCAATGTATGGTTTGTTTAATAAAAAACAAATGTCCTAGTGTCCTTTTATTTGCGCACCCATAAACGGAGCAAAAGTCGGGCTTCCTCGGACGGAGCTCTGGAAGTTTGCTTACTTTCAATACAAAATCGAAATCATTTATTAAGTTAGACAATAATTTAATTCAATCAATTGGTCCCATGTAGCCCCTAAAGGGGTGATGTTTTCAGTCAGTTGATTTATCTGGAAATCGGGTGAGAATTCACCGGATTCAGAGTGTCTGAAAACATAAAGTACATTTTCCTTGTATTCTGTCTGACTGCAGCTGGTCTGACCTAAGATGGCCGCTCTGTCGGCACGCCTCCCACCCGACAACGCGGCGTCTACGTATTCATGTCTGTGCGCAGAATGACCGCCCAGTCGGAACGCCCACACAGCTCTGCAGTTACCCCATATTGGAAAATTCAGACACGGAGAAGCTAAGTGGGAGCGGTATACAAAAATTTTAAAAAAGGAGCACATCTGAAGCGCTGAAAATGTAAAATAGGTAATTTCTTCACTTCCCTTAAAGTTGCTGACTGTTTTGTTAAATCAGCTTCCGGGGTTTGAAAGTGCCTGCTTATTTATTTTTTGTGAAAATGGAGGCCATTTACTCTCAATGTAGTGGGTCAATTTTACCAGATTATCTGATGCTGACGTGTTTTGCTGTGGCGTCTCTGCATGTGGGGCCAGTGGGGCCACCAGGTGGCGCTGTGGAGCTCTATGTTCACAGTAATCAGGGGACAGGATCGTTCTTTATAGATTAATACTGTAAAAAAGACAGATTCCCTTACCAATAACATTCTATTATAAACATTGTGTCTATATATCTAAGTCTGCCAGAAAACTAACAGCTCAGCAGCTAAATCCTCCTGAGGCGTCTTGATATCAGGGCCGGTCCACCAACGTTTGTTTAAATAATCAACATCTGAAATCGCAGTGAGCATGCCCAGTACGCTCTCAGTAGACATAGTGGGGCACACATACTACGGCCCCAAGCTGAGATCGTCCAATCAGAACACTGGAAACGTTACGTTACGTTTGCCGGAAAGTGTGAGACCATCTAGTGATGGTTGTCCTTGGTGGATCATTGAAGGATTGATGTGAATCTTTTCTGTCCAATACATGAACATTATTAATGAACCTTTATTTGTAGTTTTATATATCAACATTAAATTACATTTAGCTTATATAAAATGGCGTTTCTAGTGTGTTGGTTTATGCTAATGTATCTGTTTAATTTGAATGGAGGAAGAGGATCTGAGGGTAGGGACAGGTGTATAAATGTAGATCAGACAGATATGGAGGTGCGATGGGAGCCGATGAAGATGCAGAGTAGCTGTGATGTGATGGATTGAAGGGCTTCGTGTGACGATACGGGCAGCTGAGCTGTGGACCAGTTGTAGTTTATGAAGTGTTTTATGTGGAAGACTGAAAAGAAGAGCGTTAATCTAGACGGGAAGTGACCAGACTGTGAACAAGAACAGCAGTGGAATGAGAGAAGGACAGAGACAACTTATGTTACGAAGACGGACATAAGCAGACTGAGAGATATTATTGACATGGGAGGTGAAGGAAAGGTTGCTGTCAAGGATGAAACCCAGACTTTTGACCTGTGGAGAGGGAAAGATAGAGGAGCTATCAATAGGAATAGAAAAGTTATAGAGTCTGTTTAATGTTGATTTTGTACCTATTAAAAGAAGTTCTGTTTTGTTGGAATTTAATTTAAGGAAGTTTGAGGTGAACCAGGACTTTATTCCAAGGAGGCAGTCAGTGAGGGCTGAGGGTAGGAGTGTGGAGTTGGGTTTGGTTGAGACGTAGAGCTGGGTGTCATCAGCATAGCAGTGAAAGTGCTATTATATTGAGGAAAATATGACCAAGAATGTAAATGAAGAACAGGGGCCCCAGGACAGAGCCCTGGGGAACGCCAGAGGTGATAAGGACTGGACGGGAAGTGAATGGCTTTAACTGAATGAAGTGTGTGCGGCCTGAAAGGTATGAATGAAACCCGGTAAGGGGCGTACTCATGATGCCAAGAGAGAGTCTATGGAGAAGGAAGGCGTGGGAGATTGTGTCAAAGGCTGCGGTCCGTGAGATCGTCCAGAGTGATAAGGAAGAGGAGGTGCTCTGCCTTGACACCGCCGACGTGTGGAAGACTTTGAGGAGAGTCAACCCACGGAAGGCCCCAGGTCCTGACAACATACCTGGGCGGGTGCTTAAGGAGTGAGCAGGTCAGCTGGCTGGTGTCCTCACAGACATTTTTAACACCTCACTGGACCAAGCCACAGTGCCAGCAGGCTTCAAGTCTGCCTCCATCATTCCGGTGCCAAAGAAACCTCAAGTCACCTGTTTCAACGACTACTGGCCTGTTGCACTGACTCCCATCATGATGAAGTGCTTTGAAAGGCTGGTAAAGGAACACATCGTCTCCAGTCTCCCTCCAACACTCGACCCGTTCCAGTTTGCCTACCGACGGAACCGCTCCACTGAGGACGCCATCTCCTCCGCTCTTCACCTGAGCCTGGCACACCTGGAGGAGAAGAACACGCACGTGCGGATGCTGTTCCTGGACTTCAGTTCAGCGTTTAACACCATCATCCCACAACATCTGGTGGGAAAACTAGAACATCTGGGCTTCAGCACACCTCTGCGCAACTGGCTGCTAGACTTCCTCACCAACAGACCTCAGTCGGTCCGGGTCGGACAGAACACCTCTGATGTCATCACCCTCAGCACGGGCTCCCCTCAGGGCTGCGTCCTGAGCCCCCTGCTGTTCACCCTGATGACACATGACTGCTTCCCCAGGTTCACCACCAATCACATCGTGAAGTTTGCAGACGACACAACGGTGGTGGGCCTGATCAGAGACGACAACGACCAGGACTACAGAGAGGAGGTGGAGCAGCTGGTGGGCTGGTGCAGAGACAACAGCCTGATCCTGAACGTGGAGAAGACGAAGGAGATCATCGTCGACTTCAGGAAAAACCGGCCTCACCACGCTCCACTGCTCATCAACAACTCAGCTGTGGAGGTGGTCAGCAGCACCAAGTTCCTGGGGGTGTACATCACGGACAACCTCACCTGGACTGTGAACACCACGTCACTGGTGAAGAGGGCACAGAAGCGACTGTACTTCCTGCGGAGGATGAGGAGAGCCCACCTGCCCCCGCCCATCCTCACGACCTTCTACAGAAGCACCATAGAGAGTATTCTGACCAGCTGTCTCTCTGTGTGGTGTGGAGGCTGCAGTGCCTCCGACTGGAAGAACGTGAGGAGAGTGGTGAGGACAGCAGAAGGGATCATCGAGGCTCCTCTTCCCTCCATCAAGGACATCTCATCTCAGCGCTGTGTGTCCCGTAACATCATCAGGGACCCCTCACACCCCCACCATGGACTGTTCTCCCTGCTGCCCTCTGGGAAGAGGTTCCGCAGCATCCGCTGCAGGTCCACCAGGTTCTGCAAAAGCTTTTTCCCTGTTGCCATCAGACTGTTGAACTGCTGAACTATAACTGGACCCTGCACCACATTTGCATCACTGCATCTCTATCTAGCATTACAAATGCTGCCGAACTTGTAGTTTCTAAATGCATTTTTGCACAAATGCCTTTTGCACAATTTCTGCACATCAGCAGAATCAGAAATACTTTAATAATCCCAGAGGGAAATTGCTGTTTCAGTACAATCGCCATAACATAACAAACATCACAAACATTTTAGGGGAGACGATTTACTGAGGCCTTGCTGCCAAGGGACCGCATTACACGGTACCCACAGGGCGCTGCCTTTGAATCTGTGGAAAAGATAGATTTTCATCAAAGGGAGGTGGGAGGAAAAAAAACATATCTCAAACTGTATCCTATAACAGGATACAGTTTGAATCAAAACCCTCTTGCACAAAAAGCACAAATAAGACAAGACACATATAGCAGAAGGTAAACATTGGAGACTAGTCGCGTGTAAGTTCATCAGTTTATATGAGCATCAGTTATGTGTGTCTGTTTGGGTGAAAGTGTTTATATTTCTGTGAACACTCTCCAGAGGCCATTGTCCTTGATGTTATCAGCCGGTGTAGGTACCAGATCGACTCGGGGTGTCAGATTGACTCGGGGGGCCTGCGCTTCCCGATGATGTCAAAAATATGGCAATTCCACTCAAACAAACTACATTACGCCCGCGGTCTCCATTTGTTACAGATCAATTTTATTTTGTTAATTTACGGTTATTTTCCAGTAACTTAATCGAGGCATGAAAACTTTTAACATCATTTTGAAATGCTTCTGGGGTAGTCTGACAATTTAATCAGTAATTTTGCAGGATCAAAGTTACATCTTAAGAGAAATTTCCTTCCTCCAATTTAAAAAGAAAAAAAGAGTTGTGAAGGGAAACTAAACCATAAACTCTTTTCATTTTAAATAAAAGTCTGCAGCCATTTTTTATTTTATCACGGCATTCATCACTTTAAAATCAATAACGTGTATTCCTTGTTTTTCTACTGATATTACTCTTTTTTTCTGATCACATGTTTTTATTATTCCAGATGAAATTGTGACAATATTCTTCCAAAAATTGAGCCAACTGTCAATTTTTTTTGTTTTTTGTAAAATGGCTTGAATATTTGTTCTGTCATTGTCAGTGTGGTCCTTGTTAATCATACCAAAATGTTTTACCTCATTTTTATCAATTAAAGTGGGTTGATTATTTTGAATTGCTAAGATTTCACATTTTTCTATGTTCATCTTTAAGCCTGAAGCTTTTGAGAAAAAGGAAACCGCTAAATTAACTAAATAAAATTGATTCGTTACAAATGCAGACCGCGGGCTCAATGTAGTTTGTTTGAGTGGCGTTGCCATACAGCGACCGCATCGGGAGGCGCAGGGACCATGGAGAATTTCTTCGTAAAATTGTCCGTTTACAAACCGCAATCCCGCTCTCGAATAAAACCTACACCCCGCTGTAATTACTTTTATTAAGTTGTCCAGCCCAATCACAATGTTTTGCGTAATTGTGCAAACGTTAAACCAATCATGTATAGTGACGTCATCCAGAGGCGCAGGACCCCGAGTCGATCTGGTAACAGTTCAGAAAGCATCCACAGTTGTCAGCGGGGGGGGGGGGGAGCAGGGGAGAGTTCTGAGTTCCTTCCCCATAACAATCCAGGAGTAGAGATAGGGAGGCAGACCAAATACTTTAGTTGTTATGAGACAGGCTGCACTGACTTTCCTGACAGCTTTAAGTCTTTTGCTGGCTCCAAATGGTGAAATCCAATCTTCCAAATTGTTGGGCTTTTCCACGTTTCACATCATGATTTTATCCCAAATTCCCCTTGAGTTCAAACCACCGAAGCCAGTCTGTGTTCCAGCACATCCAGCTTTTCGGCTCTGCTCCTTCCCTTCCAGGTCTGTCCGTTCACAGCCTTAGTGAGCGCGTCATATGCAGGCGGTAGACTGATCAAGGCCAAATGGCTACCGACATCCGCTGTATTTGCTGATACATCAGAAATCCACCAGATACCAATAAAGTAGAAATCCAAGTATCCTGAATCCAAACATGCAAACGTTTCGTCCAGGAATGACAAAGTCGAACGACACACCGTTATCCATCCAGGAATGTAGGGTGTATCCACAAAATGAGTCAATCAGGACCAGACGGGTCCCCCTTTGGTTGCCTACCCGTCGAAAAAAATTGATCAATAGCATTGAGAGACCAGCTTACCAGATCCATGTTTTTCAGAGTTCAGTTATGAAGAAAGTGCTCAGAAAGACAAGACATAGCAGTAGAAGCAGGAGGGGGGGGGGGGGTGTGAAAGCTGGAGAGGAAAGGAAAACACGACCGACCTCGAAGAGAGACAGAACAGATTGGTTTTAAATATTCTCCTGTACACAGTGATCACACACTGTTCTCTTCTCCTGCATTGTTTACATTTCAATTGTTTACTTTTTAATCACTGCTTTTAATGTATGCTGTAATTTACAAGCTGTATGCAACGACATTTCGTTCTGTATGCACTCTGTACATACAAAAAGACAAATAAAGTTTTCTAAGTCTAAATGTGACAGAAGGAGCCTGGATAGTAAACCAGAGTCAGCAGCCAGGAGAAGGTCATTAGTGACTTTGATAAGCGCTGTTTGTGTGATGTGAGGAGGATGGAAACCAGACTGAAATTGTTCATATAAATTATTGCATGGAGATGAGCAGCAACTGTTGTTTCAAGAATTTTGGAAATTAATGGAACGAAAAATGGACGAAAATGATCAATGTTATTGGGTCTGAGCCAGGTTTCTGGAGAATATAGGTTACAGCAGCTGTTTTAAGAGCAGAGGGAACAACAGCAGTGGTAAGGGAAGACTGAATAAAGTCTGTAATGACACGGGACAGAGAGGGGAGGACGGCTTTAACAAGGACAGCAGGAAGAGGGTCTAATTGGCTGAAGATTTGGATTTTTTAGTGAATTTGGAGACTTCACTGAGGGGGGAAACTGAAAGTAAATGCGTTGATACAGGTAAAACGAGAGCAGATCAAACTGAAGCAGGGGTGGGTAAAAGTTGTTGGTGGATTTGTTCAATCTTGGAAGGAAAAAAGAAACCAAGATGTTAGAGAAGTCAGAAGAGTACTGATTAAGCTGAGTGATATGTGCATTTGGCTTTAGAGGTGCTGTCTTTGTAGTCAGAATATGAGATAAATACATGTCTTCGCTCACAGTGAGACCAGTTTTCCTGTTGAGTCTTTCAAGTTGACGTCCTTTTGCTTTGAACTGTGTAAGAGTGCGAATAAACCAAGGTGACGTAGGAGTGACTGAACCAGATCTGGTTCTGAGCGGAGCGAGATGGTTTAAGAGGTTATGAAGGAAGCTGCTGTGGTAAGTAATTCATCTGGGGTAGAAAACCTGTCAACGCTGGGAAGGCTACTGATGCGAGAGGATAAACTGTCCACCTTAGATATCAGCCTGTGGCTAGTGTGTAGTTATGTGTTAGTGACGTTGACTTCTACTTAGTGCTTTTAACCTGCTGACTCTTCTGAGACAAACTTCTGGTGGTTTCCATGATTTTCAGGTAAATATTAGCAGTACACGCTGCGACCAGGTGTGCCCTGCTCCTACCTGGCCGGTCAGGATGCTGTCCACAGCGCTGAAGCAGCTCCCAGCAGCCAGCTGGGCACACTGGAAGCTCTGGTTACTGAGGAAGATGGAGGTGAACTCGTTTCCAAGTTTGTGAAGGTCTCGAGGCTTCATCTCCGCTGTCGCCTTCATCTGCTTGATGTGCTGCAAACTACAAGACACGTGCAGTTACACCACCTCAGGGGCCCGGATGGTCCGGTGACACACCCATCACCTGCTCACCTGTGACACAGGGCCAGCTCCTCCTCTGTCGCCAGGCGAGCTGGTATCCGATGGCAACGATCGACCAATCCCAGCTGCTGGTGTCTGGAGAAGATCTTGAAGATCCTCTGGGGCTGTTCAGGGTGATGTCTGCAGGGCGTCACGTGTTCATTACGACACGCTTACACCAGCAGCCGTGTTCTCCCACAGAGCGGCTAACTCACCTGTCCCACAGGTTCACGTGCTCCATCATCTTCTCGTCATAGACCAGACCCGTTGTCCTGGCAACAGACGTGTTGATGGAAGCCAGCGCGGGGCTCCTGTGGTTGGCTGCGGCTCTGGTGACACGGCCCTCAGCGCCGGGTCCAGCTAGAACCTGCAGCGAGGCCCAGTGTGGGTACAGAGCCGAGACGGTCTGAGAGATGGACTGAAGGGCGCTGGGACACAGAGGACAGGAGTCAGCAGAGGACACAACCTGGGAGCTGCGGCGCCCGACGCGTTAAATAATGATGATGTTCAGGCTCCTCCCTCTAACCAGGACCGGCAGGGGGAGTCGTTTACTTCCTGAATCACATTCAACCGTCAGACTGCCGTGGCCATCAAGACCCTCTGGTCCAGCCCACCAACACCCCAACATCAGCCTCCAATCAGAAAACAGGTGTGTGGTCAGCTGGTCCTCAGGGGTTACCTGTCAGAGGGAGCGGTGGGCGGGCTCAGAGGAGGACAGGCTCCGCCCAGCAGAGCTCTGACGCAGGCTGCTACGGCCTCTGCTGTCGCCTGCAGGTCATAACCTCCCTGCACAGAAACAGCATTTACCGTGTGCTTACTGCGCTTAGCGTGTTTTCATTGAACATGGGAGGCGTCTGTGTGCAGAAGATTTACCTCGAGAGCGAGAACGAGCCGACCTTCAGCCAAACCCATCAGCATGTGGGTCAGGATGTGGAAACACTGAGGACTCACACACATCTGCCCCTGAACACACACAGTGGCAGTCAGAGACACGTAACACAGGACGCGCCTGTCCGAGTCTGCGCAGCTTTACCTTCGGATCTCCGGCTGCAGCGTCGAATCCAGCGGCGACCAGAACCAGCTGAGGCTGGAACTGCAAACACACAGTCTGGTTACTGCAGGGTGACACACATGACCAGGGCTGGGCAAGTTACTTCAAAGTAACTCGTTACTTCAGAAAGTAACTCGTTACTTCAGAAAGTAACTCGTTACTTCAGAAGGTAACTCGTTACTTCAGAAGGTAACTCGTTACTTCAGAAGGTAACTCGTTACTTCAGAAGGTAACTCGTTACTTCAGAAGGTAACTCGTTACTTCAGAAGGTACCTCGTTACTTCAGAAGGTACCTCGTTACTTCAGAAGGTACCTCGTTACTTCAGAAGGTACCTCGTTACTTCAGAAGGTACCTCGTTACTTCAGAAGGTAACTCGTTACTTCAGAAGGTACCTCGTTACTTCAGAAGGTACCTCGTTACTTCAGAAGGTACCTCGTTACTTCAGAAGGTAACTCGTTACTTCAGAAAGTAACTCGTTACTTCAGAAAGTAACTCGTTACTTCAAAAGGTACCTCGTTACTTCAGAAGGTAACTCGTTACTTCAGAAGGTAACTCGTTACTTCAGAAGGTAACTCGTTACTTCAGAAAGTAACTCGTTACTTCAGAAGGTAACTCGTTACTTCAGAAAGTAACTCGTTACTTCAGAAGGTAACTCGTTACTTCAGAAGGTACCTCGTTACTTCAGAAGGTAACTCGTTACTTCAGAAGGTACCTCGTTACTTCAGAAGGTACCTCGTTACTTCAGAAGGTACCTCGTTACTTCAGAAGGTACCTCGTTACTTCAGAAGGTACCTCGTTACTTCAGAAGGTAACTCGTTACTTCAGAAAGTAACTCGTTACTTCAGAAAGTAACTCGTTACTTCAAAAGGTACCTCGTTACTTCAGAAGGTAACTCGTTACTTCAGAAGGTAACTCGTTACTTCAGAAAGTAACTCGTTACTTCAGAAGGTAACTCGTTACTTCAGAAAGTAACTCGTTACTTCAGAAGGTAACTCGTTACTTCAGAAGGTACCTCGTTACTTCAGAAGGTACCTCGTTACTTCAGAAGGTAACTCGTTACTTCAGAAGGTAACTCGTTACTTCAGAAAGTACCTCGTTACTTCAGAAGGTACCTCGTTACTTCAGAAGGTACCTCGTTACTTCAGAAGGTACCTCGTTACTTCAGAAGGTACCTCGTTACTTCAGAAGGTACCTCGTTACTTCAGAAAGTACCTCGTTACTTCAGAAGGTACCTCGTTACTTCAGAAAGTACCTCGTTACTTCAGAAAGTACCTCGTTACTTCAGAAAGTACCTCGTTACTTCAAAAAGTACCTCGTTACTTCAAAAAGTACCTCGTTACTTCAGAAGGTACCTCGTTACTTCAGAAGGTACCTCGTTACTTCAGAAAGTACCTCGTAACTTCAAAGTAACTTGTAACTTCAAAGTAACTCGTAACTTCAAAGTAACTCGTAACTTCAAAGTAACTCGTAACTTCAAAAAGTAACTCGTAACTTCAAAAAGTAACTAGTTAGTCACTTGAAAATAAGTTGTTACTCGAAAAAGTAACTGGTAACTTGTTACTCGAAAAAGTGGTTACTTCAGAAAGTAACGCGTTACTTCAAAAAGTAACTCATTGCGTAACGTAATGGCGTTCTGAAATGTGAGTGTGTGTGTTACCTCGCAGGCGACAGGGAGCAGCACCTGCTGGAAAGCAGTGATGTAATCAGCGTCGCTCATCCCCGTCTGGAACACAAACAGGAAGCAGAATCAGAACAAGACGGGAAGACAAGCGTCACCCTGTGCAGATCTGTGGACCTGAACCCAGCCGGGAACATCACAGCTGAGCAGAAACTAAACCAGGGTCACACTTAAACTGAGAAGCTTTCCTAAGGAAACACAGGGCAGGACCTCCGGTTCTGGTTCAGGTTTTGACTGCTGCGGTCTTTGGAACCGGAGCTTTTCAGAGGAGCTGACTGACGGTCGGGTAGTTAACGGTCTTCCCTGAATCAACCCGTCCAGCCTCCTGGGATGACCTCACCCACGATGTTCTGGTCCATAAAGTCTCCAGAACCGTGCAACTTCCCTCCAAGCGTCTCTCTGGCTGACAGCGCCCTGGTTATCTGGACCTGTGGTACTCAATTCAATTCAATTTTATTTATATAGCGCCAATTGATGAAACATGTCATCTCGAGGCACTTTACAAAGTCAAATCAATCATATTATACAGATTGGTCAAAAATTTTCTTATATAAGGGAACCAGTTGATTGCATCAAAGTCCCGACAAGCAGCATTCACTCCTGGGGAAGCGTAGAGCCACAGGGAGAGTCGTCTGCATTGTCCATGGCTTTGCAGCAATCCCTCATACTGAGCAAGCATGAAGCAACAGTGGAAAGAAAAACCACCCATTAGCGGGAAGGAAAACCTCCAGCAGAACCAGAACCAGGCTCAGTATGAACGGTCATCTGCCTCGACCGACTGGGGGTTACAGAAGACAGAGCAGAGACACAACAAGAGAGACAAAAAGCACAGAAGCACACATTGATCTAGTAATCTGTTCTACATTAGATGGTAATAGCGGGTGATCTGTCTTCCCTGGATTATGTCACAGTTAACAGAACGCCAGACCAGGTGTACCTACTATGAAGAAAAATGAGAGAGAACAAAAAGTTAAAGCAGAAATGACAACACGTAATGCATAATTGAAGAACAGTAGAACTCTATAGAGTGAGAGAAATAGACCCTGATGTCCTCCAGCAGTCTAAGCCTATAGCAGCATAACTATAGAGGTAGCTCAGGGTAACATGAGCCACTCTGACTAGAAGCTTTGTCACAAAGGAAAGTTTTAAGATTAGTCTTAAAAGTAGACGGGGTGTCTGCCTCACGGACCAAAACTGGGAGTTGGTTCCACAGGAGAGGAGCCTGATAGCTAAAGGATCTGCCTCCCATTCTACTTTTAGAGACTCTAGGAACCACCAGCAGACCTGCAGTCTGAGAGCGAAGTGCTCTGTTAGGAACATACGGAGTAATCAGAGCTCTGATATATGATGGAGCTTGATTATTAAGGGCTTTATACGTTAGAAGAAGAATTTTAAATTCTATTCTTGATTTAACAGGAAGCCAATGAAGGGAAGCTAAAATAGGAGAAATATGATCCCTCTTGTTGATTTTCATCAGAACTCTTGCTGCAGCATTTTGGATCAGCTGAAGACTTCGAACTGCATTTTGTGGACTTCCTGATAGTAAAGAATTACAATAGTCCAGCCTTGAAGTAACAAATGCATGGACTAGTTTTTCAGCATCACTCCTGGACAGAATGTTTCTAATTTTGGCGATATTCCTGAGGTGAAAAAAGGAAACTCTGGAAACCTGTTTAATATGGGATTTAAATGACATGTCTTGGTCAAAAATAACACCAAGATTTTTTACTTTACTACCAGAGGCCAAGTTAATGCCATCCAGATTAAGTGATTGGTTAAGAAGTTTATTTTTTGAGGACTCTGGCCCAAAGATTACAACTTCTGTCTTGTCAGAATTTAAATGCAGGAAATTTAAAGTCATCCAGCTTTTGATGTCATCAAGACATGACTGCAGTCGAAGTAATTGATTGGATTCATCAGGATTTATGGATAAATATAGCTGAGTGTCATCAGCATAACAGTGGAAATTAATCCCATGCTGTCTGATAATTTTGCCAGTCGGAAGCATATATATAGTAAAGAGAATTGGTCCAAGGACTGAACCCTGTGGTACTCCACAGGTGACCCTAGAGTTTGAGGAAGATTTATTATTAACATGAACAAACTGGAATCTGTCCGACAGATAAGATTTAAACCAGCCTAATGCTTTCCCCTTAATCCCTACAGTATGCTCAAGTCTTTGTTGGAGAATATTGTGATCAACTGTATCAAATGCAGCACTAAGATCTAACAGGACAAGTACAGACACAAGTCCATTATCTGAGGCCATGAGAATATCATTAGTGACCTTCACCAGAGCTGTTTCAGTGCTATGATGAGCTCTGAAGCCTGACTGAAACTCCTCAAGTAGGTCATTACTTTGTAAATGTTCACAAAGTTGATTAGCAACTACTTTCTCAAGAATTTTAGATAAGAAAAGAAGATTAGATATAGGTCTGTAGTTTACTAACTCATCTTGATCAAGAGAAGGTTTCTTAAGTAAAGGTTTAATAACAGCTACTTTAAAAACCTGTGGTACATATCCATTTACTAAGGATAGATTAATCATGTCTAAAATAGGACCACTGATCAAAGGGAATACCTCCTTAAACAACCTGGTTGGGATTGGGTCTAACATACAGGTAGAAGGTTTAGATGAAGCTAAGATTTTAGATAGCTCAGAAAGCTCTACTGCTTCTAGACAGTTCGGACACAGCGCAGGTTCTAAAGATTCCTCCAATGCTGCCTTACTTACTGGGGATGAGGTAATCATGTTTGGGAGGATGCCAATTATTTTATTTTTAATGGCATCAATTTTATTTATGAAGAATCCCATAAAATCATTACTACTAAGAGCTAAGGGAATGGCTGGATCAACAGAGCTGCAGCTCTGAGTAAGTTTGGCAACTGTACTGAAGAGAAATCTAGGATTATTTTTATTCTCTTCAATTAATGATGAAAAATATGCTGCTCTAACTCTGCGAAGGCTCTTGTTATACAACAATAGACTGTCCCTCCAGATTAGGTAGGATTCCTCTTGGTGTGTAGAGCGCCATTTTCTCTCCAATTTCCTAACATTGTGCTTCAAGGAACGCAGCTCTGAATTAAACCAGGGAGTCAGCTTCCTGTGAATAATCATCTTCTTTTTCAAGGGAGCTACATTATCTAATGCAGAACGCAATGAGGAAGTCACACTGTTAACAAAGACATCTATTTGTGAATGGGAAGAAACAGCATTGCTGCCATCTACAGGGTATTTCTGCAATACTGAGGATATTAAAAAGGGGGACAGACTCTTTAAGTTTTGATACAGCATTGTCCGATAAAGATCTACTGTTCTGTCTTTTGTTAAGACAGTAAGAAATTCATACCATGAATAAATTACATAAATAAGATATAAAATAAGTTCATAGTTAAAAATTAGTTTGAAGAAATCCAGGGTAAAAACCGTTATAACAGTTTGTGGTTTACATTTAATCCGAGTGAGACATCTCTTCTCTGTTAAATGTGTTTGTTATTTATGTGATGTAGTGAGTGCTCTCACTTTGACAAAATCTTTGACGTATTTTTTCTCTGGGATAACGTGCTCATGAAACTGCTCGTGTTGGATTATAGATTTGTTCTTCGCGCTTCTGCTTTGGGAAACATTCGTCTTTGTAAGTATTGCTTTGCTCTGAAAGCACTTAAACATGGTTTGGAAGTACTTTGTAAAAGACTAAAAAAAAAAACAAATGTCTCATTGTCATAGTTGTGCTAAAGCTAAGCTATTGGTCAATTACTTTTTTCTCTTCTGTATATTTCAGTTACAAGATAAATTAAGAAATATTCAACCGGATTGGTGAATAAAGGTTCTTCCGAGAACACAAGAAAAGAAAGCCTTGTGTGGGAAACTTTTTTCTTTAATTGTTCGCTGGCTGTCTAGCAGCACATAGGCACGTGGTGTGAGGACAGCACAGTAAAAAGACGACTACTCAGCGGGCTAAAGCATACAGAGCAACATCCATCAACATGAGTCTTCGGTCAGGAAGAAATTATCTGAAAGACTACGCTGCTGAACAGCGACAGGAAGCTACCGGTGATGATCAACAGCCAGAAGATGCCACTCAAGAAGCTACGACGCAGCAACCGTCTCAACCATTGGACACCATGTCGCAGGTCTCCGGAGCACCCACGAGAAGGTCTCAACGGACATCCTCATCTTCAACGGGTTCCTCTGCAGCAAGGGCCTACGCCAAAGCTCAAGCAGCGAGAGCTCAACTGGTTTATGCCAAAAAGGAAGCCAGCATGATGAAACAAAAAGCCGAATTGGATGCACATCTGCATATCCTTCAGTGCGAAAAAGCAATAGCGGCAGCCGAAGCAGAGGCCACGGCTTATGAAGAAACAGAGAATGAAAGCGGGGAGCTTCACAAAGAACTTTGTGTGGATGCTGAACCCTTTAGCAATGTGCAGCGTACCAGTGAGTATGTTAAACAACAATGTGACTTATTCTTTCCAGATAACCAGCATAAGGCAGTACCCCCTCCTGACGGAAATGTCGCTGCAATATATATGCGAGACATTGCACAGGTAACCAATCCTGTTACAACCAACACTCAAACCAACCCACCATCAGGAAACAGGCTAGTTAAGCAGGAGCCATTAGTAAATACATGTGGCACAAACAATGCTCAGGATTTTGCAAACTACCTCATCCGCAAAGAGCTAATAAGCACAGGGCTCATGCATTTCGACGACAGACCCGAAAACTATTGGGCATGGAAAACCTCGTTTATGGATGCGACCAAAGAGCTAAATCTGTCGCCCAGGGAGGAATTAGACTTGTTAGCGAAGTATTTGGGTCCAAAATCATCCGAACAGGCTAAACGCATTCGCGCTGTACACATCCTTAATCCAGCTACAGGTTCTTTGATGGTCTGGCAGCGCCTTGAAGAGTGCTACGGCTCACCTGAGGTTATTGAGGACGCACTCTTAAAAAAGGTGGAGGACTTCCCAAAACTAACAAATAAAGACAATGTTAAACTACAAGAGCTTAGCGACATCTTAATGGAGCTACAGTGTGCTAAGCAAGATGGCGCTTTACCAGGACTAGCATACCTGGACACAGCTCGAGGAGTCAGACAAATAGTTGAGAAACTACCCTTTAACTTACAAGAAAAATGGACATCTGTAGGAACGCAGTACAAAGAGATCCATAGAGTGTCGTTTCCCCCTTTCTCAGTTTTTACTCAGTTTGTTCAGCATCAGGCGAAAATGAGAAACGATCCCAGCTTTATGTCTAGTCCAAACAGCCACGTTCCATCTCATGCAGAAAAACTGAGACCATATAGCCGCAAAACTACTGTGTCAGCTCATAAAACTGATATCACAGCAGAGCCTAATCAAAGTAGTCTAAAACCATTGGAGGAACCGGATCGACAGTGTCCGATCCACAAAAAACCACACCCACTTAAAAAGTGTAAACTTTTCAGAGAAAAACCTATTGAGGAAAGGCAGGCATATCTGAAAGAGCACCACATCTGCTACAGGTGCTGTGGGTCTGTCAGACATATCGCAAAAGACTGCAAAGCAACAGTTAGGTGCACAGAGTGCGGAAGCTCGAAACACTTATCTGCAATGCACCCAAGTTCTCCTCCCGCTCCGGAGAGCGCTGAACGGGAAAATTTTGTACATGAAGAGCAAAATGAAAGTTTACTTTCAGGCTCTCTTTCAGTTGTTTCAAAGTGCACAGAAATATGTGGCCAAAGTGATTTTGCGCGTTCGTGTTCGAAGATATGTTTAGTTAAAGCATACCCTGCTGGGCAGAAAGAGAAGGCCATTAAAATGTACGCTGTGATAGATGAACAGTCCAACAGGTCACTAGCTAAATCAGAGTTTTTTAACCTTTTTGATATCAGGGCCAGACCTGAGCCTTATATGTTAAAGACTTGCGCAGGAAATGTACAGGTTTCCGGAAGGAGAGCTGCAAACTTCTCCCTTGAATCTGTGAATGGAAAGGTTAACATACAGCTACCACTATTAATAGAATGTGACTCTGTTCCAGATGACAGAACTGAGATACCTTCTCCTGAAATCGCGCAGCATCACCCACATCTTCGCCCAGTTGCAGATAAGATCCAACCTGTTGACCATCAGGCTCCCATCCTTTTACTCCTGGGTAGGGACATTCTCAGGGTCCATAAGGTACGTGAGCAAATCAACGGGCCCAATAATGCTCCTTATGCCCAAAGACTAGACTTAGGTTGGGTAATTGTGGGGGAGGTGTGTTCGGGAAAAACGCACGGTCAGCCAGAGGTAAATGTTTACAAAACACACACCTTAGATAATGGTCGTGCATCCTACTTTCAGCCTTGCCCGAACATAATTCATGTTAAAGAGAATTATGGGGTTGTGTTAGATGCTTTCTGTGACACAGATGATTTAGGACACACTGTGTTTGTTAGATCTGAGCGTGATGATACACGAGCTATGTCGATCGAAGACAAAGATTTCCTAATGGTGATGGACAAGGAAGTCTACCAAAACGAAGAGAACAGTTGGGTTGCACCTTTACCCTTTCGTTCTGAGAGGAAGAAACTCCCAAATAATAGAGAACAAGCTCTAAAACGTCTCTCCTCGCTGAAAAAGACATTGATAAAAAAAACAGAGATGAAGGCTCACTATGTCCAGTTTATGCAGAAAATGTTGGACAACGGCCAAGCTGAACTAGCTCCACCTGTCACAATAGATAAGGAACTCTGGTATCTGCCCACATTTGGCGTATACCATCCTCAGAAGCCAGAACAAATCCGGGTAGTGTTTGACTCGAGTGCAGAGTGTGACAGGGTGTCCCTTAACCAAGTGCTTCTCAGTGGACCCGATTTGAACAACTCTTTGTTAGGAGTGCTGCTACGGTTTCGTAAAGAACCAATAGCCCTGACAGCCGATGTGGAGCAAATGTTTTACTGCTTTGTTGTTCGAGAAGACCACAGAGATTATTTGCGCTATTTGTGGTTTGAGGACAACGACATTACAAAAAACATAGTCGAGTTCCGAATGAAAGTTCACGTATTTGGAAATAGCCCGTCCCCTGCTGTTGCGATTTACTGCATGAGACGAGCAGCACAAGAGGGTGAACGAGAACATGGCTCTGATGCGCGTCAGTTTGTTGAGCGTCAGTTTTATGTCGATGATGGTCTCACATCGGTTGCCACATCTCAAGATGCAATCGATCTGCTTAAGAGAACTCAAAACATGTTGGCGGAATCAAACCTACGCCTTCATAAGATAGCGTCAAACTGCAGTCAAGTCATGGAAGCCTTCCCTTCCGAGGATCGTGCAAAGGACTTGAAACATTTAGATCTAGGAGTAGATCCCCTCCCAGTTCAGAGAACCTTAGGACTCTGCTGGAACCTACAAGCTGATAGCTTCACTTACCGTGTATCAGTTGCGACCAAACCATTCACACGTAGGGGCCTACTGTCAGTGGTAAATAGTCTCTATGACCCCTTGGGCCTGGTTGCTCCTGTCATAATGCAGGGCAAAGCATTACTGAGGGAGCTTTCATCTGAAGTTAGGGACTGGGATGAACCGCTAAACCCCATAAAACATGAAATGTGGGATGCATGGAAAAACTCATTGAAAGCCCTTGAAAATCTCCAAATACCAAGGTGGTACAGCTCAGGTACTTTAAGCACAGCTAAGCTAAAAGAGCTTTGCATTTTCTCTGATGCTTCTACTGTGGCTATAGGGGCAGTAGCTTATCTGCGAACAGCTAGCGATGAAGGACAGTGCCATGTCGGCTTTATAATGGGAAAGTCTAAACTTGCACCCCGTCCCGCACACACAGTACCGCGCCTAGAACTTTGTGCTGCTGTGCTTGCCGTGGAAATGTTTGAGCTCATTAGGGAAGAGCTAGACATCAAAGTAGACTGTGTGAAGTTCTACACAGACAGTAAGATTGTGTTAGGATATATACACAACACTTCCAAGCGATTCTACATGTATGTTGCCAACAGGGTTACACGTATTAGAGCGTCCACACAACCAAACCAATGGCATTACGTACCAACCGAGTTGAACCCAGCCGACCAAGCCACTAGGTTTATCCCAGCAGCTGAACTGCAGAACACTTCCTGGTTCTCAGGCCCACCATTTTTGTATCATGACACAAATTCAGAACAACCCAACATTGGTTCTTTCACGCTCATTGAACCTGAGAAAGACAAAGAGATACGTGCAGAAGTGAAAGCACTAAAAACTACAGTTTTAGGGTCACATCTTGGCTCTCAGCGTTTTGAGAGGTTCTCCAGCTGGACCAGATTGTGCAGAGTATTAGCCAGACTCATTCATATCGTCTCATCTTTTAAACAAAAGAAAAGTGGATGGAACAGTTTCAGGGAGACTCCAAGCATCCAAGAACTCAAACAAGCCACGGTCGTTATCATACGGGCTGTCCAGCAAGATGCCTATGAGGAGACAATTAGAAACCTTAAAGAAGTCAAACAGGCAAATGTGAAACTTGACACGCTCAGAAAGCTCAACCCTTTAGTTGACAAAGACAACCTCTTGCGAGTAGGGGGACGTCTCTCCTCAGCTGATCTCACTGAGAACGAAAAGCACCCTCTTATTTTCCCGTCCTCCAGTCATATCGCCACACTACTAGTAAGATACTTTCATGAACAAGTGTCTCATCAGGGGAGACACATAACTGAGGGAGCTATCCGGGGTGCTGGGTTTTGGATTGTTGGAGCGAAGCGCCTTGTATCTTCGGTCATTCATAAGTGTGTTACATGTCGAAAGTTGCGAGGAAAAATGCAGGTTCAGAAAATGGCAGATTTGCCTGCTGACCGACTCATTCCTGAACCACCTTTTACCTCTGTCGGTCTAGATGTGTTTGGACCATGGACAATTGTGACTCGTCGGACAAGAGGTGGTTGCTCTCAAAGTAAACGTTGGGCTGTGTTGTTCACGTGCATGTCAACCAGAGCCGTGCACATCGAGCTGATAGAGACTATGTCTACTGATAGTTTTATAAATGCACTGAGAAGGTTCTTCGCTATTCGTGGCCCAGCCAAGACGCTACGCTCGGACAGAGGCACAAACTTTACAGGGGCTTGTAAAGAGTTGGACCTAGAAAAAGAAAACTCAGGTGTAGGGAAGTACCTGCAAGGAAGAGGTTGCAGTTGGATTTTCAACCCTCCCCATGCGTCGCATATGGGAGGTTCGTGGGAGCGCCTCATAGGGATTGCCAGGCGCATTCTGGACACAATGTTGTCACAAACTGAATCAACACGTCTCACTCATGAAGTCTTAAGCACCTTTATGGCTGAGGTGACGGCAATTATTAATGGAAGGCCACTGGTTCCCATCTCCACAGACCCTGATTGTCCTGTAGTACTCACCCCAGCAATGCTAATTACACAGAAGGTGAGTGCTGTTTCTGCACCATCTGGGAACTTCTCCACAGGACAGTTGTTTGGGAAACAGTGGAAACATGTTCAGCACCTTGCTGATACTTTTTGGAAAAGGTGGAAAGGACAATATTTGCCCACCTTGCAAAGTCGCTCAAAATGGACTGAAAACAGACCCAATGTTAGAGAAGGAGATGTAGTCCTGCTGAAAGATCTTCAGGCCAGCAGGAATGAATGGCCTATGGGACTAATAATAAAAACCTTTCCCAGCAGGGACATGAAGGTCCGCAAAGTGGAAGTGAAGGTTGTACAAAACGGGACTGTAAAGGTGTTCTTAAGACCAGTTTCTGAAGTTATTGTTTTGCTTTCTGAAACTGAGTAATTATCATTTGTTCCTCAACATCCGAGTGTTGTTATTTTTGTGTGTGACTATGTTATGATGGTTGTTGTGATATAATGTGATTATATCAAGCGGGGAGTGTTCTGTCTTTTGTTAAGACAGTAAGAAATTCATACCATGAATAAATTACATAAATAAGATATAAAATAAGTTCATAGTTAAAAATTAGTTTGAAGAAATCCAGGGTAAAAACCGTTATAACAGTTTGTGGTTTACATTTAATCCGAGTGAGACATCTCTTCTCTGTTAAATGTGTTTGTTATTTATGTGATGTAGTGAGTGCTCTCACTTTGACAAAATCTTTGACGTATTTTTTCTCTGGGATAACGTGCTCATGAAACTGCTCGTGTTGGATTATAGATTTGTTCTTCGCGCTTCTGCTTTGGGAAACATTCGTCTTTGTAAGTATTGCTTTGCTCTGAAAGCACTTAAACATGGTTTGGAAGTACTTTGTAAAAGACTAAAAAACAAATGTCTCATTGTCATAGTTGTGCTAAAGCTAAGCTATTGGTCAATTACTTTTTTCTCTTCTGTATATTTCAGTTACAAGATAAATTAAGAAATATTCAACCGGATTGGTGAATAAAGGTTCTTCCGAGAACACAAGAAAAGAAAGCCTTGTGTGGGAAACTTTTTTCTTTAATTGTTCGCTGGCTGTCTAGCAGCACATAGGCACGTGGTGTGAGGACAGCACATCTACTATAATGGAACCCTCTTTTGGGGGTGGAGAACTCAGTTAGATTAAACTCAAATGTTATTAAAAAATGATCAGATAGGACAGGGTTGTGAGAGAATACTGTTAATTCTTCACAATCAATGCCATGTACTGATTTTCAGATGTATTTAGGGTGGGTCAGGGCTCCAGGGTACCGCTGCGTTATTTCCTGTTTATCAAGGTAACGCGTGCGGCGACACGTCTGCGCTCTGTTCTTTAGATCTGACGGTTTTTGTGCGCCGCAACTTTAAAAATGTCTCTCCAGCCTGCGCACTCTGACGCATGGTGGACTGCTGCACCGTCACGGTGAGCAGGACTCACCTTGTTCCACGGCAGGTTGATGTTCCTCCCTTCAGCTCGCCCGCTGCCTACGAAGCTGCAGTCAGACTCCGGCAGGTGAGGCCAGAAGGAGCCCCCTTCGTACCTGTGGACGCTGAAGTACAGGACACTGACACACATTCATGTGTTAAACACTTACTGAGGACCTGGCATCATTTTCAATGCTTCCTCTGGTCTGACCCAAACATAAACCCTCATTGACACCTTAGTCCTAAACTTAACTGCCAGCCCAGAAAAGGTGAGGACCAAAAAAAGGTGCAAGAACACACACGCAGCATTTACCTGCCTTCATGTCATGTAATTTTTTGCTTTATTTTGAAATGTTCCCCTACGTGAGCCTCACTTCCTGTTTGTCTCGCTTATGGCCCCGCCCTCACAGGTAAACTCACAGCTCTTCTCGTGACTAGTGTTTCACCTCACATTGCCTCCTGCCAATCAGCTGCAGGAGCTCGTTAATGCCTCACAGCTTGTTAACTCCTCTGTCTCTTTCAGCAAACCCCCAGTGACAGATTTACCGTGGGCAGTGAGGGGTGGATGACTGAGAAACAGAACCGGCGCCTGCAGAGGCTCATCGGCTTTTCCACTTAAACATTCAGGAAACACTGAAAGTGGATCAGAGGGGGAGGAGCGGCTGCTTACCTGGGATCCTCCTGGAACAGGTACTGGATGCCCTGACCATGATGGACGTCCCAGTCCACGATCAGCACCCTGAAAAAAAACAAAAGCATCAACACATCATTTTCAGAATAAGAGCAGGTGGAGGCGCTGCTGCACAGCGTGAGGGCAGGCGAGGCCGAGCAGCACTCACCTGCTGACGGCGTGGCGTTTCTGAGCGTATCGAGCTGCGATCGCCACATTGTTGAACATACAGAAGCCATTGGGCTGGTCGGCCTGAGCGTGGTGACCTGGAGGTCTGACGGCCGCAGCAGCAGAAGAAGAAGAAGAGGGTGAGGTTTAACTTCTGGGTCAGGTGACAGGAACACAAGCTGCTGCTGTTACCTGATGACAGCGAAGCCGTTCCTGAGTTCAGAGGTCAGGACCCGGTCCACAAGCTGGAGGACTGAACCAACAGCCATCGCGCTGACCTGGAAGGACTCCTGACACACACACACACATCCTCGTTTAATGAGCATAGTGAGGACCGTGCCATTCATCTTCAAGCCTTTCTATGGCCGGCCGCTGACCTAACCCTGACTGACACCACCACAGTGCTAACCCTAACCGAGCCCAGAATAAAAGTGAAGACCCACAAAAGGGTTAGAACTCACAGCCTGAATGGGAACTTCCTGCTTTCCTTTCAGGCACCAAATAGACCCTCTCTGGACAACAGCACCAGGTTCCAGTCCCTGCAGGAATATTCTGGGTTCCTTCAGAACCTTCTAGCTTTGTGTTCATAACTGAAAATAGCCTTGACCCACAACGACCTTGAAACTGTGCAAGTTTTTGCTGAGACCAATTAAACTGTGAGTCCTAAGTCCTGATCATCCAGCAGGAAGAGGGTCACACGAGGAGGAGGAGCTTCCTGATGTGAAAACAGAGCAGGTCTCCTCACCGCTCTCTTTGCTCTGACTGCATGCAGGGCATCTGGACGAGGCAGCTGCCTGTGAGACAGCGCTGAGGGAACAGGGAGACTCCAGGCAACTCCTGCAGCTTTCCTGAGACGGTATCTGTAGACAGATCGCTGCTTTCACGTGAAGCTGCTAAATTGCCAACAACACAGAATAGTCACTAGATTTGTTTCTAGTTGCCTTTCTGAATAAAAGTTGCTAGAGGCGTCTGAAAAGTCCGCAGATATAGCGACAGAGTCGCTAAAGATGGAAACACTGGACTGTCGTCTCTAGTTTTCCTTCTTACTGAGAGCAGCAGCTACAGACGCTAGCAGCGTCAGACGCTAGCAGCGTCAGACGCTAGCACCTTCAGACGCTAGCACCTTCAGACGCTAGCAGCGTCAGACGCTAGCAGCTTCAGACGCTAGCACCTTCAGACGCTAGCACCTTCAGACGCTAGCACCTTCAGACGCTAGCACCTTCAGACGCTAGCACCTTCAGACGCTAGCAGCGTCAGACGCTAGCAGCGTCAGACGCTAGCAGCTTCAGACGCTAGCACCTTCAGACGCTAGCAGCTTCAGACGCTAGCACCTTCAGACGCTAGCAGCGTCAGACGCTAGCAGCGTCAGACGCTAGCAGCTTCAGACGCTAGCAGCTTCAGACGCTAGCAGCTTCAGACGCTAGCAGCTTCAGACGCTAGCAGCTTCGCAGACAGGAGCCGGAGGAATAGGTTTTCCAAAATAGTCAATTTAACATTTCATGATATTTAACTTAATCTAATAGTAATAGTAATAAGTAGTAATAGTAATATCATCTTTGTCATTGAAACATACATTACAGTGAAATGTGTTCTCTGCATTTAACCCATCACCCTTAGGGAGCAGTGGGCTGCCATGTGCGGCGCCCGGGGAGCAATCTGGGGTTAAGGGTCTTGCTCAGGGAGCCAGAGTGCAGGCGCTGGGGATCGAACCGGGTACTTGCATCCTTCTCTGAGTGCAAGCGCACTGCTCTAACCACTAGGCCACCACTCCCTCCAAACCTCTGATTATGATTAGAATAAATGCACAAATATACAGCAGCTATACTGTAGCACATGCCTAACATTGTTTTAACATATTTTTAATTTATTCTGTAGGTGTGGCGGCTTTTATTCTGGTATGGCGGTGCGCCACGATCAACTACATGCAGCGGAAACCCGTCACAGGTGACCCAGGTGTGTGTTTGTGTTCTCACAGGATGCAGGTAGACCGAGTCGTATCTGTCAGACAGACTCTGCAGCTCAGCCTGGGTCATTGTCTGAGTCGCCTTCATAGCGTCCACGTAATGTTTCCTGCAGCAACACAAACATCAGCAGCTCTGCCTTCACTCAGCGCCATCTTGGACTCAGACATGAAGTCAGGCTGCCCTCTGATTGGTGGACTCACCTGTGAGCCAGCAGCAGCTCTTCCTCTGTAGCTTCTCTGGGCTGAAACACAAACACACACAGAGGTCAGCGAGCCGGCTGGCCCGGAGCGGCGCCGGCTGGCCCGGAGTGGCGCCGGCTGGCCCGGAGCGGCGCCGGCTGGCCCATCAGATGTTCAGACTGACCTCCACGGTGACGCACAGACCCAGCAGCTCCTGCCTCCGCAGCTCCGACATGATGGACGTGACTCTGTCTGGACTCTCTGCATGGCTGGAACACGACAACCAATCAGCTACTTCATGAGCAATAATCAACCAATGAGGTGGACAGAAATAAACTCCTTTGTTGCGGTTTTCAAACTCGTTAAGAGGACCACAAGTCGGGCCCAGGACCCGGACCAGGGACTAAACCTCCGCTGACGGACAGTTCTGGACCTGAACTGGACTCCGGCAGGTACCTGAGGTCCCACAGGTTCTGATGACGCGTGAAGATCTCCGAGTAAACCAGACCGGTCCCAGACCTGCTGCACAGATCCTGCAGACAGGTAAGAGAGCTGCTGTAGGACCACCTGCAGGTATTCAGAACCAGCCCAGATGGACCCGGGTCTCACCAGCGTCTTCAGCCTGCTGCTCAGCTCCTCCTCCTGCTGCTCCTCCCTGCTCCTCTCCATCTTCCCTCTCCTCTTCACCTCCTGGAGGTCGCCTCCTCTTCCCTTCTGCTTCTCGCTGGCAGCCTGGAACCACAGCAGCAGGCAAACACCTGAGCAGGTAAACACCTGAGCAGCAGGTAAACACCTGAGCAGGAAACACCTGAGCAGCAGGTAAACACCTGCAGCTGACCGAGCAGCAGGTAAACACCTGCAGCTGACCGAGCAGCAGGAAGCTCCGCCTGCAGGTGTTCAGCTCAGGTGGATCATTGACTCAAAGGTTCTACACGTCCAGCTGCAGGTTCTGCTCAGGTGAATCACTGACCCGGTGGGTCGGACTTTAAACAACGTCTCACACTCGCTGGTTAAAGTCCAGCAGAACTTGCCGGTCCTTCGGCTACAGGTGACTGCTGGGGTTTAACATTGATCAGCTCGTTCTGTTGGACAATCACAGAACCGGTTCTGGACCCACCCACGCAGCAGAGCCACTGTTCCCGTTCAGACCGGGCTGGAAACCAGGATTTGGGTCACTGGTTCCAGACCTGCATTGAGTTAATCTGGGTCTGGTTCTGAGTCATAACCAGAACCAGCAGCGTCAGAGTTTGGTTTCATCACTGAAGCAGCTAGAACAGACAGAACCAGAACCTCCAAGAACCACTGATTCCTGCTGGTTTAGAAATCTGAGGGTCTGTCTGGTTCTGAAGTGGCTTTTTACCCTGAACAGAACCAGAGGTTCTAGACGTGTGAGGAGAACCATCTCTGGTTCTGACCTGTGGTGACAGGCGAGGAGATCTCCTGACAGACTTCAGTCCAGATCCTGGAGGAACCGATCCGGATGGCATCACTGATCCGAGCAGACCCACCTGCAGCAGAACAGAACCACAAAAGACATTTGAGCCCTGAAGGGAACCCTGACCAACACAAAGTTCTGGTTCTGGTGCTTCTGGTAGTACAGCGTGTGGTGAGATTTAAGCCTGAACGGATCAGAACCAGCTGCTGTGATGATGACAATCAGCAGGTTTCATCTTCATGTCAGAGTCGGAACCAGTTCATAAAGTTGATGTGAAATAGAGCAGAACCTTAGAGGAACACGGACCTCCAGGCTGGAGAGAACCAGAACCAGTTGAGCTTATGATTGACCAACCCGAGTCCAAAGAATCTGAAAAGGTTACAGAACCGGACCGCCTCCAGGTAACACAGTAACTGAGTTATTCTGTACCTGGGCCGGTCCGGAACCAGAACACCCGCTGTTAATATTTACTCAGTCTGAAGGTTCTGGGTCATTAAGCAGAACCCGCGGTAGTAAAATGTATCGTTTAAAAGAACAAACGACGGAACCAGGTATGGATATGAAAATGATTTTAGGCCCAGTGTGTTCTGGAATCTGCATAACAGTGACTTCGGTTCTGATCAGAACTTATCGGAACAAGTTCATCACTTTAAATATTGTTCAGGAACAGGAATCTTTCAGCTTCATGCTGACACCAACCGGACCTGTTTTCATAAATCCGGACCGGAACTAAGCTGTTTACCTGCTTCAGCCTCTTCTAGAACTCAGACCCAGATTCCCGCCAGGCTTCCGGTTCCTGAAGGCGTCTGGACGCCAGACCCAAACAGAACACCCCCCCAGGTTCTGCTGGTTCCGCTTGGTTCGGTTCGTTTGAGCGCCAACTGATCACCTCAATTGGCGCGTATCGATGACGTCACTGAGGGCGCATAGATGGAGCTGCCTGTGGTTGACCCGAACGGTGCGTTGAGTCAGCCGCCATCTTGGTCCGGGGACCGTCCCCGGCTGCAGCCTGTTGTAGCAAAACACGGTCACCCCCAGTTACAACTGACTTGTTTCCGAGTCAGGCATGTTGTTAATGGAGAAAAACATTAAGAGGTTTTTGTTTCATATAAACAATGTAGCCAGCAGCCTTTAAAATTAATTTATGTCAATTTTCTTCATAATTACATTGTAATTTAACATTTTTTAAACTCAAACTTGAAGTCTTTGTAAAATTTTATGCGTATCGTGTACTAAATACTACTGGAGAAGATCCATTCAGATAAATTCAATTCAATTTTATTTATATAGCGCCAATTCATGAAACATGTCATCTCAAGGCACTTTACAAAGTCAAGTTCAATCATATTATACAGATTGGGTCAGATTATACAGATTGGTCAAAAATGTCCTATATAATGTGACAGGACGAGAGTATGAGGTTTTAACATTTGGCCCCTCGAAACCGGGCAAACCGGAGATATCAATAACGCCACCTTGGGAATTGCCCCCAAGGAAATAGATCGCCAATAAGGCACTACAAGTTCGTTACCCAAAGAGAACAAGGGTCCGTTCTTCGTACGTTGCTTAAAACATCCAAGATCAAATGACACATCCAAGATGATTTCATGCGGCTAATCATGATCTGGCTAATTGGGTTCTTCGAACACACCTGCTGTTTACGATTAGTATGGCTGGATTGAGTTATCTGAGACAACGGCGCGTTCATGCGTTTGTTTAAAAGGGGAAATGTATCGATAGTAGAAACAATGATCAGCAACGCTGCTATTGGCTGTTCAGCATGGGCAAAGAACGCCCACAGTTTTTCTCCCAAGCAGAACAAGAGCTTGGAAGGTTATGCTGAATTTGAGTCATTAATTAAAACACCTCAAAATCTGTTAAAGCCAGGAGAGAGGGCTGACATAAAGCAGCAGACTAATGCGTAAATACTGTCCATGGTAGATGTTTCTATCACTTTCTACAGTATGAATTTTTGCATTTTAATAATCTCATATTTACTTTGTTCTTTTATGTCAGAGCCTCCACGGGACCCACTAGAACATGGGGACAAGTAGAAGTGAAATACAAGAATATTCTACAAAATGGTAGCCTTTAATTATTATACTTTATTTTAAAAAGGCACTTATGTCAAGAGATCCAAATTTCAGTGTCATTCCTTAGACACGGGAAGTAAAGGACATGTGCAAACTGGGAATTTTAACAAAAAAAAAATCTTTATCCATAAAAAAATGAACATTTTCCTTTTCCAAGTCATCCACAGTTTACACGGTAAAACTGTATTGCTCCGTGGCTAGATAATCCATCCATAGTTTTTTCTAATCCAATATACGGCTCGACAGGAAGCAAGCCTTTCAAAGTAAACTAAACTTCACAATAAAATGGCCCGAACAAATCTTCTTACTGAATAGGATAAAAATAAAAAGCAAACCATCATACAAATAACTTAAATATTTTAGATTTATGGCTCCAACACCACCTTTTCCTCTTTAAAAGCCACTGTTAAATGATGTGTTTGTCTGTTTATAACAGCCACCAAGAAAATCTCTCTACAATTACACTGTCGCGCTGCGCTCAAGGATCCTGTCTATTGCGCAATACGCGATTAATTCGGAAAAACTCTGCAAATTATTCTTGCACCTTCCGCAACAGGTTGCAGTCGTAAAAATGGACATGGCTACGGCAGACTTCCCTATCTCCTCCGCTTATACAGCCGTGATCTAATCTTGTTTACATGAAATAAGCCTGCTCTCGAGCAGGTTTAAGCTGGCGCACATGTTGCTATGACAACAAGTGCAGGATGTCTTTCGAAGAACCAAACGATCCAAGATCATGCCAAATCGTCAACAATGAAATCCTGCTAACTGAGTTAGCGACGTACGAAGAACGGACCCCAAGACGATTCCACAACAAGATATATTTTATTATTCCACGCTAAAACACAATTAGGATACAAGGGACAACACGGGAAGGAAAGGGGACAGTACTGAGGCTAACCAGCAGGGGGTGGGCAGTCCAATTATAGTGAACTGGATCTTAAAGAAAAAGAAAATGAATCAATCCAAATAAAATCACCCCACTCACTTGTGAACAGACATGCATTTGTGAAAAAAAACAAATTATCCCAACACACAGATCCAGTCCTCAGGGCTTTCCCCCACCCCACCGCCTTCAGCTCTCAGCCTGGAAATGAGAGAGTAGCACTAATAGAGCAAAAAACAAAAATAAAAGGCAATAGTAACAGTTTAAAACATACACCAAGGCTAAAATGAGGTTGTTCTTAACCTCAGACATAAGTAAAAATAATTCAAGCTTTAATTGGATAACCTAAACAAAGAAACCCAAGGCCAGATGGCACACGGAAACAGGATGGTTAGAATAAAACAAATATTAACCCAAAATACCAAACTAAGAGACCCAAATTGAGAATTTAGCAAAAACAAAACCCAAAATAAACAAAAACAAAAATAAAGCGAGACAGTAACAATAAAACAAAGCAGCAGAGTCTCCAGCAGGCTGCAGCAGCTTTATCTCTGCAATCAAAGTACAGGTTAAGAAGTGATTTCAGAAACTGCAGAAAGTAAAGGGGAATCAGGCCACCTACCCGAGCTGGATAGAGTACCTACCAGTTTGGTGTCGTTACACTGCACTGGGGGTCGTTTCATCCACACCCCACTCCCAAAACAAGAGATTTCAGGCACTTTCTAAGGTCAAACAATTTGAGTCAGCCACTAAAATTATAAAGCTAACGCAGCAGGAGAAAACATTACTTACTGGTAGAATTATTTTCCCTTGAGTGAGCCAAACAATGTCCTCACTGCAACATGACCAAGTGTAGGCATAAAGCACCCAGGTGAGGGAGACTCCCTTTATGCTCTCCACCCATAAGCTAATTGAACACCAGGTGTCCTCAATCTCAGGAGAGACTTCATCCTGCTACAATAAGAAAACCAGTTGATTGCATCAAAGTCCCGACAAGCAGCATTCACTCCTGGAGAAGCGTAGAGCCACAGGGAGAGTCGTCTACATTGTCCATGGCTTTGCAGCAATCCCTCACACTGAGCAAGCATGAAGCGACAGTGGAAAGAAAAAACACCCATTAGCGGGAAGGAAAACCTCCGGCAGAACCAGAACCAGGCTCAGTATGAACGGTCATCTGCCTCGACCCACTGGGGGTTACAGAAGACAGAGCAGAGACACAACAAGACAGACAGAAAGCACAGAAGCACACATTGATCTAGTAATCTGTTCTACATTAGATGGTAATAGTGGTGATCTGTCTTCCCTGGATGATGTCACAGTTAACAGAACGTCAGACCAGGTGTACCTACTATGAAGAAAAAAGAGAGAGAACAGAAAGTTAAAAGCTGAAATGACAACAGTCATTTCAATGCAATGCAATGCAAATCTGGAGAACAGTAGAAATCAGTAGAGTGAGAAAAATAGGCCCTGATGTCCTCCAGTAGCCTAAGCCTATAGCAGCAAAACTATAGAGGTAGCTCAGAGTAACATGAGCCACTCTAAATATAAGCCTTGTCAAAAAGGAAAGTTTTAAGATTAGTCTTAAAAGTAGACGGGGTGTCTGCCTCACGGACCAAAACTGGGAGTTGGTTCCACAGGAGAGGAGCCTGATAGCTAAAGGATCTGCCTCCCATTCTACTTTTAGAGACTCTAGGAACCACCAGCAGACCTGCAGTCTGAGAGCGAAGTGCTCTGTTAGGAACATACGGGGTAATCAGAGCTCTGATATATGATGGAGCTTGATTATTAAGGGCTTTATACGTTAGGAGAAGAATTTTAAATTCTAGTCTTGATTTAACAGGAAGCCAATGAAGGGAAGCTAAAATTGGAGAAATATGATCCCTCTTGTTGATTTTCATTAGAACTCTTGCTGCAGCATTTTGGATCAGCTGAAGGCTTTGAACTGCATTTTGTGGACTTCCTGATAGTAAAGAATTACAATAGTCCAGCCTTGAAGTAACAAATGCATGGACTAGTTTTTCAGCATCACCCCAGGACAGAATGTTTCTAATTTTGGCGATATTCCTGAGGTGAAAAAAGGAAACTCTGGAAACCTGTTTAATATGGGATTTAAATGTCTTGGTCAAAAATAACACCAAGATTTTTTACTTTATTACCAGAGGCCAAGTTAATACCACCCAGATTAAGTGATTGGTTAAGAAGTTTATTTTTTGAGGACTCTGGCCCAAAGATTACAACTTCTGTCTTGTCAGAATTTAAATGCAGGAAATTTAAAGTCATCCAGCTTTTGATGTCATCAAGACATGACTGCAGTCGAAGTAATTGATTGGATTCATCAGGATTTATGGATAAATATAGCTGAGTGTCATCAGCATAACAGTGGAAATTAATCCCATACTGTCTGATAATTTTGCCGATCGGAAGCATATATATAGTAAAGAGAATTGGTCCAAGGACTGAACCCTGTGGTACTCCACAGGTGACCCTAGAGTTTGAGGAAGATTTATTATTAACATGAACAAACTGGAATCTGTCCGATAGATAAGATTTAAACCAGCCTAATGCTTTCCCCTTAATCCCTACAGTATGCTCAAGTCTTTGTAGGAGAATATTGTGATCAACTGTATCAAATGCAGCACAGAGATCTAACAGGACAAGTACAGACACAAGTCCGTTATCTGAGGCCATGAGAATATCATTAGTGACCTTCACCAGAGCTGTTTCAGTGCTATGATGAGCTCTGAAGCCTGACTGAAACTCCTCAAGTAGGTCATTACTTTGTAAATGTTCACATAGTTGATTAGCAACTACTTTCTCAAGAATTTTAGATAAGAAAAGAAGATTAGATATAGGTCTGTAATTTACTAACTCATCTTGATCAAGAGAAGGTTTCTTAAGTAAAGGTTTAATAACAGCTACTTTAAAAACCTGTGGTACATATCCATTTACTAAGGATAGATTAATCATGTCTAAAATAGGACCACTGATCAAAGGGAATACCTCCTTAAACAACCTGGTTGGGATTGGGTCTAACATACAGGTAGAAGGTTTAGATGAAGCTAAGATTTTAGATAGCTCAGAAAGCTCTACTGCTTCTAAACAGTTCAGACACAGCGCAGGTTTTAAAGATTCCTCCAATGCTGCCTCACTTACTGAAGACGAGGTAATCATGTTTGGGAGGATGCCAATTATTTTATTTTTAATGGCATCAATTTTATTTATGAAGAATCCCATAAAGTCATTACTGCTAAGAGCTAAGGGAATGGATGGATCAACGGAGCTGCAGCTCTGAGTAAGTTTGGCAACTGTACTAAAGAGAAATCTAGGATTATTTTTATTCTCTTCAATTAATGATGAAAGATATGCTGCTCTAACTCTGCTAAGGGTCTTGTTATGCAACAATAGACTGTCCCTCCAGATTAAGTAGGATTCCTCTTGGTGTGTAGAGCGCCATTTTCTCTCCAATTTCCTAACATTGTGCTTCAAGGAACGCAGCTCTGAATTAAACCAAGGAGCCAGCTTCCTGTGAATAATCACCTTCTTTTTCATGGGAGCTACATTGTCTAATGCAGAACGCAATGAGGAAGTCACACTGTTAGCAAAGGTATCTATTTGTGAATGGGAAGAAACAACATTGCTGCTAACTGCAGGGTATTTCGGCAATACTGACGATATTAAGATAAATGTTTTATTAAATTATCTAAACAAATAATCGTTCAAAAGAAAGGACATATGGCATTTTGGTCATTCATTTCTTTAAAATGTATAGAAATAGCTGCATATTAACCCTGAAGAAAATTGTCGTTTCTGTTACCAAACCAAAACATTAGGTCTATCATTACTGGTCCCCCACATATAATCCAGTGTAACGTAGGTAGGCCTATACTTATATTGAAAATTAATAAGCAACATAATGTAGGAAAATAACAACAGTTATTTATATTGTTATAAAGAAATACAAAACAATATACATGAAATACTACGATCTAAACTCTGCCTGTAGTCTTTCCTGCGTCTAAGCGAAAGCCCATATTTATGACATCAAAGAAAGCTGAACTTCAGTTTTTCACATTGAACAAAATGACAAAAAAAGGCAAAATAAAGGAATTAACGTAGATTGATCCGGTTCCTCAGGTCCGTCCAGAAACTTTGAATATTGACACGAGAGAACAAACCCAGGTGCTCCAAGGATTCATCTTCTGACTTACAAAAACCACAGCAATCCACGAGATTTAAATCTTTAATGAAACATGGCTACAGGATATATGTTATTTATTTTGAAATGCGCCTCCTCCACTTTAGTAGATTAAGGCTGTTTGAGCAACCTAAACCGAGTAAAGTCGTTGTTAAATAGTCTTAGTTTCATACAAGGTTCTTGGAGGAATCTCTATTAGTCGTAAATCTCCCTCGCCATCGATGTTACACTTGAAGTCCACTAAGTTAGTTTCTCCCTCTTACCTCGGCCTCTCTCAGGTATACCTCAGATCATCAGGTCAGGTTCAGGTCCAGTCCAACTCGGGTCCAGTTCTTTCCACTGTGATTCAGGTTAAAACTCCAGTTCAGACGGTTCAGTAATAAAATACAGATTCAGGTGATCATCAGACGCCAGGCAGTAAAAAGCATCTCAGTTTTCCAGACCAGTCTGGTCCAGACATGATCGGCGGGTGTTTCATTCATGCCTGTTTTCTTATTTTCTTAGTTATTTGGTAGTTTTTTTCCTTTATTCTGTTAGATGTACTTCCTCCCTGCCTGCTCCTGTTAATTACTGTCCCACAGCCACCAGGTAATTAAGTAGATGCCATTCACCTGCGTCTCCTCGTTTAGCCTTGTCTCTATTTAAACCCTCAGGAGCTCATGGCTTCTTTGGTCTGCTGTGTTCTGCTCATCCTGGATCTGTAAGATGGCTGGCATTTTCTTTGAAAACTTTGTGCTTATAATCCTGCTCTCAAGCTCTTCTTTGCATTTTGGTTCTAAACTACAAATCATGACAGTTTATCCTCCAGGTTGGTCAGAAAGTTTCCTCTCTAAGGAAACCCAGCAGGTTGCATCAAGTCTCTCCAAGCAGCATTCACTCCTCCTGAAAGAGCGTAGAGCCACAGTGGACAGTCGTCTGCATTGTTGATGGCTTTGCAGCAATCCCTCATACTGAGCATGCATGAAGCGACAGTGGAGAGGAAAACTCCCCTTTAACAGGGAGGAGAACCTCCAGCAGAACCAGAACCAGGCTCAGTGTGAACGCTCATCTGCCTCGACCCACTGGGGCTTAGAGAAGACAGAGCAGAGACACAGAAAGCTCAGAAGCTCACATTGATCCAGGAGTACTTTCTATGTTAGATGGTGATGGCAGACTAGCTCCTTTAGCGGCTTCATCTGGGAGAGAAACGCAGCGAAGCAGATAGACTCTGACTCCGTTCTGCTCCCAGAACTTTGCCATGGACTGAGAGATGGATCCTCCAGGAGCAGCCTCTTCAGGCTGATCTGGACCGGTTCCAAACCTCAGCGTGAACGTTCTCTGTGCAGCTCTGCAGGACGGAGGATGAACAAACGAGACACATCCACCAGCAGAGATAACGAAACATGATCAGATTTATTTGGACATGACATCAGGACCAATAAAAACACATCAGGACTCCACACCTCACTTCCTGTTAGACAGGAAGTGACGGCGGAGAAGCCGGAGAACCACTGGACAACATACAGCACCACAGAAACATTTAAATCAGACATATGGTAAAAAAATAATTGAAAACTGAGTTTTTTGATTGGCTGATGGCTGTTTGCACTGAAAGAATCAGCCAATCACTTGGCAGTTTGGACTTTTCTGGCACATCCTGCTGGGCTCTGAGTATGAACCCTAAAAAGGCTCTTATTGTGAAAAACTGACGTTCTGATGAGTCTTTCTCAGCCTGTAGTGTTTCATAGTGTTTGTGTTACCATGGTAGCGACGCCAGCTGTCACTGATGGGCTGAGGATTGTGGGTAATGCAGTTGGTTGAGGTTTGGGGAGCAGGAGGAGGATGTTTCAGCTGATCTGAGGCCAGAACCGCACCAAGGAACCAAAACCACAGAACCGTGTTTCCTGCTGGATAAAACGTCAGCCTCTAGCTTCCTCAGCCTGAAACCTGAGCAGAACCTGCTGGCTCCTTTAGGCCAGCCTTTCATCAGAACCAGAACCAGCTCTGTGCCCAGGTCTGTGACCACAGAGGGATCTGACTTATTCAACAGCAATGATGCAGAAATGAAAACCAGAAACATCTGAACTCTAGAAACAGGCGGGCGGAGGCGATGAGGAGCAGAGAGCAAAGGATGCAGGAGGAGATATTGTTCATGGAGGAGGGGGCAGGGATGTGCAGGAGCGCACACATCCATAACGAGAAGGCTGGAACAAAGGAGTGATGTGCGGCGGTCTGTACATGAGGTAGTGATGGCTGATGGGAGGAATCTGTGGTTCTGGTGTCAGTCACATGTTTCCACACATGAGGCTGGCTCCTCAGGTTCTGATCCGATTGAGAATGATTGCTCTGATTGCTCTGATGTCTATTTGCTCCCTTTTAGCGTCTCACAGAGTTTGTTTGTTTGTGAAAGTTCTTTAACTTGAAGACTAAAATTTTTGCTGATGACTTTTTGCACTTTAACTTCTCAGAGAAAGTTTGATAAATTCCTGCAACTGAAAGTCTTTTGGTTGGTTCTGTAAAGCGGACCGCTCTGTCTTTGGACCCGGGCCTGAATCTGATTGGATGCTAGAGACCATTTACACGCTGCGGCGTCTCAGGAAGTGTTGGCCGTTCAGCTCTATTTGTGTTATGGTGGCCTAATGTTCTGTGAGTTCTGACTCTGAGCCGGAACCACAGCCTGACACATAGGCTGGCGGTCCTTTTAAAGGGGAGGAGGAGAGCGCCCCCTGCTGGATGCTGACGGCAGGACCACCAGTCTGCAGCACCTGAGGACCGGGTTCACACCTGCCTGCCACACGTCGCTGGTTCTCCGCTGGGATTGGGTGGTATTAAAGTCACATTTAGCTAAAAAACAATAACATCCGATGGTTGGAACCAGAACCAGGAGCAGTTTCTGTGCAAACTACAGTTGAATGACATTTATTTGCTGGGAATGGTTCATATCTCCAGAACCGACCGGCTCACTGATCACGAGCCTCTAGAACCATTTTGACCCGCTTCCCTGGACCATCTTCTTGGATCAACAGGTCTGGGAAAGGTGAGCTGCCTGGAGGTTCTGGATTAAAACTGTGAAGCAAAGAATCTCCAACAGGGTAAAACTAATCCGATCCAGATCAGTTCTGTGGTTCTGGTTCTTCTGCTGTTAGCATCCTTCCTGCATGCATCCTCAAACTACTCCAGGAGACGGTGCAACCATCCAACAGTCTACCTGTCCTTGGCAGAACGCAGGTCGCTGGTGATCGGGTCGTGCTGGATAGTTTGATGCAGCATCAGAGCCAGCAGCCCGGCCCGGTTGGTCATGGCTGTCCTCAGGTTCCTCTCCTGCTCAAACAGCTCATCCAGCTTGTACCACTGATGGACAGGAGGAGAGGAGATGTGGTCAGAGGAGCTCATGCTGGATGTTCAGCTTTAAATCCCAGACCTGACAGCAAACGGTCAAACCTTTGGACTTCAATCTTCCACCTTTCATGAGCTCAGGTAAAGGTGAAGATCATAAAATCAGCCTTTAATCTGCCTTTCTGAAACAGATCTTCCTAACCTTCATAGGTTTAGTTTGACAGATGAGTCAACAGCTAACAGGAAGAGAGAAGTGACAGACCTTCATGATGCCATTAACTAGTCATCACACCTTAACGAGCGGTCAGGCATTAACGAGCCATCACACCTTAACGAGCTTGACAAGTTGTTGAACCTTAATGAGCTTTCCTATCTTAACGAACTGTCACACCTTAACCAGCTGTTTGACATTAACAACCTGTAACACTTTGAGTTGTCACACCTTAACGAGCTGTCAGGCGTTAACGAGCTATCACACCTTAACGAGCTGTCAGGCGTTAACGAGCTAACACACCTTAACGAGCTGTCAGGCGTTAACGATCTATCACACCTTAACAAGCTGTCAGGTGTTAACAAGCAACAAAGCCTTGCCTTGATGAGCTGCAGGACTTTAACGAGCTTTAAGACCTGTAACTCCACAATCTGCTTTTAGATGTTAACGAGATGTCTCACCTTAACGAGCTACAGGACATTAACTAAAAGTAACACTTTAATTAGCTGCCCCACCTTAACGAGCTGTTGAGCATTAACGAGTATCACACCAACAACCTGGCAGACATTAATGAGCTGCAGGACTTTAACGAGCTTTGACACCTGTGACACCATAAAGTGGAGTCACACCTTAGACCTCACTGAACTGGCAAAGAAAGCAGTTTGGTGTCACATCCTGAGTTTGCTGCTGAACATCTCAGCTGGAAGGGAACACAGATTCGTTCAGGAACAATGATCCGGTTTGTTTGGACTCGGTTACCACTCGGACTCTCTCCAGGTCCACCTCGGCCCGCCGCAGCTTCTCCCAGCAGTAATGTTTGTTGCACTTCCTTTTGGAAACCCGACAGAACTCCCCGGTGGGCTCGAAGACGTCTTTGACCAGAGGACATCCGCACACCTCATCAGCCGAGACCTGAAACATCAGAAACCATCTGGGTCACTGAGCCTGAATCGTGTTTTTTTTTTGGACTCCGTCGTTTGGTTCTGGTCCACTTCCTGCTCCTGTGACAGAACAGTCTCCATGAACTTCCTGCTCCTTCCAGCCTCTAAAAGATCCGACTGCAGACAGGAGGAGTTTCTAATGTTCTCCTGATCCCTGGATGGGTTTACCTTTTCACCACAGAACCTCAGAGGAACTAGCAGAACTTTTCTGAACCAACGGTCCAACGTTTCTTTTACAAGTTATGTTGCTGTCAAAAGGAACGCGCCAAACTTTGACACTCTGGGATGTTGCTGTGGAAGGAAATCTCCTTCATACAATCAATCAACGATTCTACAGAGAACATCGGATCTGCTCCCAGGAGGAGGAACCAGATGTTCCACAGCCTGGAGAGACGTCTCTGGTGGGAGGACAGAGTAGCAGGACTACACTGCCCTGTTTCTAACATAACATAAACTTTATAATGAATTAACTTACTAGGTTTATTGCTGCTAGCGCGTTCCCCAGGCTGCCTTACATGAATGCACTTCTAGTTTAGACATTACAGTCAGGCAGTCTGGTAGACAGCTCAGGGGTCCTCAGGTAGTGACACAGAATACCGTAATGCTCCTAATATCCACTGAGTGGAGCGGCTTGTTGCTGACCAAAGTCATAGTTACACATTTTAACAGATTTCTGACAACATTGTAACATAAAATCAGTCAGTAAGTCCATCCATCATCCATCATTGTACCTTTGGATCTCTGGAATGTTCTGGACACAGAACCTGCAGCCGCTTGCAGTAGGTCTTACTCTGAGGGTTGTAGACGTCACAGAACAGCCGTGTGGCCCTGAGACGTAGAGAGACGGAGAGAAAGACAGACCTGAGAACCTGGCAGGTAATGAGACAGAGACGTGAGGACGGCGGTCTTACCCCTCGATGCGAGTTGGATACATGGAACCAAATGAAGTCTGGCTCTCGTACTGTTGGACAGAGACACAGTGAGGCTGAAGCTGTAGGACATTAGAGGACCGGTTCTGGTTCTGGTTCTGGTTCTGCTCAGCTTCAACTCTGACACCATCAACAATGTGCTTCATTATAAAGACGCTCGCTCTGGGAACAGAGGGAACATGTTCATGCTGCCCCTGCTTCTGGTTCTGCTTCTGGTTCGGTTCTGACTCTTGGCCCGCTGGGATGTTTCTGCTGGCCCTGTTTCTGTCCTCTCACCTGACCGACAGGTGAACTGTGAGCAGGTGTCATGCTGCTGCATTCAGTGGGTAGATCGCCTGGCAATGGGGAGGTTGTGGGTTCAATTCCAGCTTCCCCCGTCACATGTCAATGTCCCCTGGGAAAGGCACTTAACCCAAGCTGCCTGAGGATCTGCGTATCGTATAGAACAGCTCTGGATAAATTCAGTCCATTTACGGTTCTGAGGCAGAACCCAGTAGAACCTCATCTGGCTGCAGGTTCTGGGTTCTGTCTCCTCCAGCTTTGACGGTTCTTCTTCATGAAGCCTCTCCAGCTCAGACTGGAGGGAGAACATCGGAGAACATGGGTTTCCAAGTCTTACCACTGAGTCCCTGTTGGGTTCAGGTCTGGACTTTGACTAGGCCGTTCTAATCCATGAATCTGAATCGTCCCATGAAACCTCAGGCTGCAGGTTCAGGGAGGTTCTCCTGCTGGAAGGAGAACCTCCCTGAACCTGCAGCCTCTACCAGGTTCTGCTCCTGGTTCAGCTCCATCCATCTCCCACAGCATGATGCTGCCACCACCGTGCTTCACCGTGGGGACGGTGCGTTCAGGCTCGTGGGAACTGTTGGTTTCTCTCTGATGTTTCACACGTAGCACCAGAAGGTCCAGTTCTGATCTCCTCCAGTCAGACCACCTTCTTCCACACGTCTCCTGTAGCTCCAACAGGACTTGTGAAGAACTTTAAACAGAACCTCTGGTAGGACGATGATGTGAGGTCAGACTCCACCTGAGCTGTGGATCTCTGCAGCTCCTCCAGAGCCTCCATGGTCCTCCTGCTTCTCTGATCAATGCTCTCCTGGTCCAGCCTGTCAGTCCAGGTGGACGTCCATGTCCTGGTAGGTCTGCAGGTGGTCCATCCTCTCTCCAGGTCCACATGATGATCAGAGCTCTGGGAGGTTCTGTAGAACCTGACCTGCTGTAAACTGGACCAGAACCTCCTGCTGGGTTCCCTGGTCTCCATGATGCTGGATGTTCTCTACAGAACCTCTGAGACCAGAACCAGAACCAGACTGACCAGGAGCCCGCTAAAGGCATGGATTTATTCTGGGTATTTTCAGTGAGATCAACCCAGTGAGCCAGAAGGTTCTGAGGGTGTGAATACTTCTGGACAGTGTTTCAAACCTTCCTGTCTGCAGGGCCCACCTTAGCGTAGCACCGCTCCATGTGTCGCAGCGCCACCTTGGGGTTGATGGGGTGGCTGCAGGACACACAGAAGATCTGCAGGTCTGTGTCGTCTCCGTCTCCTTCAGCGACCTGCAGACATGGGAGACGGTGACAGAGGGTCAGAACCGGGTCAGAACCGGGTCAGAACCGGGTCAGAACCGGCTCGCCGTCTGGGTCTCTGACCTCCTCGTCCTGCTGGACCTGCTGCTGCTTGGCGTTGGCGATGATGGCCTCCAGCTCGTGGAAACGCTTCTCCATCAGCGTGAGGCGGAGCCTGGCGGCCTGCTGCTCCCTCCTGATTCGCTCCAGCTGTCTCCGCCCCATCTCCTCGGCCACGCAGGGGCTCTGCTGCCACTGCTGGATCCTCTGCGGCAGGATCTCGTAGATGCGGCTGCGGGACACAGACGCGGTTAGAGGCGTCTCCGGGCGCCGGGACGTCGTGTTGCGCCGCCACTCACTTGGCGGCCAGCTTCATGCCGCAGTCCTCGGAGCAGTACTTGGAGCCGCTCCTTGCCGGCTCCACGCAGCCCGGCCCCAAGCACTGCCTCAGAGCCCCGCCCACCTCCTTGGCCCCGCCCTCCCCCGCGCGCTCGCTGTGCCGCACCCGCTCTCTGTGGCGCTGCTTCACCTTGTGGCGCCGCGGCTTGGCCTCCTCTCTGGGGACGGACACAGACTTCTGCAGGAGCGCAGGTGTGTTAGTGACATCATCAGTGACATCAGCGGTCACGTGATCTGCCCAGCTGCACCTTTTTCTCCGGCTTCTTGTCCCGTCGCTTCACGTGCTTCACCTTTACCGCCTTCTTCCTCAGAGGGTCTGACTGAGCGTCCTCCTCCTCCTCCTCGCTGTGCCACACCTGCGACAGAAAGGCCCAGGGATCAGGAAGCTGCCTGATTGGTGAGGGTCCCTCACTGCAAAAAGTAGGTAAAATGTCATGAAATGAGTAATTTATCCTTGGTTAGAGCAGGTAAATAAGATGATCTGCCAATGGAACAAGATTTTTGCACTTAATACAGGAACAACTCCTCTCCATCATCTTATCATGTTCTTTGATTTCTCCAGTGCCTTCAACACCATCCGTCCGGCTCTACTGGGTGAGAAGATGACGGCGATGCAGGTGGAGGCCCCCATGGTGTCCTGGATTGTTGATTACCTGACGGGCAGACCACAGTATGTACGCCTACAGAACTGTGTGTCTGACAGGGTGGTCAGCAACACTGGGGCCCATCAGGGGACTGTCCTCTCCCCCTTCCTCTTCACCCTTTTCACCTCAGACTTCAACTATTGCACTGAGTCCTGCCACCTTCAGAAGTTTTCTGATGACTCAGTAATAGTTGGCTGCATTGAAAAGGGTGATGAGAGTAAATATAGGACTGTGGTTGGATCAGCTGTCAGACTTCTTATCTGATTTGGTGATAAACACTGACAAGGTTATTATAGTGGGTGATTTTAACATCCATGTTGACACTGAATGTGATAACCTTAGTGTAGCCTTTAAAACTATCCTAGATTCAATTGGTTTTGCTCAAAATGTGCATAAACCGACGCACTCTTGGCTCCATACTTTAGACCTTGTGCTGACATATGGCATTGATTGTGAAGAATTAACAGTATTTCCTCACAACCCTGTCCTATCTGATAATTTTTAATAACATTTGAGTTTAATCTAACTGAGTTCTCCACCCCCAAAAGAGGGTTCCATTATAGTAGATCTTTATTGGATAATGCTGTATCAAACTTTAAAGAGTCTGTCCCTTTTTTAATATCGTCAGTATTGCAGAAATGCCCTGTAGATGGCAGCAATGTTGTTTCTTCCCATTCACAAATAGATGTCTTTGTTAACAGTGTGACTTCCTCATTGCGTTCTGCATTAGACAATGTAGCTCCCTTGAAAAAGAAGGTGATTATTCACAGGAAGCTGGCTCCCTGGTTTAATTCAGAGCTGCGTTCCTTGAAGCACAATGTTAGGAAATTGGAGAAAAAATGGCGCTCTACACACCAAGAGGAATCCTACCTAATCTGGAGGGACAGTCTATTGTTGTATAACAAGAGCCTTCGCAGAGTTAGAGCAGCATATTTTTCATCATTAATTGAAGAGAATAAAAATAATCCTAGATTTCTCTTTAGTACAGTTGCCAAACTTACTCAGAGCTGCAGCTCTGTGGATCCAGCCATCCCCTTAGCTCTTAGTAGTAATGACTTTATGGGATTCTTCATAAATAAAATTGATTCCATTAAAAATAAAATAATTGGCATCCTCCCAAACATGATTACCTAGTCCTCAGTAAGTGAGGCAGCGTTGGAGGAATCTTTAGAACCTGCGCAGTGTCTGAACTGTTTAGAAGTAGTAGAGCTTTCTGAGCTATCTAAAATCTTAGCTTCATCTAAACCTTCTACCTGTATGTTAGACCCAATCCCAACAAAGTTGTTTAAGGAGGTATTCCCTTTGATCAGTGGTCCTATTTTACACATGATTAATCTATCCTTAGTAAATGGATATGTACCACAGGTTTTTAAAGTAGCTGTTATTAAACCTTTACTTAAGAAACCATCTCTTGATCAAGATGAGTTAGTAAATTACAGACCTATATCTAATCTTCTTTTCTTATCTAAAATTCTTGAGAAGGTAGTTGCTAATCAACTTTGTGAACATTTACAAAGTAATGACCTACTTGAGGAGTTTCAGTCAGGCTTCAGAGCTCATCATAGCACTGAAACGGCTCTGGTGAAGGTCACTAATGATAATCTCATGGCCTCAGATAATGGACTTGTGTCTGTACTTGTCCTGTTAGATCTCAGTGCTGCATTTGATACAGTTGATCACAATATTCTCCTACAAAGACTTGAGCATACTGTAGGGATTAAGGGGAAAGCATTAGGCTGGTTTATATCTTATCTGTCGGACAGATTCCAGTTTGTTCATGTTAATAATAAATCTTCTTCAAGCTCTAGGGTCACTTGTGGAGTACCACAGGGTTCAGTCCTTGGACCAATTCTCTTTACTATATATATGCTTCCGATCGGCAAAATTATCAGACAGCATGGGATTAATTTCCACTGTTATGCTGATGACACTCAGATATATTTATCCATAAATCCTGATGAATCCAATCAATTACTTCGACTGCAGTCATGTCTTGATGACATCAAAAGCTGGATGACTTTAAATTTCCTGCATTTAAATTCTGACAAGATAGAAGTTGTAATCATTGGGCCAGAGTCCTCAAAAAATAAAGTTCTTATTCAATCACTTAATCTGAATGGCATTAACTTGGCCTCTGGTAATAAAGTAAAAAATCTTGGTGTTATTTTTGACCAAGACATGTCATTTAAATCCCATATTAAACAGGTTTCCAGAGTTTCCTTTTTTCACCTCAGGAATATCGCCAAAATTAGAAACATTCTGTCCAGGAGTGATGCTGAAAAACTAGTCCATGCATTTGTTACTTCAAGGATGGACTATTGTAATTCTTTACTATCAGGAAGTCCACAAAATGCAGTTCAAAGTCTTCAGCTGATCCAAAATGCTGCAGCAAGAGTCCTGATGAAAATCAACAAGAGGGATCATATTTCTCCTATTTTAGCTTCCCTTCATTGGCTTCCTGTTAAATCAAGAATAGAATTTAAAATTCTTCTTCTAACGTATAAAGCCCTTAATAATCAAGCTCCATCATATATCAGAGCTCTGATTACCCCGTATGTTCCTAACAGAGCACTTCGCTCTCAGGCTGCAGGTCTGCTGGTGGTTCCTAGAGTCTCTAAAAGTAGAATGGGAGGCAGATCCTTTAGCTATCAGGCTCCTCTCCTGTGGAACCAACTCCCAGTTTTGGTCCGTGAGGCAGACACCCTATCTATTTTTAAGACTAATCTTAAAACTTTCCTTTTTGACAAAGCTTATAGTTAGAGTGGCTCATGTTACCCTGAGCTATCTCTATAGTTATGCTGCTATAGGCTTAGGCTACTGGAGGACATCAGGGGCTATTTTACTCACTCTACTGATTTCTACTGTTCTCCAGATTTGCATTGCATTACATTGAAATGACTGTTGTTATTTCAGCTTTTAACTTTTTGTTCTCTCTCTTTTTTTCTTCATAGTAGGTACACATGGTCTGGCGTTCTGTTAACTGTGACATCATCCAGGGAGGACAGATCACCACTATTACCATCTAATATAGAACAGATTACTGGATCAATGTGTGCTTCTGTGCTTGTTTGTCTCTCTTGTTGTGTCTCTGCTCTGTCTTCTGTAATCCCCAGTGGGTCGAGGCAGATGACCGTTCATACTGAGCCCGGTTCTGGTTCTGCCGGAGGTTTTTCCTTCCCGCTAACGGGTGTTTTTTCTTTCCACTGTCGCTTCATGCTTGCTCAGTATGAGGGATTGCTGCAAAGCCATGGACAATGCAGACGACTCTCCCTGTGGCTCTACGGTTCCCCAGGAGTGAATGCTGCTTGTCGGGACTTTGATGCAATCAACTGGTTTCCTTATATAGGAAATTTATGACCAATCTGTATAATCTGACCCAATCTGTATAATATGATTGAACTTAACTTTGTAAAGTGCCTTGAGATGACATGTTTCATGAATTGGCGCTATATAAATAAAATTGAATTGAATTGAATTAATGCTAAGTGTATAAATATGAGATAGCCCAGATGAACTGAAAGATAATGTTTCTATCTGTGACCCAGCAGGTGGTGCCCAGGCCTCTGTCTGGACCAGGACAGACCCACCAGGACAGACCCACCAGGACAGACCCACCAGGACAGACGCACCAGTACAGACCCACCAGTACAGACCCACCAGAACAGACCCACAAAACCAGACCCACCAGGACAGACCCACAAGGACAGACCCACAAGGACAGACCCACCAAACCAGACCCACCAAACCAGACCCACCAGAACAGACCCATCAGGACAGACCCACCAAACCAGACCCACCAGAACAGACCCACCAAACCAGACCCACCAAACCAGACCCACCAGGACAGACCCACCAGGACAGACGCACCAGTACAAACCCACCAGAACAGACCCACAAAACCAGACCCACCAGGACAGACCCACAAGGACAGACCCACCAGAACAGACCCACCAGGACAGACCCACCAGAACAGACCCACAAAACCAGACCCACCAGAACAGACCCACCAGGACAGACCCACCAGGACAGACCCACCAGAACAGACCCACAAAACCAGACCCACCAGAACAGACCCACCAGGACAGACCCACCAGGACAGACCCACCAGAAAAGACCCACCAAACCAGACCCACCAGGACAGACCCACCAGAACAGACCCACCAGGACAGACGCACCAAAACAGACCCACCAGGACAGACCCACCAAACCAGACCAGGACAGACCCACCAAACCAGACCCACCAGGACAGACCCACCAGAACAGACCCATCAGGACAGACCCACCAAACCAGACCCACCAGAACAGACGCACCAGTACAGACCCACCAGAACAGACCCACAAAACCAGACCCACAAAACCAGACCCACCAGGACAGACCCACCAGTACAGACCCACCAGAACAGACCCACCAAACCAGACCCACCAGGACAGACCCACCAAACCAGACCCACCAGGACAGACCCACCAGAACAGACCCACCAAACAAGACCCACCAGGACAGACCCACCAGGACAGACGCACCAGTACAGACCCACAAAACCAGACCCACCAGGACAGACCCACCAGGACAGACGCACCAGTACAGACCCACCAGAACAGACCCACAAAACCAGACCCACCAGGACAGACCCACAAGGACAGACCCACCAAACCAGACCCACCAAACCAGACCCACCAGAACAGACCCATCAGGACAGACCCACCAAACCAGACCCACCAGAACAGACCCACCAAACCAGACCCACCAAACCAGACCCACCAGGACAGACCCACCAGGACAGACGCACCAGTACAGACCCACAAAACCAGACCCACCAGGACAGACCCACAAGGACAGACCCACCAGAACAGACCCACCAGGACAGACCCACCAGAACAGACCCACAAAACCAGACCCACCAGTACAGACCCACCAGAACAGACCCACCAGGACAGACCCACCAAACCAGACCCACCAGGACAGACCCACCAGGACAGACGCACCAGTACAGACCCACCAGAACAGACCCACAAAACCAGACCCACCAGGACAGACCCACAAGGACAGACCCACCAGGACAGACCCACCAGAACAGACCCACAAAACCAGACCCACCAGTACAGACCCACCAGAACAGACCCACCAGGACAGACCCACCAAACCAGACCCACCAGGACAGACCCACCAGAACAGACCCACCAAACCAGACCCACCAGGACAGACCCACCAGAACAGACCCACCAAACCAGGCCCACCAGGACAGACCCACTAGAACAGACCCATCAGGACAGACCCACCAGAACAGACCCACCAAACCAGACCCACCAGGACAGACCCACCAGAACAGACCCACCAGGACAGACGCACCAAAACAGACCCACCAGGACAGACCCACCAAACCAGACCAGGACAGACCCACCAAACCAGACCCACCAGGACAGACCCACCAGGACAGACCCATCAGGACAGACCCACCAAACCAGACCCACCAGAACAGACGCACCAGTACAGACCCACCAGAACAGACCCACAAAACCAGACCCACCAGTACAGACCCACCAGAACAGACCCACCAGGACAGACCCACCAAACCAGACCCACCAGGACAGACCCACCAGGACAGACGCACCAGTACAGACCCACCAGAACAGACCCACAAAACCAGACCCACCAGGACAGACCCACAAGGACAGACCCACCAGAACAGACCCACCAGGACAGACCCACCAGAACAGACCCACAAAACCAGACCCACCAGTACAGACCCACCAGAACAGACCCACCAGGACAGACCCACCAAACCAGACCCACCAGGACAGACCCACCAGAACAGACCCACCAAACCAGACCCACCAGGACAGACCCACCAGAACAGACCCACCAAACCAGGCCCACCAGGACAGACCCACTAGAACAGACCCATCAGGACAGACCCACCAGAACAGACCCACCAGAACAGACCCACCAAACCAGACCCACCAGGACAGACCCACCAGAACAGACCCACCAGGACAGACGCACCAAAACAGACCCACCAGGACAGACCCACCAAACCAGACCAGGACAGACCCACCAAACCAGACCCACCAGGACAGACCCACCAGAACAGACCCATCAGGACAGACCCACCAAACCAGACCCACCAGAACAGACGCACCAGTACAGACCCACCAGAACAGACCCACAAAACCAGACCCACCAGGACAGACCCACCAGTACAGACCCACCAGAACAGACCCACCAAACCAGACCCACCAGGACAGACTCACCAGAACAGACCCACCAAACAAGACCCACCAGGACAGACCCACCAGAACAGACCCACCAAACCAGACCCACCAAACCAGACCCACCAAACCAGACCCACCAGAACAGACCCATCAGGACAGACCCACCAGAACAGACCCACCAAACCAGACCCACCAGGACAGACCCACTAGAACAGACCCACCAGGACAGACCCACCAGGACAGACCCACCAAAACAGACCCACCAGGACAGACCCACCAGGACAGACCCACCAGGACAGACCCACCAAACCAGACCAGGACAGACCCACCAAACCAGACCCACCAGGACAGACCCACCAGAACAGACCCATCAGGACAGACCCACCAAACCAGACCCACCAGAACAGACCCACCAAACCAGACCCACCAGAACAGACCCACCAGGACAGGCCCACCAGAACAGACCCACCAGGACAGACCCACCAGGACAGACCCACCAGAACAGACCCATCAGGACAGACCCACCAAAACAGACCCACCAGGACAGACTCACCAAACCAGACCCACCAGGACAGACCCACCAGAACAGACCCACCAAACCAGACCCACCAGAACAGACCCATCAGGACAGACCCACCAAACCAGACCCACCAGAACAGACCCACCAAACCAGACCCACCAGAACAGACCCACCAAACCAGACCCACCAGAACAGACCCACCAAACCAGACCCACCAGGACAGACGCACCAAAACAGACCCACCAGGACAGACCCACCAAACCAGACCCACCAGGACAGACCCACCAAACCAGACCCACCAGGACAGACCCACCAGAACAGACCCACCAAACCAGACCCACCAAACCAGACCCACCAGAACAGACCCACCAGAACAGACCCACCAAACCAGACCCACCAAACCAGACCCACCAGAACAGACCCAGGTGCTGCGGCAGGTGTCCTTCATCTGCTGGGCAGCAGAACCAGAACCAGAACCAGAACCTGTTCTGCAGCGTAGTCTGTGTCACTCACCAGGTCTCGGTATCCAGCAGCTTTGTACTGCTCGTACAGTTCCAGCTCGCTCTCGCTGAAGCCTTCCTCCTCCTCATCCTCCTCTTCATCGTCGTCGTCTGAAAGGTGCCCCGCCCCCTTAGCAGATAGGCCCCGCCCCTTGGTGCCACTCCGACTCATCTCCTCGTCTCGGACGCGAAGCATCTTCTGCTCAAAGACAGAAATCAGCACAGCGTCATCAGTGTTCAGCAGGGGGACACGGCGCCTCGCCGCCTCCTCCCAGGTTTATCTACGACCCAGAGGCTAAATCCAGGAACAAGGTTCATGCTGCAGATAGACGACCAGGAGCAAAACGGACCGAAGTTCAGAGGAACTCTGGACCATCGTGTCCTCAGGAAACTGGATGATAACCCTTACATCCCAAACGGCTCGCTGCTGACGTACCCGAGCTCGGACCTCACACTGCCGGAGGCGACATTTCTGCCGGATCTTGTTTGGACCTCCGAACTTCTTCATGTCTTTGCAGAAATCGCACTGAGCGCAGTCCTCGGTCCTCAGACAGGCGTCGCACTCTCCGCACATCCGGGCCGAGCGCTTGATCTGCAGGCAACAGTCACAAAGCATTTACAACAGCAGGGGGAGCCAGAGAGCCTCAGAGGAACCTGATGGTTACCTGAGAGCCCCGCCTCCGGTCGAGTTTGGCCTGGGGGGTGGAGCTTCTCTCTCCATCGTCTCGCTCCGCCTCCGCCTCTTTGCTCTTCTTCTGCCGGTATTTGATCTCCAAAGACGGATCTCTTTCTGCAGACGACACTGGGCTGTAAGAACGCTACCTGCCAGCAGGGGGCAGCAGTGACGGTGCTCCACACTGACCTCTGCAGGACGGGCAGAACCAAACTCTGATGGCTTTGGCTGCTTTCTCTGAGACGCCGACACACTGACCGTGGAACCACTCCGTGCAGCTGTCGCAGCCTCTGGTGCGCACACACACACACGGTAACACACAGTTACACACACAGTAACACACACAGTAACACACAGTAACACACACGGTAACACAGTAACACACACAGTAACACACACACAGTAACACAGTAACACACACAGTAACACACAGTAACACAATAACACACAGTAACACACAGTAACACACACAGTAACACAGTAACACACACAGTAAAACAGTAACACACACAGTAACACACACACACGGTAACACAGTAACACACACAGTAACATACAGTAACACATACAGTAACACACACAGTAACACACACACACGGTAACACAGTAACACACACAGTAACATACAGTAACACACACAGTAACACACACAGTAACACAATAACACATACAGTAACACACACAGTAACACACACAGTAACATACAGTAACACACACAGTAACACACACAGTAACACAATAACACATACAGTAACACATACAGTAACACACACAGTAACATACAGTAACACACACAGTAACACACACAGTAACACAATAACACATACAGTAACACATACAGTAACACACACAGTAACACACACAGTAACACACAAGGTAATACACACAAACACACACAGTAACACACAGTAACACACACAGTAACACAGTAACACACACAGTAACACACACAGTAACACACAGTAACACAGTAACACACACAGTAACACACACAGTAACACACACAGTAACACACAGTAACACAGTAACGCACACAGTAACACACACAGTAACACAGTAACATACAGTAACACACACAGTAACACACACAGTAACACACACAGTAACACACACAGTAACACAGTAACACACACAGTAACACACACAGTAACACAGTAACACACAGTAACACACACAGTAACACAGTAACATACACAGTAACATACACAGTAACACAGTAACACACACAGTAACACACACAGTAACACACACAGTAACACAGTAACATACACAGTAACACAGTAACACACACAGTAACACAGTAACACACAGTAACACACACAGTAACACAGTAACACACAGTAACACACACAGTAACACAGTAACACATACAGTAACACACACAGTAACACACACAGTAACACAGTAACACATACAGTAACACAGTAACACACACAGTAACACAGTAACACACAGTAACACACACAGTAACACAGTAACACACAGTAACACACACAGTAACACAGTAACACACACAGTAACACAGTAACACACAGTAACACACACAGTAACACAGTAACACACAGTAACACACACAGTAACACAGTAACACATACAGTAACACACACAGTAACACACACAGTAACACAGTAACACATACAGTAACACAGTAACATACACAGTAACACAGTAACACACAGTAACACACACAGTAACACAATAACACACAGTAACACACACAGTAACACAGTAACACACACAGTAACACAGTAACACACACAGTAACACAGTAACACACACAGTAACACACACAGTAACACACACAGTAACACACACAGTAACACATACAGTAACACAGTAACATACACAGTAACACAGTAACACACAGTAACACACACAGTAACACAGTAACACACACAGTAACACAGTAACACACACAGTAACACAGTAACACAGTAACACACAGTAACACACACAGTAACACAGTAACACACAGTAACACAGTAACACACAGTAACACGTGGATCAGGATCATCAGTTCTGACTGTCTGGGTCTTTCATCAACCTTATGCACCAAAGTATCAGCATCAGAACATCTTCCAGAGCTCCACTGACGTCCAGTTCTTTTTTTTTTTGGAGATGTTTTCGGGCCTCTAGTGGCTTTATAACACAGCAGGCTGACAGGAAAGGGGGTGGAAGAGGGGGAGAGACATGCGGCAAAGGACCGCAGGTCGGAGTCCAACCCGGGTCGACCGTGTCCAGGACTAAGTACATGGGTACATGGGTCGCGCTGTGCCACTAGTTCTTTCTTTGCTGCTTTTTGGTTCTTCACATTTTGAACTGAGTGCTTGAAGTTCTGCGTTCAGCAACAGAAAGTAAGAACAAGCTTTGAGTTCATTTGTTGGCACTGAATTTAATGATCAGAACCTGAATAATGTGACACCAGATGATCCAGTGGATGAACGACACACAGAGCTCTGAAAAAGTATTAGACACTTAATTCAGAACAGAACTGGAGGAAGATGAGGGCTCTTGTGTCTGTGAACCTGTCTGGACCGCCAAGAAATAACAACGAACGCAGCACGACCCAGCTGGTTCATAAAAGCATAAAAGCAGTGAAAAGCTTTCTGATAAGTATGAAGTGAACCAGTTCAACACGGTTCCAGAAATACCAGACAAGTCTCTCCATCTGTGAACAAGAACAGCACGATCCACGGAGTCAGAAGCTGATGTAAATCCAATAAAACCAGCAGAGAGTCCAGACTGCTGCCACTGGTCACTTGCTAGCGTTTACCTGCTGTAGAAAGACACTTTCTAAACCAGAGTGGAAAGTATCCAGGATGCCCTTTTCATCCAAATAACAGTTTGGTTGTTCTGCTGCAGCCTTTTCAAGGATCTTTGATAAAATGGCAGCTTGGAGGTTGGCCTGCAGCTTTCAGGGAGAGAAGGATCCAAGTGGGTCTTTATGAGCAGTGGGCAGACGACGGCTTTTTGAAAAGACGAAGCACAGACCCAGAAGAAAGAGAAGAGTTCATCAGTTTCACAACAACAGGGCCAATAAAGTCCAATAACGTCATAAAAATGATGCTGGGAGGACATCAAGTGGGCTAGAAGAGCTGAGCTGGGATGCCTTGCAGTGAAACTGGGGTAAAGAGGACCATGATGCATCAGGGGCGGCACGGGCAGACAGGAGATAACAGTCGTTTAAAAAGAGACGGCAGTCTGGGTTTTAAAGAGCATTTGTAGATAGTAAAAGTGGTGAAACAAAGTTCTTGATCGTGTCGAACAACAATTTAGGATTTTTCCCTTTTATTTTAATAATATTTGCAAAATAATTTATTTGAGCATCTTTAAGCCTCTCATTTAAAGAGCTGATCTTCTCTAAGATAAAGTCTATACACCACTAGCATTGAGTTTTTCCACTGGCAAATATTGAGAATTTCCTTATTTATCCAGGGACTATTTGTGCGCTGGACAGTTTGATCAGCGCTATTATGTCCATGATATCTTTACATTGTGCATTAAAAGTGGTAACAAGTGCATCCACATTCATAGTGTTGAAGTCCAAGGATGCATGAGCACAAAGAGACTGTAATCATTAATGGATCACTAGTCTGGGAGGAGCTGGATCATTACCACAGAGTCAGATTCAAATCTGCCAGAAATGAGCGTTCACACTGAGCCTGGTTCTGGTTCTGCTGGAGGTTCTCCTCCCTGTTAAAGGGGAGTTTTCCTCTCCACTGTCACCTCATGCATGCTCAGTATGAGGGAACCTGTGGAAGCCGACATCATCAGCGGTTAATCACCGCTGGTCACTGACGCTCCTAAACGCTGGACATGGAGTCCAGACGGATCATCGGAGAAACGCTTCCTGGCCGTGAGAAAGAACCGGGTCGATCAGGTCGACCCGGTTCTGCGCTTTTAACAGCATGTCAGGACAGGTTGAGATTTGGGCTGGGTTCTTCGCAGTTGGGCGGGTTTACTTTGTGTTTGGCTGGAAACCGTCAGTCAGACCTGGCAACCCGCCCCCAGCTAAATTCCTGTGGAGCCGGTCCGATCCAGATGAGTGACCCGGTGACCCGGCCACTTACATCATGAAGCAGTTGATGTCGGGTTTGCGACACACGCAGTAAACCGGCGCGCTGGGCGTTTCCATGGCAACCTCTCCTCCTCCTCCTCCTCCTTCTCCTCCTCCCTCCTCTTCCTCATCCGGGCCCGGCTCCGGTTCTGCAGCCTCCTCAGACTGAAACATAAGCAGTACTTCAAAATAAAAGCCCAAAGGAGGTTTCTGGAGCCAGAACCAGGGGCCAGATAACTGAAAGGTTCCGGGACCCATAAGCAGGATCAGCCCATTACCGCTTACCGACCACATTCTGGTTCTGCTACGGTTCTGCACAGACCGGGTCAGACCAGGCTGGTTCTGTGCCCAGTTTCTTAAGCAGAACTCTGGACCGTTTCCCCGTCGGGTCCAGGATCAACCCGGTCAGATCTGGTCCAGAACCACGACCCAAAACAAAGCCAGACTGTGATGGTCTCTCCGGACCCACCGGTTCGTTTTCTGCACATTGTGGAGTCCGGTTCTGCTGCAAGGTTCGGTTCGGCTGGAAACGTGCGGCTCATGCAGCGGACTTACCATGATGACGTTCGGAGGTCCAGCTGTCCCGGTCCAGCCGCAGCTTGCTTTGCTCGCCTGTTCAGAACCAGAACCTTCGGGGTTCCCTTTGTTTTCACCGCATCTTCATCCTCCTCTTCCTCTGCAGGGCCCAGCACAAAGAGCGGGACGCCCCCTGGCGGCTGGAGCTCCGCACTGCGGGTCCACACGGAACCTCGGTGTTCTGGTCCAGAGCGCATTGAAGCTGCGGCTGACCCGTCCCGCTGGGCGGTACCGGGGAGCACTCTGGGGCTTTTATGGCGTCACGTTTATGTCTAAACCCCCGCGAGCAAAATAAACACACTCGCGTGTATGTTAAACTACTTCTGCGCATGGTTTATCTACCGCCGCGCGAGAAACTGTCACTTTGAGAGGAGAAACTCGCTCTCCGCGCGCGCCAGCTCCTCCCACGCGCGCTCTGGATCTCACCGCTGGAGGACGGCTGCGCTCCTCTCTGCGCTCGGACTGATTTTCTCCTCGCGCGAAGGAAAATGTGTTTTGACAGGTTGGGCGGAGACAAACCTCTTCTGTAAGCCTCCTCCTGATTGGGCCTTGCAGACACGATCACACAGGAAGTAGTTTTAGGAAGCCTTTGACTGACAGCTCGTCATCCATCAGCGTTAATACTTTGTTTTTACTTTATATTACACATACAGAATGATAAAACAGTTAACTAATTAATGGTACATTTGTGATTGCTTGTGATATTTTTTCTTATTAACAGTGCACATTTAAAAAACTCAGAGCTGCATGTTAAATATAAAAAAGGTGTCTGACTTTTATACTCACTAGTACTATATATTATTGCCATCAGTTTGTTATATTTTGCAACACTTTCTGTCTACATGTAGAATTGAACCGGCTGCAGGAATTTTAAACAATGTTTTGATCTGAAGGACATTTTAATTAGTTCACCTAAATTTAATTTAATAAAGCTAAATTGATCAAACTTTATAACCCTATCTTATTTCTATAATGTGGAGTTAAGGACAAGATTATTTTCTCATCATGATGCAAACCAGGTGGAAGCTCCCATAGAGGGTTCAGACATAACACTAGTCCGCTCTGCTTTTCTGTTTTTCATTTGTTGTTCTGCTGATTTGGGCAGTAAGATGGGCTGATCCAATGTAGTGGACACTCAAGGGTGGGTCCCAAGACACATATTACAATAACCAATTTTTGAGGGATTTTAGCAAAAGTAATTTACTGAAAAACATAACATGTGCTAAAAATAATATCTATATTAAACACATTTTTATAAAAGTAGTTTTATGCAGTCCTTGGGGCCCTAGGCAGCCACCTAGTTTTACCTAGTGGAAAGTCTATCTCTGAAGTGAGCACCCAGATCCGTTATGTTAACAATTAAATAGCCGATAAGACTATAAGGGTTCTGTAGGAGCCAATTATTTTTTTGTTATTAATTAAATTTGTATTTTTTGTGTATAATCTAGTTAATGTTATTTATTTTACTTTATTGTTTGATATTTGTTTTGAGATTATGTGTTGGTTATTTAGTTTTCTTTGCTTCTGGTTAGTTATGAGCAATTTGGGTGGATTAAGTTTATAAATAGGCTGTCAGTGGTAGGACCATCATGCATCTGGGTGGGCGTATGGTTTTTTAGCAGCGCAAGAGAAGCAGGGAGGTAAATGTTTGTTTGCTTGCAAAAGAGAAATAACCACAAACTTAACGACTTTACCTGTAAAATGGATTTATTTCTGCCTGCGTAAATTACTCGTCCAAGGTGCATCTGTGGCCCTTGTGGATTTTTGGAGATGTCAAAGCTGGGCCACAACAGGTTCACTACAAGTCTCCACTCCTTCGGCAATAAGCACAATTTAAATAGGAGTCACCTAGTTATTTTCTTTCCCTCTGAATCAAAACTATTTAAATACAGAATACAGAACTTTATCTTGGATTCAACTGACAAGTGCATCCAAACTTTGACTGATTGCAGTATGAATAAGCCAGTGTATGAATTGGGCTTTATAGATAGATTTGCTTGCCAGTCTACTGTGTCTTTGTTTTTATGAGTTACAAAAAACTGTGACAATACTGTAATCCCCACTCTATCCAAGTCAAAAATAAAATTAACTAATGTGAAGACACGTTAACAGTATGTAAGGGTTCGTTTTCAAGAATTACATTACCTTGCAAGTTTAGAAACAACAACTTTATCAACCTGTTACATGTTCCATTTATTTTAGCACAGTGGGGAGCAACGTTGTGAACTGTGAGCCATACACAAAACTACTTTTGCTTATTTTCCATGGTAATTCAAATAACATTCCATCTATCTCTAAAAATCAGAATTTCTAATTAAATCTGATGCTCAAGGTAGGAAACACAAAAAGGGCCTCCTGTGGAAATGTTTAGTGACCTTCTTTAAAGCATTAGCTTCTGATTGTCCTGGAACCCAAGCTCTCCTGCAAGTTTAACATTTTCTATGGTCTTGCATGACTGGGATGATAACCAATTAAAATGTCCAAATAAATCCAGGGATATTGTCTGAATCAGACATCAGCAGCCAGAAAATAGTGCACTACTTGTGCATCATCTACCCCCCCCCCCCCACACCCACTAAAAAAGAAAAGTTACTGTATTAATTTGTGTAGTGTGCTCTGAGTCTATCAACAGGCTACAGGCAAGAAGCTCACACTCTGGATTGATCATTAATTCATCACAGTTTAAAGTACTGATCTTTGAGCAGAATTATTTCAGTATAAAGTTGGGCCTGGAAATCCATTTAAAAAACAAACCATTGAGCTTTTATTGCCCTCTGACAAAACCTTTTTTTTTTTGTATTGAATAGAAAAAAGCAGTGGTGGCCATAATGGGCAATGTTTACTGATGTTGGGTCCAAATATGTCATTGTTCATTTATGGGCTACTCAGAACCTGACAAAGCTGTAATCACATATTCATAGTAGAAACAGTTCTGTAGCATCACTCTCAGCTTCATTTTCAAGCAGCAACTGCACCTCAGCCAGTTGCTGTTCATTGAGTGGAGATGGAAATTCAGGGACCACTAGTGCACCATCCACATGTCCATCACACTCAGCAGCAACGTCCCAGTCAATGTCAGGCTCTTGGATGTCCTTATTAAAACAAAAACAAGAAAATTCAGCAGTAACTGCACTAATAAATATTACAATAAGTCTTATGTTGAGTTATGTGACCTAAAATGATACATATTGTACAAAAAGGTTCTTGTTTAAGGAAAGTCCCCTGAAATGTCTGTCACATTATACCCTGGAAAAGTTACAGTAAGATTGGAGCAAGGGACATGAACATTAGTTTGCAACACACATTTATTTTATGATGGGGTTACTAGCAGATCAAAGCTGCAATCAGGAATAAGGTTTAAGCATTTCACAGAGTGAAATCACATCTCACCTTCCCTGCTAGGAATTATTTTTAAATAATGAAAATAACATGCATGCATTTGTGCAGTAGAAGGAAAATAAAGGGCATCATGTAACCTAACAATGTGAACTCTCAGCTGAGGTTGAAACTATGAATCTCCCTGCTAAGAGACAACAGTGTTTACCGCATCACTTTGTAGCCTGAGATAATAAACTAACAAGTAGAAATAAACGAGGCCTCAGTGTTTCCCACAGGTATCACAGTATTCATTTGTGTACTGTGATACAGTCACTATCATTACTATAGTAATAGTAATAGTAATATCATCTTTATTGTCATTGAAACATACATTACAACTAAATCTGTTCTCTGCTTTTAACCCATCCCCTCAGGGAGCAGTGGGCTGCCATGTGCGGCGCCCGGGGAGCAATCTGGGGTTAAGGGTCTTGCTCAGGGACCCAGGGTGCAGGCGCTGGGGATCGAACCGGGTACTTGCATCCTTCTCTGAGTGCAAGCTGCTCTAACCACTAGGCCACGACCCTCACTATGATGATATATCTTAATATTACAGTTGCCATTTATGAATTTATATTATAGCTGTACAGGCCAATTTTTTGAATTTTTGGTCTGCAATGTAAATAACATTTTCTGTACATCAAAGACACTTATTTGATGATCATAAAAGCTCAAACATGGTATTTCACAAAATGAGACAAAAACCCCAAGATTCTCTGGCTGATCCATCGGGTAAACCATCATTCCAGTTTGCCAGAGCTGCTCCGGAGTCAGATTACCCTCCGTCCTGATTGGATGGTTGTTCCAGCCTTCATGTCTCACATGAACTGCAAAAAGGAGAGGAAATGTTCCTTAGTTTTGGGGGAGGAGGAGGGGGGGGGGGGGTTATACACTTTCCCTTATTATTCTTTGATGCTTTTACAAATGTGATATTCCAGTCAGTACTGTTGAGTAATATTCTATGTAAGATGTTTGCACTGCATTATACCATGTGCAAAACAAACCAGAAAAGATGAAGGGCAAACCCGTCCCTTCTTCCCAATCATGAAACTAAGCCCTGGAGGAAATACCAAGAAGGTGATCAGTCTCTAGGTTGTGCAGTGGGCTGTAGTATTTTAAGGTCCCACAAGTTCTGACATCACGCCACAGCCGTTCAATCCTACACACTCAGAAAATAACATAATTATGATTAACTTCAAAGACTTGTTAGATAATAAAATATCAGTATGGTTACAGTCAACATTTTTCTGTAATTATATCTGAAAGACATGCAGAAGCTGGAAACCTTTGATTGTGGAAACTTTTTCCAGGGATGAAACTTCCTTGATCTGTTTTTCACACACTGAACATGTATTGGTCTATTATTTCAACTTTCTCTACCCCTTGGTCAGCTCTGACCCTGCAGCGCATTCACTGAAGATCCAATAGCATGACTAGGAAATTATACAGCATAAAACTCAGGCAAATTATTTATTAATTATTTAATCATGTATGTCTGTGTAACTTAAGGTGAAGATTCTAAATATGACATTTTGACCAGAACACATTTAACCAAGTTAGCTTCTTTTCCTATTTTTAGCATCAAAACCTGAGAATATCCCATTATTGATAAAATAAAACAATTTACTACGATTGTCTACAGGTAGAAGCTGAAAAAGACAAAACGTCCCATTGATGTATGTCCACTTAATAAAACATATTCAGATTTTTTAAAGAGATAAATTTAATGTTTTATTAGTTTATGCAGATATGTCTATACCATCTGTACTGGGATAAGTGGATGGTGGTGCGTCTAACCCGAGTATTGGCGACAGTCAAACAAACTCTGCGTCGCCGAGCGGCTGAATAGGGGAATTCTTGTTGACGCGCTCGCTTTTCAAAACTTCAGTCCAAGCTGCGGTTAAGATCCTTTTATTGTTGTTGATCTTCAAAACACCAGTTGCAATGAAGCATAAAAAATGAATCCACAGGTTCAAGCCGTGATCAGAGGCAAAAAGGTACAAAAAGCATCCAACGCTTAAAGCGGTCAGCAAAAAGTCGACATCCCCCATCACCCACTCACTGACAACTACCCAGGTGAGCAAAACAGGTGATCTTACAATCACTGCTGACACCACGTGATCAATACCACACCCATCCACCACATTCCGGCCTCTAATTATTACATCATTACACAGTAATAATTACACATCCAACACCATATGCTAACATAAGCATTATATCAGAACACTGAATGAGACATTACACGTTCAAATAGTCCATAAACGTCATTTGCTCTTTTCTTCTTTTGTCCATATTGTCATGATTCAGCCTGTCTGCTGCACCATGCACAGACTCGGACACTTTCCACCTTACATTCAGCTCCAGTCTCCGGTTCAGTAATCCTCCACACCTGTCAGCTACTAATTAGTCAGTATTCAGCACACCTGTCCGCCTCACTACTTAAGCTCACTGCATTCTGTCATTCCTCGTCGGTTCGTTCTGTTTTCCTGTTTACCTTTGTTTCTGCTGCTCACCTCATCCAGTCTCATCCAGTCCGAGTTCCTCCATTCTCCGCCCGCCTGCTGTAGCCTGGTTCCAAGTCTCCATTCTGCTGAGCTTCTGGTTCTGCTGCCTCCGTGCCCTGGCTCCGTCCCGCTTGCCAGTTCCTGCCTTCACCATCCTCCTGCTTCAGCCACAGACTCTTGGTTCCTCCACTATCCACAAACTTCAATAAACTGTTAAACTATACTCTGCTGTGGTTGTGTTCGGGTTCAGTCTACAAAACGTGACACATATGTAGTCGGTCAGTCCGTCATAGGCCAGAGGCTACCAGCACTTAGCCTAATATAGTCAGTCTGCGATGTACATCTAGTAGTATTAAAGTCAAGTCAAAGAGTCGTGTCAAACCAGGTCAAAAAAAGTCTTCTTCATTGGTCAGAACTCTCCTGAAGAAGGCATATCTTTGTGATGGAGCTGCATAAATGTCTGGTTGGAGTCTTGACCCAGACCTGGCGTACAAGCCCCCTTTTGTCTGGTACAGTTTCTGTGATTCTGCCGATGATCCAGGAACCACGAGGTGCAGAGTCATCCACTATGAGGACCACGTCTCCAGGAACAAAGTTGCGTTTAATTTTCATCCATTTTTGGCGCTGTTGAAGCAGTGGCAAACATTCTTTAATCCATCGTTTCCAAAACAGATCAGATATGTATTGGACCTGCCTCCATCGTTTGCGTGCGTAAAGATCACTTTTCTGGAACAACCCAGGTGGTAAGCACGGGTTAGACTTGAGCAGAAGGAGGTGGTTTGGTGTTAGAGCTTCCAGATCATTTGGATTGGTAGATACCAATGTAATAGGTCTACCGTTGAGGATTGACTCCACTTCACAAAGAGCAGTTAAGTCCTTCTTCGTCCAAATACTGTGTCTGCAGGGTGGAATTAAGGACCTTTCTGATGGAACGAATCAATCTCTCCCATGCTCCGCCATGGTGCGATCCAGCTGGAGGACTGAAGGTCCATCTCACTCCCTTCAACAACAGCGTATCAGAGATCTTTTCCTGATTCCACTCTTCTATGGCTTGTCTCAGCTCACGCTCCGCACCCACAAAGTTGGTTCCATTATCAGACCGCAGCTCTTGAACTTGGCCTCGCATTGCAATAAAACAACGTAAGGCATTAATGAAGGAGTCTGTGTCAATGGATGAGGCGACCTCAATATGTACAGCTCCAACTGCTAAACACGTGAAGAGAACTCCATACCTCTTCACAAGACTTCTCCCACGCTTGACTTCAAATGGACCAAAATAATCAACTCCAACAAAACTAAAAGGGGGTTTCTCAGGAGTCACTCTGCTTTCAGGTAAGTCAGCCATTTGCTGCTGGCCTGTAGCTCCATGAAGCCGTCTGCAGGTCACACACCTCCACAGGATGTTTCTAATCAAGGCTCCAGCACCAGGAATCCAATATTTCTGATGCAGCTTTGAGAGTATGTAGTTCCTACCACCATGACCCACACTTTTATGGATATGCTGAAGAATGAGATCAGCAATGTGAAGGTCCTTAGGAATTATGATAGGATGTTTGGAATCTTTAGACATGACAGCCTTGCTGAGACGTCCTCCAACACGCAGCACATTATCCTCCAGAACAGGATTCAACTTGTATATGTGACTGCTTCGCTTCACGCTCTTTCCCTTTTGGAGACAGGAGATCTCTTCAGCATATCTTTTCTTCTGACAAAACTGGATTATCTGCATCTCAGCATCCTGAATCTCTCCCAATGAGAGAAAGTCATTACAGAACTCAACCCTAGGATGAGCACATTTAGACTGAGCTGTATTAGATGCAGGCTGGAAATGTGTCTTGTTCTTCTTGCTATGTAAAAGCAATGTTTTGAATCTCAAAATCCGACTCATCACCCTGACAAGACGAGTCCAGGATGAGGTACGATGAATCAAGGAATCCAATGGATGGTCATGATCATGTGTGGGTGAGACAACCGCAGAGGCACACATCTTGACTTCAGGGTCTTCAGGTGAAAGTTCCTGCAAGTTCTCCAGGTTAACAGGCCATTCTGTCTCTGGCTGTGTAAGGAATGCAGGACCAGATAACCATTTGTCTTTGTGGAAGTCTTTATCTCTGATGAACCTTTTCTTCAAGCTTAAGGCACGTTGTTCAGCAATTACACGGTTATCAGGCATTCTTATGTCTCTGTCTTTCAAAGGCAGGGCAATGCTGTAGTGTCCATCCTTCAAGGTCACGGTCTTATTAGCCAACTCCTGAAACCTAGAGTCTTCCTGTGACAGCCCCACATGCTCATCATAGCTGCTCTCAGGGAAGTCCATCTTCAACTGTTGTTTCCATAACTTGTCCAATGTAACAGCAGATATCCTGTTGGTAGTGACTGTTAACGGACAATTTGGTTTTCCACAGCATTCTTGTTTAAGTGGCCCATTCACTTTCCAACCGAGCATCGTTTTAATGGCAAAAGGTCCGTCACCTTCACTTCTGATGACCTCCAAAGGTTCTAGAGCTCTGGGCATGTTCATGCCAATCAGAAGCTCCACCTGTGCTTTTATCTCTGGTAAATGAGCATCCTTCAAATGTGGCCATTTATCCAGGTCGCATAGCTTTGGGATGTTACTCAGGTCTACAGGCATTCTGTGCTGAGTGAAGAGGTCAGGCATGTCACAATACATAATGCTGGCGATTTCTGCATTCTTTGCTGATGTGCCCTGTGCACAGCTTATTCAGATAAGCACATGCAATAATATGCACATTTCCAAAGTGCACATACAGCATAGTCTTTGCTTTTACATATCCAGCACCATCAGGCATATGTTGACAGCTTTTGACAAGTTCGCAGGGCTGACCCCTGGTGTACTGTGCAAGATAATGCAGACAATCATCCGGATCGTCTGTCTTTGCTTCAATAACCTGTTTAAATGAACGCAAAACGGCCTGGAAATGAAGAGGATCTCCATCAAAGGGTTTAATTTCTCTTCTAGGCAGCGAAGAAAGACCTTGCTGACGTACCAACATACAAGTTAACTCGTTTTGTTTCTCCATGATGGACAACAGGGTTTCATTGGCTACTGGTTGAGCTGCTTCCTGCAGAGGCATATATGAAGCTGTCCTGGTTAGAGGATCAGGCCCCATAAGAACAGGTGCAGGTTTTTCCCTTGTCGCATTCTGTTGCATTGTTTTTACTTCTAGCTCTGCATTTCCAAAATCTTTACTTCTCTTGGGAAGTGTCTGTGAAACAAAAGTCTTTGAATCTGCTTTAAGGAGCTCAAGAGCATTTCCTTCTGTTTTAAAATACGATTCCATTCCGTTGGATTTCTGTGAAGCTGTGCTTTGCACTGCAGATCCAGTTTTCAGCACTTTTACTTTTGCAGCAGTTGCAGCTATTTCTGCTTCAAGCTGAAGTCAATTTTCTGTTACAGATTGAGCAAGATTTCGTCCTGCAGTTTGGAGAAGATGTAGCTGCAAGATTTATGGAAAGGTTAGTCACAACAGTAGTGGTTTCAGCTGAGGATGATGAGGTCTTCCAAATGGCCGTTGTTTTCATTCCTTGTTACATCTATACTTACCTTAAAGTGGGGAATTCTGGGATTTGGCATTGCCATGTTAGTATGCCAATGGCAAAATGGTTCCTTGATATTTGTGACACTTAGTTTTTATTATTCTTATACATTAACATGGATCACCCTCAGCAGGATCCTGGAGGGGGCATGGGAGTTTGCCCAACCAGTCTACATGTGCTTTGTGGATCTGGAGAAGGCATTCGACCGTGTCCTCCGAGGGATCCTGTGGGGGGTACTCTGGGAGTATGGAGTACCGGACCCTTTAATAAGGGCTGTCAGGTCTCTGTATGACCGGTGTCAGAGTCTGGTCCGCATTGCCGGCAGTAAGTCGGACTCGTTTCCGGTGAGAGTTGGACTCCGCCAAGGCTGCCCTTTGTCACCGATTCTGTTGTACCGTTGTGGTGAAGAGAGAGCTGAGCCAAAAGGCGAAGCTCTCGATTTACCGGTCGATCTACGTTCCTACCCTCATCTATGGTCACGAGCTTTGGGTCGTGACCGAAAGAACGAGATCCCGGATACAAGCGGCTGAAATGAGTTTTCTCCGTAGTGTGTCTGGGCTCTCCCTTAGAGATAGGGTGAGGAGCTCAGTCATCCGGGGAGGACTCAGAGTAGAGCCGCTGCTCCTCTACGTCCAGAGGAGCCAGTTGAGGTGGCTCGGGCATCTGGAGGTGACGTCACTGGCCGAAATTAAAACTTATATTATCTGCGAAACCAAAGCAGCACAAACACTATTTTTAATGGCACAAACCTGCACAAACGAAGCACTAAAAAAGTTGACCAGTTTGGTTGGATTCAAAGCAAAATGGGGGGATGGTGAACTCTAGATTAATTTAACAAATATTCTTTAATATCTTCAAAACCCAAACAGCACAAACGCTAATTTTAACGGCACAAACCTGCACAAACGAAGCACTAACCATTCTGTCTATTTAACCGAGTTTTTGACGTGGGTGGGGTGTGTCACTACCCGATCCGTACCGGTAGCTGTCAGGGTTCTCTGTGTCTTGCTGCTCTAACTCTACTCCTCAGGTGTGTCTAGTTGGCTGAGGGGGCGTGGCCCACACCTGCAGCTCGTTGCAGGCGGCTTCCTCTGGCTTTTTAAGCAGAACGCTGACAGATGGAAGACGCCAGAGCCTTAACCAGTCGTGGTACGACGTGGCCGCTGACCCAACTCCTGAAAACCTGCTTGTGAGTTTTTTCGTCTTTGAACTTTGACTAATTTTGGATCTCCCTGTTTTTGTCACAGTTTTTGGTGCTTGGATGCACTCACCTGTCTTGACGTCTTGTCCGAAGAACCAGACCATCAGAATCCTCCTGCTCAGATTTTGCTCTGGCTCTCCCCTCAAACTCCCTGGATGTTACCCAGCGGGGCCTGAGATTCCCCCTCCCGGATTCTGCTGGTTCTTCCCTCACTCTGGTCAATCCATCTGTCACCCACTGCCGAGGAGGCTCGCTCTGGATCCCTCACCAGTAACATCTGCCGCCCTCTGCCACTAGCCGCCTATCACCAACAGGGTAGGATCACAGAGTTCCCTCAGCGCTACTTCTCCCCGGTTAGGTCCGCCCCGCTTTATGGTAAGCAGCGCAGCTTCTAGTAGTTCTCCTGGTTCACCTTTCAGAGTCACTTACTCTCCTCCTCTTTGCAGTCTCTCCAGCCGTGACGCTCTGACCCTGCCGAGTTGTCCCGTCCGTTATATCTGCCTGTTTCCTAAATAAACATCTTAAAACTGTGCTTTGCTTCCCGATCGTATCTGCATGTGGACTCGTCATCTGAAAACCATGACAGAAGAACGATCCGTACCATCAGCTCATTTGCACACGCGCGAACAGAATAACTTCCGGTAGGCAATATTTCGTTTTTCTTACTTTTTTATTCTTTTGTCTTTTTTCGGGCCAGGTGTTTCTTTTTATATATCTTTGTATTTGCGTAAATATTGCATATTTTAAAAATAGAGAAAAACGTGTGTATGTATATGTATATGTATATATATATGTATATGTATATGTATATGTATATGTATATGTATATGTATATATATATATGTATATATGTATATATGTATATATGTATATATGTATATATGTATATATGTATATATGTATATATGTGTATATGTATATGTATATGTATATGTATATATGTATATATATATATATATATATATATATATATATAATGTGTTTTTTTTAATAAGAATATATACACCATTACATACATAAAAACCCCAGCTATGAACACGATTAGGAGTATAGAAACGTATTTTATTTCGAATATCCTTCAGGTTTTTTTTATCATTTATTTGATTTGCATATGTATTTGTGTATTTTGTACTTAAAAAATGCATTTAAAAAAAGGATGCCTTGTCTTTGTTATGTGCTCTTTGTTCTATTCTCTGTTCGGTTTTTGTAAAAAATAAACAACGCGGGTACTTTAATTACGGGGTCTTCTCTTGTTTATGATTTGTACACCAGAGGGCGCTAAACTCTTAATATATGGTTTTAACTTTCTAATAAAACTCCTTTTTAGTACAAGATTATTTAAATAACAAAATTCACCCTATAATTAAGGAGAAAAATATTTTTTCTAGTCCTGTTTGAACAAATAATATAACTTATAGAATGTATTCAGACAAACGTTGCGCAATAATATATTCCCGGACTTCTGAGCATATCCGATGATGACGTCAGGCAGCAACGTACAGAATGTAAAACGCATCAATTTCTTCCAGAAAAATCTTAAATACTTTCTATACAATATAGTTTAGCATTCTTTAATGATTTAAGTATAGAAATAAGTATTTTCAGTACCGTAATTACATTTTTTTTTTTTGGCGACCCGGAAGTTATTCTGTTCGCGCGTGCGCAAATGAGCTGATGGTACGGATCGTGCTACCGGTACGGATCGGGTAGTGACAGGGGCCGTTTCTCAATATGCGTGTCACTACCCGATCCGTACAGGAAGCACGATCCGTACAATCAGCTCATTTGCGCGTGCGCGAACAGAATAACTTCCGGGTCGCCAAAAAATAATGTAATTATGGTACTGAAAAACCTTTATTTATATCCTTAAATCATTAAAGAATACTGAACTGCATCGTAAAGTCAATATTGAAGACTTTTCTGGAAGAAATGGATGCTTTTTAAATTCTATCCATTGTATTGCTTGACGTCATCATCAGACATGCTAAGAGCAGTCCGTTATTGCGTAACGTTTATCCGTATTGTCTGAATGCACTCTATTATTGCTTTATTTGAGAAAAAAACATATTTTATTCCTTAATAATGGGATCAATTTTGTTTACATATACACACACACACACATATATATATATATATGTTCTAATAAAACTATTTCATACAAGATTAATTGTGTTCACGTTAATTATACAACTTTATGTAATGTAAAACATTACAATATGGAGTATATATATATATATATATATATATATATAAGTTGTATAATTAACTTGAACACAATTAATCTGTATAAAATAGTTTTATTAGAACGTTAAAGTTATCAGTTGACATTTTAGCGCCCTCTGGTGTACAAAAACAAGAGAAGACCTCGTCATTAGTACCCACGGCGATTTAACTTTTTTAATGTTTTTCTGTTTTTCATTTTTAGAATCTGCAATATTGACGCAAATACAAAGATATACTAAAAGATACCCCCGTTTCAAAAAAATACGAAAGAATAAAAAAGTAAGAAAAACGAAATATTGCCAACCGGAAGTTAATATGTTTGCGCACGCGCAAATGAGCTGATTGTACGGATCGTGTTTCCTGTACGGATCGGGTAGTGACAATGCGTTCTTGAGCGGTCTCGTGTTCTCGTGACACGTCATCAGCCTCAGCCCGAGCACTGTTCCGATTGCCAAGAACATAGACATCATATACGTAGACGCCCCATTGGACGCTGCCGGCCGCTAGACTGACGTGCCTACAGGGCGGCCATCTTGGGTCAGACCACAGATCAGACATCTGCTGTCAAAATGAATAGGAGGCAGCTCAGATTTAATTTAAATCATATGTTCACAATGCTGGTGACCTTTCAGACAGATTACACATATTTATTCAGAACAAAAACAATTTAAACTGAAGTCTAACGGGATGATATATATATACTCACAGTTATATATTTTCAGTTACATATTAATATAATAAACAGAAATTATACACCTCTCTCTCTCTCTCTCTATATATATATATATATATATATATCTCCTCAGTCAGATCTTTTAGAAATCAGGGTGTTTAATGTACTTTTCTCCGCTTCCATCCCTGCTACCCATTAGCACATAATGTGTTTATGCCGGAAAAAACTGTAACTGTAAAGTATGAGGATTAACTATCATAAAATCTTACTTGTGGAAGGTAATTCCCCGGGATCTGGTTTGTAATGCCCTTTTATTTGCGCACCCATAAGCCGAGCAAAAGTCGGGCATCCTGGGACGTAGCTCTGGAAGTTTGCTGACTGTCACTACAAAATCGAAATTATGTATTAAGTAAGACTATCAATCTTTTAATTCAATCAATTGGTCTCATGTAGCCCCTAAAGGGGTGACGTCTTCAGTCAGCTAATTTATCTGGAAATCGGTTGAGAATTCACCGGATTCAGAGTGTCTGAAAACATAAAGCACCACTTACCTGAATGCGGTACCGCGCACGTGACGTCACGGCCTTAAGAGTAACGCCCCTTTTGCCGCACCGGTAGGGCAAACAGTCGTAGAACGCACATACAGACCAGCCATTACAAGCGCAACAGAACCAGCGATATTACCGACTTTGCAGCCATTAAACTTACCCAAGACGATGTCCCAGGCGCACGGTTTACTGGTCGCACTGTGGAAGAGCACACCAACCTTCAGCTGAAACGGTGGCTTGAGTGTCGAGGGCTCAAAAAAACCGGAAGACGGGCCGAGTTGATTCAACGGTAAGCTTTGTTTTTTTCCCTGCTCGGCGTTCATGCCTTTGTTATGATTTCCACCGTGCTCCGTTCACGTCGGCCTTTTTTGTTTGTTTGCAATCAACGTCCAGGAATCTGTATATCTTGCCAATAGGTAGCTACAAAACGATTGTTCACATCTCAGAATCTTTCGCTTAAGAGATTCAGGGCGTTTGTTTTTGAGTAAACTATCCCGGTAGCAGGGTACCATGTTAGCGCCTGCTAACATGCTAGCCTATATGCTATCATCACCCTTTCCACCGACAAAATGCTTGCTACATATGTAGGTGAATTTGGTAACTTTTTCCGGGTTGAAATGTTGTGTAGGCCGCCCGCACAAGTGTACCCAACGCACACACTTCTCCCTGGCACTCTTGAGTTTCGGGAAATTAATGAAGAAAACATCCTTCATATGCGGCCGATCAGCGTACCTCGAGTCGCTGTTGCACGTCCCATAGCAACAATGTTTATAAACCATGGTCTTAGATGTTGGAAAAAGCAGTCGTTTACCGAGTAAAACCTAGGCTAACGCACGTCTCTTCCACACCAAAACAGCGGCGGGTTTGGGAGTTTGCCCTACTGCGTACCACGTGATGTGACGTCATCGTGACGTTGTTTCTAAAAATAGCTCGTGCGCGGTACCGCATTGACTTGTATTCTGTCTGACTGCAGCTTGGTCTGACCTAAGATGGCCGCTCTGTCGGCATGCCTCTCACCCGAGAACGCGGCGTCTACGTATTCATGTCTGTGGCCGAGAACGCCAAACCGAGAACGCGCCGAATTCCCCGGATGTTGTTCTCGGCCCGCCCTCTTTATCGAGCATGCATCAGAGCAGACTTGTGCGTTCTTCAGACTGACCGCTTTCCCAGAATGCACCGCGGCAAGATAATTTTTAGGCTTTTTAGAAATTGAAAATGTTGTTTTAAAAAAATGTTCAATAAGATTTATTGTGGTGTAGTATATAAATAGTTTTGAATGTTAAAGAAATGCTAAAGAACTGTGCGTCTCATGACGTCACAAGTACGCTTCTGTTCCAATACACCATACGTGCTGCGTGCTCGCGTTCTTGTCAAGTCCGATCTTCCTGTGTTCTCGCCAAGACCGGACTTGACGAGAACGCGAGTCCGTACTCGCGTTCTCGTGAATTGAGAAACGGCCAGGGTATCAGCTTCACGCAGCTCTCGGGCTGAGGCTGATGACGTGTCACGAGCACACAAGAACGCTCAAGAACGCATATTGAGAAACTATGGGGTAAGATCACTTCCTAAATAGACTTGTACATAAAAGGATAGTTGTGTCCATATTAGTCAGAAGTTGTGCATAACAAACATTTGTAAACTCATAATAATTTAAATCGCATTCAAAAGATACAACAAACAGTTCAAATAGTTACAACTTCAATAACTAATAAATACAAATTTCAAGTTTAAATTTGTGCTTTACTCTTTATGAACACAAACAGCAGCGGCTGCTTGAGAATACGGATTTTTTCTTTGAGAATACGAATTCACAACAGTGGTCTGACAGAGTGCGAAGATAGGAGCCGCGCATGCGCTCTTCAGACTGACCGTCTCTGAATGCACCGCGGCTGCAGCTTCATTCCAGACAGCGCAGAGATCACAATAGTAAGTTAAACATTCCCTTTTCTGCTGCTGTTCTTCAAAAGTACGTTTTCAGATCGTTTGAGGTGAGAACATTATACTTTTAAGCTTCCCTATGTCGCCTGTTTACAGAGTTAGTGCGTAATTTTAATAAAAAGTCCGACGTTGAGCGTCTGTGCCAACTGGTAGGTTTTTTTTAACATTGACAGCCTATTTCCTACTTTTATCTTAAAAAACAACATTGAGGATGGTATTAAACATGTGATCACATTGAAATTGTGACTATTTATCTGTAAATAATTAAAATGAAAACATAATTGTATATATTATTAACAGTAAAGGGATTAGGGTTAAGCTACTTTGTTGCACCTACTAACCTTCACAGCATTGTTCATTAAGGAAAAGTTATTTCTGTCTGCCCACCTTTACAATGATTAATCTATAAATTGTGTGCAGTTAGTTCAGTTAATTATTTCAGTGAAATGGTAGAAATACCAGAGAAGGGAAGCCATTTGTTACATTTACTATACATTTGACCCTTTCTTTCTTGAGAACTATAATAATCTGCATGTTAACCACATATAGTTTTATTGTGTGAAAAGGTGAGAATTGAAAAAACAATTATGGTAACATTTGGCATTTTTTCTTTACAGGAAGAAACAGAAACAAAATATGTGAGGATAAACACCTCTGTGCCGATCCTCCAAATATTTTTTAATGAAGGGGACCTGAAACCAGCCGTCAGGCTAAACAGGTCCACCATCGTCCTCCTCCTTCAGCTGCTGCCCATCAGAAGGTCCATGGATGGCCACTGGCTGGCCTGCTGTGCATCCTATAGGGAAACAGCTTGCCAGTAAGATCTCTTACCTTCTTGTCCTTAAATAGAGCCAACAATGACACACAATTGATACATATATTATATTAATTGGATAGAAGATTAAGACATATCAGCATATTACCTAAATTACAAGTTAATTTTATATTTGGTACAGGTCAAGTGGAGGCACGCTACAACAGACACCACGCCAGGGTGAGAAACATCATTGAGCGTGTCTTTGGTGGTCTGAAGACACGGTGGCGTTCCATTTTCTTAAGGGCGCTGTAGGTCTGCCCGACGTTTGCCCCAAAAGTAATCGCCGCCTGCTGCATCCTCTACAATATTAGTATAGAGGCAGGGGACCAGCTAGACGTGGAGGACGAGACGGTGGACCCAGAGGAGGACGACCATCCGGCGGCTGAAGACAGGGAGCTGCTCCAGCTGCTGCATGTTTAAGTTGACATGACTACACCTGACCTAATGTAGATCAGTTCTAGTCATGTTCACATGCTGCTTCATTTCATTTTTTTCACTACCTGTAAAAATACATAAAATAATCAGTAAATTAATTTCCATTCCAACTATTTTTAATTGTATGTTTGTGGGCGTTGTCTATTTGTATAAGATGTTAATAGAAGTTATTTCTTTGTTTTAAACCACGTTAGTAACTTAATTTGTTAAATATGTTACACCTTCATTCTTTTCCAAAGTTAAAACATTTGTCTAAAATAAATATCTGTATTTTTTTCATATATTGTTACTATTGTTTTCTTTCCCTCTTTCTTCTCTCAATTCTTCGTGTCCTCACTCAGAGGAAACTCACTTAGATAGGAAAAACAGTTATAGAATTTATTTATTTATAGATTTTATATTAGGGCTGGACCATATAGAAAAAAGCATATTGATCGATAGATAATTATCAAAAATATTTAAAACCTGGCTCTTATAATATTGCTAAATGACTTACTTTTAATATATCACACACAAACACTCAATCCCAATTAAATTCTTATTTAACCAACATTTTTAACCATAACTGATTTTTTTTTAATGAAAAATGACTTAACTTAAGAGACCTGGGTGATGTTATTAAATACTGACAAAGAATAAACTAAAGTGACCAGCGCTGTTAGAGAAAAACTTGCAGCCCGGAACTTTATATCGCGGATCAAGAGTGGCGAGTAGTTGTTTGAAGCCAGGTTTTTCAGCTGCAGACAACAGCAGCATTTCCATCACTATGAAGCACGTTACTGCATGCCTGATGTCCTTACGCCGCCAGGACGCTTTGTCATTTTATCACAAAGAAGGGAGCCCAGTTTAGCTGCTATACCTGCTTTGTTTTGGAAGAAGTTCCATAAGATTCCTAAGAAGATGACACGGAGTCGCGCGGGGATAAAACGGCTCGCGCTGCTGCAGGAGTGAGCGGCTTACGTGATGAAACAAGTTGGTTGCGTTAGTCGTTACCAGACTTTGTTTTTACCGGTTCCTTGCAAATTTTACAAATCACTGTGGTTTATTTCTGTCAGACTGGCGAACTAGTAAAACCCCGTTTTGGGACAATTTCCCCCGTCGCTACTTGCTGCGACATATTCACGTGCTGTGTGTTGTGGTTTGAGAGGGCGGCCTTTGTGACGGCGTGCCTGGATCCGCGATTACGATTGGTTGAGAGGAAGTAGTGACTGCAGCATCAACTAATATAAAGAAGGAAAACTGTCTCTATAACCAACTTTTATCGACCCTTTTTTCCCCTTGTTGTGCCACACGTCTTTCGACTGATATATATTGTTATTAAATTATCGTCCAGCTCCATTTTATATGCTGCTGTCATCCTTGGGAGACATTTACAATTTATTCCAGCAATTATTGAGTTAATAAAGCAACACGCGCAGCCTGATAAACACAAAACAAATAAATCAGACTCTTTTTTTTAAATTACGCAGCAACTCTGTAAACAGGCGACATAGGGAAGCTTAAAAGTATAATGTTCTCACCTCAAACGATCTGAAAACGTACTTTTGAAGAACAACAGCAGAAAAGGGAATGTTTAACTTACCACTGTGATCTCTATGCTGTCTGGAATGAAGCTGCAGCCGCGGTGCATTCAGAGACGGTCAGTCTGAAGAGCGCATGCGCGGCTCCTATCTTCGCACTCTGTGCTCCATTAACCAGCCTTGGAAACCGTGACGTCAGACCACTGTTGTGAATTCGTATTCTCAAGCAGCCGCTGCTGTTTGTGTTCATAAAGAGTAAAGCACAAATTTAAACTTGAAATTTGTATTTATTAGTTATTGAAGTTGTAACTATTTAAACTGTATGTTGTATCTTTTGAATGCGATTTAAATTATTATGAGTTTACAAATGTTTGTTATGCACAACTTCTGACTAATATGGACACAACTATCCTTTTATGTACAATTCTATTTAGGAAGTGATCTTACCCCATAAGAAACGGCCAGTGACGTGCGGTAGGGTTCATAGCTGGTGAGGCACTGACGTCATCAGAGTCAATTTACAAATATATACACTCTACAGAGTAGACTCGTTGCAAAGTGCTGAAGGAGACTGATTGAGCCAAATCAATTCACCAAGAGACATGGAAAAATATTGATTCTTTGTTAAAAAAAAAAAAATAAAACTAAATTATTTGTCATTTGACTGGTAACAGTTTATGAGTTATGATGGATTTCTGCATTTGTAACACATTCTAAAAATATAACCCACATTACGCACATTTTATCACAAAAACAAAACATGAGTAATTATCGCTGTCTTACCTCTACTTATAAATGAAGTCCATGCGGCGCTCTTTCTGCACATAAAGCTTGGTACTCCACATTACTCCAGACTTTTTGAATTAAGAAAGCTTCCTGGAGAGGAAGCGAAACGTCTTCTACTACGGATAACAAGTCCAGTTGCCTTGTTTTTTACTTTTTTTGGAACAAAAATATCATCATTTTCCGGTAAAAGTTCTCTTTATCTTCTTCAGATTTAAAAGTCTCTCAGTCTCAGTGGAGCTCACTGCCAGGGAGGAAAGCCTTCCTTCATCAGTCCTGTTCCAGCTGTATGTTTAGAGTCTTTTTAGTGCTTTACTTGTTTAACAAAACTCGCTAATAATACATCCATAACTCGCTGTGACTCTACTATTTGGGGATCAGGAGCGGTACCCCTTGAGCGCCCCCTGCCTAGAGACAAAGGAACTGCCGGCCTCACCCATAGACATAATATAAGTATATATGTCTATGGCCTCACCTACAACCAGTTCTTTGCTGTTTATGATCGCGCAGCAGCACGAAAACATGTTACCTGCACACAGTATGATGACCAAAACACAATTCGTAATCCACATACATTAAATTGTGGAAAATCAGTTCATAACTGTTTGAACAATTGAATTTATGATCTAGAGACAGGAAGATGCATCACAGAATGGAAGATTGCGCAATCCCAGGGGAGGCCAAGCTCGCTGCGG